>JAOXJJ010001100.1:4696831-4732502 GCA_025769935.1 Phoenix roebelenii | reverse complement strand
AAATTGTTTGATTCATTTTTTCGCTGCATTTTTGAAACTTAAAAAGAACTACGTGTGGCTTGATCCCCCTTGTGAAGGGGTACGTAGGCAACCCAATCAGGTTCAGCCATGGTTTTCAAAAAAAAAAAAATCAGCATGCTAAACACCGAAGAACCTAGGATTCACTTTTAGAAGGAACCTTGCAGCCCTAGGAGAGGAAGGAGGGAGCTTGCTGAGGTGGTACTGCCCAACTTCGACCAGCCAAAACAAGGTAAGGGCTACTGTGAGTAGGGTCTTAAGTAAGAAAAGGGGTGGAGAAACTCCTCTTAAGTAAGAAAATGGGTGGAGTGTTCTCCTCTCTGTTTTAACAATGAAACAGAGGGGAGGAGACCGGAATAGAGAAGGAGACCGGCACAGAAGAAGAAGACGGCATTGAGGAAGGACAGGAGAAGGGCCACGAGACGGACCCACAGGCCGCGGGCTAGCCTGAGGATGCCCCAGGCCCAGGCCCGACGTCCACCCGAGCCGAGCTCAACCGGACTCGGCCTGCAGGTGACAGGGCACTGCAGCCCCAGCTGCGGCTGCCCTAAGGCCGGCGAAGTGGTGGTGGCGTTGTTCTTAAAAAAATGAAAAAAAAGAAAGAAAGAAAAAGAGAGAAGAAGGGAACCGGAAGTAGAAGAAGAACAAAAAAAAAAATTACCGGACCCATGAGGCTTCATCCTCGGACTGCGGCCTTACCCCGTCGTGGTCGGAGCAGGTGAGGACCTCCCGGAGGAGATCCGACCTCGACCCCACCTCTCGGCCCTCCTCCTCTTCTCCGGCATCACTTTGGAGAAGAGGAAGGGCAAGCCTTCCATTCGCCGCTGCCCCGAGGGGAAGCCCCGCCTCGGCCGGTGGATTGGGGGAGACTCGTCTCCCCGGTCGCCTACGAGAGAAAGGAGAGGAACCGGAAGGTCGGGGAGGGGGAGGCCGAGGAGGGGTTTCGGTCGAGCGGCAAGGGTTTCGGTGGAGACGAAGAGAGAACGAGAGAGAGGGAGGGACCGGAGGAGAGGGAGAGGCACGGATGAAAAAGGTGGAAGCCTCTGGAACCTCCAGAAGAATCTCTTTAAAGGGTTGCCTAACGGGTCGGATCCAAGTTGGGGTCTGAAACCCGTTAGGCCCAAATAAATTGAAATGGGCTTGGATAAACCCAATAAAAAGGTGAATCGAGCCCAATCAAATGAATTGAGTCCAATTAAGCCCAAATAGCATCGGGTCTGAACCTAACTGAGTCTGAACGAACCCAATTAAGCTCAATTGAGCTGGGTCTGAACCCCATTCATGTCATATTGATCCCAGCAAGCTCAATTAGTTTTGAATCAGGCCCAACCCTTTTATGAAAAGCCCAATTAAACCTTGTGGACCCAAATTGACTTTAATTGAACCCCAAAGGCTTCAAATTAGGTAAATTAAATTGGGCTAGGATCCTTGGTTGGGATCCAAACAAGTCCATGGTAAGATGAACTGACTCTTATAATGTGGTTTTAGGAGTCAAAGATCCGTCATCCGGACCTAAGGAATTGGATAACAAATTATTGTAAGTAACATGTTCTAATCCTGTTATGGATGATGTCATATTTATTAACATGTCCTAAGTATTATTCAAGTTTATACTTCATGCATGATATGTTATGAAAAGTGAGTAACTTGCTTGATCTCATAAATTATGGCCTTATATGCACCATTATTATGTTGATATTTTAATCATGCATGCAAGTTAGTATAGCAAATTTTATCTAACCAAGAGATACTGTAAACGGGCTCAAAGATGCTACTGATCAAATGCAACTGAGCTGGCCTTGCCAGTGGCCGAGAATGACTAAGCCGGCCCCACCAGTGGCTGACTAATAACTGAGTTGGCCCCGTCAGTAGCCGAGAATGACTTCGCAGTAGATCCGAGAGTATGGATCACGGCATGCCGAGGGTACGGTTTTTCATATGTATATTCCTATGAATAATTCTTGTTGACAAAAAAGAACACCGATTTGCTTACTCAGCATAAATATTTTGTTATGATAAATTGTCAGATAGTATACATGTCAGCTTCTCAAACCCTGTTTAAACATGTTTAGCATATTAGTTGATTCGATAAGATTATACAGGATTACTTACTGAGCCGTATCGCTCATACCCGTTTATTTACATTTTCTTTCAGATCCTCACCAATGATCGCCATCAGATGTATTTTTCTTTTGTAACAGAGCTTGGTTATTTTTGGATGAAGCATACATACTTTTGTATACCTAAACAGTATAGAAGTTCTGTATTTCGTATCAGCCTTAAAGGTTGTACTGCAAATCTTTTAATACATGAAAGTTTGACTTCTTTTGGCTACCTGCTACCCTTGTATGAGGTTGCATGCTATTGTGGGCGGTAGTCTGCAAAAGCACAGCCGTGTCACGGATCCCGGTCCGGAGCGTGACAGCTGCAACTCCGATGGGGGGTGAGAGAGAGGACTCAGGAAGCCTCTAAATAAACTCGGTTGCGACCGAAATCCGACCCGAAGTTAGATTTTATCTGGCGAGATCAAGAGGAAGAAGACTCTCATTGGAAGTCCTCTTTGCCCTAGGTACGTGCACGACACGTGCAGATTTCTCCTTTTTTTGTTTTTTGGCCAAACTCAACTAGGCCGGTCAAATGGATGAGGCCTAATTCACTTAAAGGGTTGGGTTTTATCATCTTTCCTCCTAAAATAATTTCATCCTCAAAATTAACTTACTTCAAACTTGAAATTTTGAAAGCATGCAACCATCATATCATTCTTGAGCTCCTAAACAGTCTCCCTCTCAGAGTGCCTCCTCATAAAATTTGATATAAAAAATTATGACATACAAAATCATGACATCTCAAAAACTTGATCCTCTGTATCTATAATATATAGCAGAATCTTTTGATCTCTTGCAAAAAAAGAGACTAACATCCTAACCTTAGATTAAAATGCCGTATTTCTTTGCTCAAGAAATTAACTGCTCTAAATAACTTTTTATATAGAATTCAAAATTAGCTTAATAGAAATAAGAAAAAAAAACTTTAACATCAATGATCTTCATAATTCACAATCCTCGTTTTTCTCTTAACTTCGCCCATGATTTAATGATCAACCTTTAGCCTAGAAAAACCTCGAGCCTCTTTCAATAGATAGATTAACATTATTGGAGTTAGGAGTAGGAGATCTATGCCAAAACATTTTAGGTTCGAGCCTAACCAAAGAACCATCAATCTATTTACACTAAATTTGAAATGCCCAAAAATTCTCTCAAGAGTTGTCAACTATAGAAGAACCTAGTGGTAAAAATTGCATAGCTACCTTCAGTAGCCAAAGAATCATGATATTCTTCTTTTCTAACTTAGGTCTTCTATTATAATACCTTTTAGATTAAAGAATTATTGTTTGGATCAATTTTAAAATAACTCAAACGACCACACTTCTACTGCCCACTCTAATCTAACTCAGCAAATACCCTAAGGCTGCTAAACAATTTTTGACCAAAATATTTCTTTTCATTAGGACTAAGAAAATCTAAATCTTAAAATTTCAAGTAGGACTAGAGCAGAACCTCTAAATCTTTTTGTCTTCAATTTATGTAAAGTGTACTTACCATAACTAACCCTCAAGTCATTAGTCAAGTTTAAAGTCACCACATTATTCCCACAACCCTTTTAGAATCCAAAATATCTAGGTTTAATTTAAAGTGGATTAACCCTAGATTTTCTTAGTAATTTGATTAAACAATCTGAATTGATATTCTTTTCAAAAGGATTTACTCCAAACTCAAAGGGTTAGAAGTTTCCGAGCCAATATCACTATGAGTAGAGTTAACTCTATTAACCTCCAAATCTTTTTTTACCAAGAGTCTTAATATCTATCAGCAATATTATATGTGACAACTCATGTAAGCATCTTTATTCAATATAATATTTTACCAGTGGCTTCATCAACAACAACAAAGATCTCTGCTCAAAGTGTGAATGCGACTTGAGTTTAAATTAACACATCCAATAGTCTCTAACAACTATAAGGAACACAATTTTTTGTGAGTAGATAACCATCATTGATGTTGGTTGGATAATTAATTTTTGTAATTATACCAGTTTTGTTAATTGTTATGAATTGAGATCATTATTATTAAACGATATTGAGGTTGTAATAAATTTTCAGGCCTTACATATTCTTTAGGGCTTTGCTTTACGGAGTATGCGGCCGTGCCACGTAGCCGACTCGGATGTTGGGTTCGAGACATGACATTTTGTGAATCTAATCACAATCTAACCTTTTAATAAGGCAATATATGGATCTCACAAGTGGACGCATTTTGATTAAGGCATTTCATTTTTCCTCGGTCCAGTGGACTCTCAAACTATTGTCATGGCGTTGAGTACCTCTATCGTGCTCCAAGTTGTTTGCACATATTACCAAATTTAAATATAAAAATGATAAGGTTGAAAACTTGAATCTTATTAGATGTGATTTATAAGGTGTCCAATGCATATAAATCCCGTGCCTACATTTGACTTGTCCTCAAAAAATGGAGTCATGTTTCTATGAGTTGCATTTTCACCCACCTTATTAGTTTTCATATTGCTAGCGGATTTAAGTTGACTATAGTTACATCAACCAACCATGGAAGCATACTTGACATGGCACGAGGTATGGTTGTAGCTGATATGGTTGCACATGAAAACTTTGAATAACTCCAGGATGTACCATATGTAAATAAAAGCTTTTTATAAGATGCACCTACAGCAAATATATATTTTGACATTAGTCTCCACCGATGATGGACAATGTGTGCATGCATGCACGTGTGCTTTATAAATTTAAGAATTCAAATGATTCTGCAAACCCTACAACGAATACCAAACAAATTTGAAATAAAATCAACAATCTGATTCAGACACATCATAGCTTACTCGCTCATAGTCAAAAATCAAAATGGATCCCAATGTAAACATGTTCGAATGTAGGAATAAATGGATTAAACAGTTAACTAGAAAAACATGACAATCGCTTTAGATTTTTCGACTCCACTAAGGTATATCAAATGATAATTTCATATACAAATCCAGTATCGACATACAAACCTCATACAAAAAAGTTACTTCTCTAGTAATATATGCATATCAAAATTCAGCAATATACTAGCATCCATGTTAGCCACCCAATTGTCCAATTTAAATTACTCTCTAGACCTTGAGACATAGAAAGAGAAATCATCCTCCGCCGGACTTGGTTTCAATTGGGAAACCACCGATCGGAAATTCCAGCCACGATGGCCACTGTTTTTCTTTTTTTTTTTTTGTTCCTCCATATAAAAAATATGAAGCTATGTCGTTGGTGATCACAATAATCTATCAAGCTTTAATTTAATCTTTGTGGCGTAACCAACCGGTTGGGCCATGTTTACGTCGCAGCCCATCAGATCGAATAAATCTAAATTCCCCATCAAATGACAAATATAAAAAGCGCAAATAGACCATAGAAAAATAATATAAGCTGGATGCCGGCGGATATCGAGAGGAAGTGGTACACGTAAGGAGGCGGTCAACTTGTCCCTGGGGTTGCTTGGCTTGATGGTTACACAACTATTTAACTAACATTCTTTATCTTATAGTCACCATCGGGTACCTATAGACCTTTGCATCAACCGCCGGTCCCATTTTGTTATCGTCACCGGGAAGTTAACCCACGTTTCGCCCTCACCCGTTCATTCCCCATTGGGCAGTAGCATATGGAATCGTACTGCTCGGATGAGTTCGAAGGAAGCCTTTCCGAGCTCGTTTTGACGTTACGGTAAATAATGGCGTGCAAAAATAACGTGGGAATCGAGACGTAGGAGAGAGGGGCGGTGACGGAGTCGCTAGCCGCCAAGAGGTGGCGCCGGGGGTGATTGCACCGAAACCCAAGCCCATCTGCTCGAGATGCTTATTTCCAACACCTCATACTTAATATATCTCCACTTGGTATATATATCTCCACTAGGTATATAAAGTTTAGCTCCGAAACGTACTCGCATCGAAAATTACTTTTTTACGTATTTACATGTGGGATTAACGGCTGCTTTGAATTAGATCACCAAATAGTTCGATGAGTATTGGATCATTGCAACTTTTTTTCTTGTATATTAAAATCTTGTGAAGGAGATGAAGACAGGAAGAAAAGGGCGAGGGTGTAGATTAGAGGAAGGGAAGGAACGGGAGGCTTTCCCAACGGCCGGCATCGGGGGGAGGGGTGGGGACCACCTGTCAACGGAATCTGGACACGTGGGAGGATCACATGCGGATGGCGTCGTGGATCTGTCAGCTTGGGTGGCCTCGCATTTGTTGGCAGTGGGGCCGCCCGACGTCAACCCATCCGGATTGAAGGGGATCGGAACGGACGGCTTTAAAAAAATTAAAAAATAATAATAATCGATAAAGTAAATCAAAAAATCAACTAGAATTAGAATTTTTTTTAAAAAAAATGAAAACATGAGGGGATGAGTGAAAGGGGGGCGAGGCCGTTTCGGGATGCCGTCACCCGCCGCCCGTAACGGGTAGGGTCCCGGGACGACACGGCGTCGGGGGGTGGGGCCCGGCCGTCCAGGCCAGCCCGTGACCTGGATCCCACCTCTGCTGCCCGCTCAGCCGGTGGGTCCCGGCCGGAGGGGGTTGTGTAGCGGAAGTGGTGCTGCTGAGGGTGGGCATGGGCCCCACGCTCAATTCCGTATGGACGTTGACAGCGAAAGGGCCCCACCCCTCGTGTGTGGGTGCAGCCTTGCCGGCCCCACCGTCCCCTCTCCCTCCAATCCTCTGTACGCCGTGCCACAGTGTAACAGTGCTGCTTTCACACTTCAACCCCCTCCTCTCCACCCACACCAAAAAGCTTTCTCATCCCTCCAGCGTGTAAATTTCTCGCCAAGTAGGAAATTTACTCGAGTATTTTATTCTCCTGATACGGATTAGGTCCGGCAGAAAGAATCGTACGAAGAGATCGGCCTCCTACGCGATCACTGAGGTCCAGGTGTAACGCTCCGATTCTGTTTTGAAAAGGAAAACTCTTAGGATTATTTAATGTTTTTCGGTGCATAGAGGAAAATAAAAGAAAGAAAGAAAGAAAGAAAGAAAGAAAGAAAGAAAGAAAGAAAGAAAAAAAATTGCGGTGGCGGTACGAGTCCCCGTCTGTCTCTGATTCCTTTATCGGTTTCCTCTCTTCCATTTTCTTAATAATTTAAAATATATCTTAATTATTTGGTTGTTTAATCTTTTAATTTATATTGGCAGATGATCTCCAATGGGCGTGCTGAAGTTCTACTGAAAGAACATGCAAACACACACAGGGAGATGAGAGGGAGAGAGTGAGATTTGGAGGAGATGCCTCTCTGATCAATTGATGCCCCCACCATATTCCCCCTTGTGTTCCCCTCTTCCACCGATATAGCTCCGGATCCCCTCTCCCCCCGCTTCCATCGCCGCTCCTCTTTCCCTCCGGTTCCCTCTTATTCTCCGAGGCGGTTGTAGGAGGCCCCGCCCCCCTCTGCTCCAATCCAGATCCCCCCGGCCTCCGAGATCCATAAACAATAGATTTCGATTGGAAGCTAGAGTAGGAAAGCGATGAAGAGAGAGCATCAGGAGAGCGGCGGCGGAGTTGGGGGATATCCGGCGGCGGAGATGATGTTGAGCGGGAAGGGCAAGATGACGGGGATGGAGGAGGAGCACGAAGGTGGAGTAGACGAGCTCTTGGCCGCGCTCGGGTACAAGGTACGGTCCTCGGATATGGCAGATGTCGCCCTGAAGCTCGAGCAGCTCGAGATGGCCATGGGCAGCAGCGCCGCCCAGGACGACGCGTTCCTCTCCCACCTCGCCACCGACACCGTCCACTATAACCCCTCCGACCTCTCCACCTGGCTTGAGAGCATGCTCTCCGAGCTCAACGCCCCGCCTCCTCCCCTCCCCTCCGCCCCGATTCCCAAGCACCAGAGTAACCAACTCGATCTGCCGCCGCCGCCGCCTGTCCCCGCCGCTGCCGCTCCGGCTTCGATTCTCGATCCGGCTGAGTGCTCTACTGTGACCACCGTCGACTTGCCAACCCCACGGCGCCAGTCGGAGTACGATCTCAAGCCCATCCCCTCCGCCGCCACCGCCGCCCCCGGCCGCGTCTTGTACGGACCGGAGGCCACGGTGGAGCTGAACGCCCGGGATCGGAAGCGGATGAGGACCTCCTCCTCTTCCTCGTCTTCGTCCCGAGGAGGGATTGGAGTTGGAGTAGTAGTAGGAGGGATGGGATCGTCGATGCCTTCCGCGACGGAGGCGTCGTCGATGGCTGCGGGGCCGGCGGCAGGGGCGCTGCCGGTGGTGGTTGTAGACTCGCAGGAAGCCGGGATCCGGCTGGTCCACACGCTGATGGCCTGCGCGGAGGCGGTGCAGCAGGAGAACCTCAAGGCGGCGGACGCGCTGGTGAAGCAGATCTCGGTGCTCGCCACCTCCCAGGGCGGCGCGATGCGCAAGGTGGCCGGCTACTTCGCCGAGGCTTTGGCCCGCCGGATCTACCGCGTTCACCCCCAGCAGGACTGCTCCCTCGACTCCGCCTTCTCCGATATTCTCCAGATGCACTTCTACGAGAGCTGCCCCTACCTCAAGTTTGCCCACTTCACTGCCAACCAGGCCATCCTCGAGGCCTTCGCCGGCTGCCGCCGCGTCCACGTTATCGACTTCGGGATGAGGCAGGGGATGCAGTGGCCGGCGCTGATGCAAGCCCTAGCCCTCCGCCCGGGCGGTCCGCCGTCGTTCCGGCTCACGGGCATCGGCCCTCCCCAACCCGACAACACCGACGCCCTCCAGCAGGTTGGATGGAAGCTCGCCCAGTTCGCCGACACCATCCACGTCGACTTCCAGTACCGCGGCTACGTCGCCAACAGCCTCGCCGACCTCGAACCCTGCATGCTGGGGGCCGATGCCGCTGGCGGCTGCAGCAGCGGTGGAGACGAGGAGCCGGAGGCGGTGGCTGTGAACTCGGTTCTGGAGCTCCACCGTCTTCTGGCCCGGCCGGGCGCTCTGGAGAAAGTTTTGGGCACGGTCAGGGCGGTCCGGCCCAGGATCGTGACGGCGGTCGAGCAGGAGGCGAACCACAACGCCGGATCGTTCCTGGATCGGTTCACGGAGGCCCTGCACTATTACTCGACCATGTTCGACTCGCTGGAGGGCGGGTGCACCGCCACGGGGGCGGCGGCAGCGGCTGAGGTGGCCGCTGGCGGGGGGCAGCAGGACCGGGTGATGTCGGAGGTCTATCTCGGGCGGCAGATCTGTAACGTGGTGGCGTGCGAGGGGGCGGAGCGGACGGAGCGGCACGAGACACTGGGCCAGTGGCGTGGCCGGATGACCCGGGCCGGGTTCGAGCCGGTCCACCTTGGGTCCAATGCGTTCAAACAAGCCAGCATGCTCTTGGCCCTTTTCGCTGGCGGCGATGGCTATCGCGTCGAGGAGAAGGACGGATGCTTGACCCTCGGGTGGCACACGCGCCCCCTCATCGCCACCTCCGCCTGGCGCGTCGCCGCTGCCGGCGACGCCCTCTCCGCCGCCCGCTGACCGACCCACCGTCTCGATCGGAACGCAGCAAGTTCAGCCGTCTGATGATGCCCCTCCCCCTCTCTCTCTCTCTCGCTCGCTCGCTCGTTCTCGCTGCCGACCCCAGGTGGGTCCACCGGTTCAGGGTGATTGATGGTGCTGCGGAGCGCTGAATCACTGGATCAACCCCGGCTCGGGGCTCGCCCTGGACCCCATCTCTCGCCTTTCTTTCTCTCCTTTTCTTTTTTTTTTGTTAAGTTAATTTTGGTTTTTGTCAGCCTCTTTGGAATATTATCATGTGTAATCTATCTACCATCCACCTTATTTTCTAAATAAAAAAAGAGGTGTTTTTTAATTTTAAAAAGACTAAAAAGCTTTTCCTGCTGGGTAGTGGCAGTGGAACAGTGGAACCCGAGCATAGTTCGGTACGGTATTATGCTTCTATTGGTAAAATTATGTCAGAAAAATAGGTGGGATGATTGGCGCGCCCGGGCTCTCTCTCTCTCTCTCTCTCTCTCTTTTGATATAAATTTTTATACACATCAAATCAGCGCACATAAATAAATACCTGCAATTATTATCGGACGGAGGGTGAGGATGCGGAGCGTTTGGGGCCCACAAAGTGAAGGGAAGTCGCGACCACAGCTGTCCAATCGGGATCAGGTGGCTGTCAGGATGGGATGGGTGTGTGGGCTCACCGAGGGGAACACTGTGGACCCACCACTAAATTGGGAAATTGCGATGGCCGGCGGGCGGGCCGGCCGGCGGGCGGGCCACCCCCTCTCTGATTGTGGAGTCAAATCGACTGCGACTCCCCCGATTGCGCCCCACCCCCTCCATCTTTCCCCACACGCACTCTCACACATGCCATCTCTCTCTCTCTCTCTCTCTCTCTCTCTGCGACATGATTAAAGAGTAAATTTAATCGAGCCTGTTACAGTGAAGATAAAGAACGGAGGGAATCTAGCTTTTGAGTGTGTAATTAACTGTTGGGGGAGGGTGTTGGGATTAATTAATTAGGGATCTGGGAAAGGTGAGTGCTTGTCCGTGTCTTGATGTCGGTTTTGGTGCCTGCATCGCATCAGGGGTTGCAAGAAAGCTGCTGGATTACGATGCTTCCATGGTAGGTGTTGGTGCTAAAAACCACTGTTTATTAGGCTTTGGTGTCTAATCTCTAGGTTGATAAATAAACCGCATCATGTCACATGGGTGGATTGATTTGCGAGACGAATTCGCTACACAATTTTTCAGCGAAGGTCTCACATTTAGCTGGCGTCTTCTTCCCTGGAATTCTTGGGAGTCCTCTCTTGTTGTAGGCTATTCTGTTACATAGCCGGCTTGGTCCCTCTACTTCTCCGTTTGCAATTTATGCGTGGATTGAGGAGCGTTATGGTGATGATATTTATCATTGATGGCTGGTTCTTTTTGGCATGTTAATCATTGGGGTGGAAAGTGAAGATTTTGGAACCAGATAATCGTATCCAGGGGAGGGGAGTATAGATTGCAAGGTCACCTTTTTGGCAACTATGTTATATATTTATTTAGAATAAGGACGCTGGGGCAAGCTAATTGATACTGGATTTGTCATGGAGCTTTCTGCTAGGGGGTAAGTTTGCATCTGTGCAATTTGTTCCTTGGCGCTATTCTATTTATCTATTTAGAATACGAATTGTGTGACCACTGATCGCTAGGGTTTCAGACTATTCTCTTGAATGCAAGACCACATATCTATGTGGCACAAACACTGTATGAAATGCGTTCATATTGGCTCGGCTCGGCTCGAAAGGATGAATGGAGGAGGAAGGTTTTGACAAATAAGTCTATGTTTCATCAATACCAAAAACTTCGAAACTCCAGTAAGCATGACATTTTTTAACTTTGGTCGACGACGACGAGAATGAGCTAAAATTAGCTTTTCGTCGAACATATTAAAGCTAGGGCGAGAAAGAGGGGAAAGAGAGTCTAACAAATGCTAATGAAATAGAAAAAATATGATTTAGAAGATGGTATGGCTAATATTTATGGCTATATACACATTATTTGGATGGGGATGCCATGGTCCAAGTGTACATGAATGATGATGGAGACATCTTACCAAGTTGACGCTTTGCGGTTGTACTTTTTTGCAAATCAGGAGGACCACCATGATGAGAACCAATTTTAATATGGAGAGGGCTTCGATAACACGATGCGGCATGAACATCTATCTAAACAGGTCGGACACCAATAAATATATGGAAATGAGATTATTCAAAACTTTTGGTTTAAGATGATAATGAAACTCTTAGTTTAAAATGATATGCCTAACCAATTAAATTTTGAGTTCCATGTCTGGATAGTTCATCTCAAGTAGTTAGCCATAGGAAACCATAATGCTCGCGGAACACCTTTCCCCGTCTCTCAAAAAAGAAATGAGGAATGGATATAAAATGTTGAAGTTTTGAACAAGCAAAATATTGAGTAACTTTTTCCACGCTACCAATTTTGGTTTCCAAAGATAAGAAAACATAGTTCTGGTGCAGATTATGTCTCTACAAAATTAAGAAGATTATCTGATGAAGACAATCGTACGCCCATCCAGGTATCAGCTCAAGCAGAAAATAAATATTTGGAACAGGAAAAAGGGTTATATTCAGAACTTACATCCTCTATCAAAAGATCTGGCTGCAATTAGAGATGATATGTGAGGTTCCTTTTTGCAAAATGTGTATAGATGCAGAAACAAACATGCAAGAAACTTAATTTGGAGCTTTAGTAGATGTTAGTGATAGATAAATATTCGCCTACACAAGCTCAAAATGCTTATGAGATGTGTAGGCAATGTGCACAGCATCCCTCGGGATAGTTTTTCCATACATGTTTAGACTGGCTATTGTTGCCGCTGAGGACCGGCTTGCCTTAGGTGCTGAGTAGGGGAGATGCTGAAAGGCTCAATGGTGAGCTGCTCGGGTCGTACGAAGCTGTAGTTTAGAATGGATGGTTGTGTTCGGGTTTTTAGTCTGCGACCGAGCTCGGACCTGAAACAGCAAAGACAAAGAAGTTTTCTTGCTGGAATATGTCCGGCGGAGGATCCTCCAATGCCTATGTCAGGATGATACTCATGGAACAGAGAAGGTTCCCACTGGGTGACAGTTACGATATAAAGTTTCTATCCACATGCAACTGCAAAACGGTTATCCTAATACTTTCGAGTTTAGACACCCTAAGTTTGAATCTTCATGGTTAATACAAGAGATTCTATTATGATTCAAAATTCTAAAAGATTTGTTGGAAGTGGTTATGATGTTGAATAAATAAGGATTACTAAAGTGAACTATTTAAGTGTCTCTTAGACTTTATGCATGTTTAATGGAATAAAAATTAGTTGCAAGATAAGACTACATGTGCACGTGTTGCAGCATCTTGAATTGAACAACAGACTTTTATTCCAAAAGATTAAAAAAAAAAAAAAAACTCTCTCTGAGCTAGAACATAGTCCTATCCTACCAGTATATATATAAATATCTCGGCTCGTGTAATATTTAAACCTATAATTTTCACTTTGAAGAAATTTCTACCCATATTTAGGACAAAATCTTGAGGGACAACACTACTCAAGATTCGATCTCAAACGGTCTATTTATAAGTGAAGAGGTAATTACTGAAACTAGTGTCTACATAAAGCCTAACTGCACCTGTTGCTGGAAATTGGACCCATGGGCGACCGGTCAGCCGAGAAGGAGGAGCTCCGGCGAACACTGGCGGGCGTCGGTCCGTCGGCGGGTGGCGTCCTCCAGTGAACCTGCAAAAAAGTCGGTGGCCGGGGTTTCCGGCGCCGGCCCTCCGATACCTAAGTCAGAGGGGTGGCAAGTGTATATGAGGAGAAACAGTGTGTGTCCAGAGTTTTTTGTCCTCCAGCCCCCTCTTAAATGGAGGAGTTCCCCTTTTATAGAGGGGCGCTGGGTTACCTGTGATATGATGGGGCGAGATTATCGTACGACTGAGCACGTCGCATAAATTGGTGCACGATCATGTGAATTAATGCTTTGCCGTAGGAGATGAGGTTGGAATCAGAGAGTTGTCACAGCCGACTGGACGCAGCCGAACTGACTTGCCGTAGAGGACTGGAGATCCGTAGATAACAGATGCCACACCATTAATTGTTGAGTAAGCCGGAGGTCTGCAGGAGCCATGCGTGATGATGGTTGAGTAAGCCGGAGACGTGCATTAATTGTGGAGTAAGCCGAAGATCTGCAGAGGCCACGCGCATTAAATGCTGGGGGCGGTAGCAGGGTATGGTCTTTGATCGGGCTGTGGAAGGATGTGACCGCGGTAGGTGAACGGTGAGGTCAGACTTCCGAGGTGGCGAGCTTCGAGGTCAAGAGCTCCGAGGTCGGGCACCTGATTAGGCGCCAGGTCGGGAGCTCGGAGGTCGGGCGCATTCGAGGTCGAGAGTTCCAGAGTCGGATGCCCCTGATCACATATTCCATGATATGCTCACGTGCTTTGGGGCGATCTGTATTACCCCAACAGCACCTATTAAAAAGAGAGTTTAAATTCCAAGCTCAGGGTCACCGTGAACGGGGTGGCATGAAGGCAGTTGAGTTAAGCGTCGTGTTATCATGCACTGGTCAAATATCTTAAGGATGAAAAATGTTTAGATACTGTAATTATTATTTTTGGGATAGACAGACTACACTTCGAGTTATTTAGATAGTTTTAGAACCAATACCAAATCGTAGTGTTGTTTTGGGTCAAAACCAAATAATCAAGGAAAGCTCAATTGAACCTAAAGTCAATAAATCAAACCAACAACTATTTGCATCAGAAATATGGTGTACAAGAGATCTTTATGGATTTTGAGACCCTTTAGTACCTTTAGACTCAATGGGTAGTGTTGTGGTTCAAATCTAGCCCGAGGGTGACCACGCCGGAGGAGTCGGGGAAGCTGCTGATCGAGAAGGAGATAGGACGCCATCTTCCGTGCGTCGGCATACTTGCATAAAGCATCACTGAGGTTTTTGGTGAGGGCCCTAGCTCCGATGCTTAAGTTAGCATGGAGTATTTGTGGGCCAAAAAGTTCTTTAGGCGTTATTTGATAGGGCTATTTATAGTCCTCACGGAGGTGCCCAAGCGGTGGTGGTGTGGCTTGTCCTCATCAAGAGAGGAGATAGTGTTGGTCAGGTGGCGCACGGCCATGGCTTACTTCAGGCACACGGTTTGAGTTGTTTCTGTGTGCGGTATGGCGTTAGCATATGTCGCAGATATGGCTCTTGTTAGCAGGCATGGCTGGGGCAGCAAGGCGTAGTCCTTTATCGATGTGTTTCGACGTGGCCATCAAGCGAAGCATGGTGCGGTGCGGTTGTCGCAGGGCATGGCTGCGATGTGTATTGGACGAGATTGGCTCGGCCTTCGGCAGGGGCCCGAGGTCGGCCTTGCCTGCTTGGCAAGACACTGAGGTTGGGCCGACATGGGGGCCATGATGTATATTCGGTGAGGTCGGCTCAGTAGGCATTGAGGTCGGCTTAGCTCCGATCTTTGACTTTGAGGTCTGCTCAGCAGAGCGCCCTGAGCTCAGGCTGGAGCACGTCGTCGTATAGGGCGCCCCGAACTTGGTCGGAGTGGGTCGTCGTTGTAGACTTTAGAAGAGGTCGTTGTAGGTCGTAGCAGTGGAGAGATCTGGCCGAAGTCGGCTTGGCCTTCAGTGAGGTTTGAAGTCGGACTGGCTCTTAGCGGGATCGAGGTCCTGCCTGGTCGGCGCCGAGGTCTACTTGGCTGGAATGGGGTGGTCCCATGTTGTGAACAGTACGATCCATTTTGCCCCTCATCATGTAGCTTTCGAAACTGCGAAGCCAAGATCATCAGAGACATTCTTGGGGAGAAAAATGTTCACTCGTGTCCCAATTAACACGTCGGTAGTGATTATAATTACCTTGCATGGTAAGTCTGACACAGGATGCATGTGCACCAATCATGTAATCTCACCAAGTGCCGTAAAAATCACACCAACTCAACTATAAATCTACACTAAGATGATGTTGCGTCCATGATACTTACTTCAAAAACTAGTCCAAGTTAATAAAAGAATGCCAAGTAACTGCATGTAATTAGTCATCTTTTGGATCTAGAACTCGGACTCCAAATCTTCTTGGAGGCAAACGTACGTAAATGATGGTATGGTACATGCCCGGCAGTAAGCGGCCAAACAAAAGGGGTTTACACTGAGAGCAACAAATGCAGCAAGAAGCCATGTCCATTGAGTTATGTTGATAGCGAGTCTAACCTTAGTCCTTTATAACTTCAGAACCAAAACAAAGCCCTTCAAATCAGCATAAAATAAGGTTAGGACTCAAGTTCGGGGATGCCTTGAGTGGAGTGATTGGTATATCTTGTCCCCTCTAGATTTTTGAATACACTGCCAGGACAAGGACCCTCGGTAGAATGTTTTGTGTAGTATATAGCAGAAAAAATAGACCACCTTCATCATAGTCCAATTAATTATAATCAATCAACAAGCACCCTACGTCTCATCGATTCATCATATGAATGGATTCGAAGAAAAGTTTGCATAGTCCTGCAGTAAATGGTACCATATTTTTCGGAACATGTACTTAGGTGGGGCTGACATTGAAGTGGGCTGGCCAACTTTGTGTCTCAGCTAGGTGGTGCATCATGTTGAAGCTCAGGGATTGGATGATCTAATTGCTCCTTCCACGTTCAGCTCATAAAAGGACAGAACATGTAGATCTAATGAAAGCCTCTATACTTGCTTACTATATGAGTCCTTCACAGCTCCAAAGATGTCATCTGAAAAGTTAGTTGCTTCGGATCTATTGCCAGCCCATTCCAAGGGTCCTTAGGTCAGCCATCCAAAGGCATCTTATCCTACTTGAAAGCTTTTTCTTTATTCCATCAACTTGCATGTATTAAAGCAATCACAGGAATACCTAACCTCATATGCTCACATTATTCCATGCTAAATTCAAGACGGGGTCCCACCACTTCAGGGGGTGCAATGGGGCCCACAACAACCCATTCGTGCATGAAGGGAATATTCATTTCTTTCTTCCCCTCTTCTTTGATTGCTACCTTGCCCCCATTTGAAGGCTTTCCATGCAGAACCCAGGTCAAACCAGGAATGCAGAGATTTTCCAGCCAAGACACTTGTATTGCCTTCCCAGCTCCCACGCCTCCACCGGCGCTGTAGCAGTCGAGCTCGCCATCGAGAATGGTAATCGGGCAACATCGGGACCATGTCGCTGTCAAGCAACTCCAAATATCTATTCTCCACTTAAAAAAGACCTGGCGATCATAATTCAATCATCGCTAAGCCTCTTTTTCTTGATGTTGACGCGAACTCCTGATACAAGGAAGTTTCAAATGGCAATAAGTTTTTTTGTTGTGTTTTTTTTTTTTTTTTTTTTTTGACATCAGGAACTGGTTTATTGCCTCATTACTCAAGTTGTGTGACATACGCCACCACCAGAAAGTAACTGAACCTACACAATCATCCGCATGAAGTCACCTCAGTAGAGAATCATGGTAGAGATATCAATGCTACAGGAACCACACAATATTATTTTTGACTTGGACGGCTGCTCATCGTTTGAACAACCTCGGCGTGTACGGCTTTTTGGGCAATATGTCATGGGCGGCAATAATTGCACCCACATACAAAGAACCCAGCAAACCCTTACCTCGCAGGAAAGGGATACTGAAATCAGACAATAACACGACTATCTTGGTCGCGCTCACATTGAGGGACTTAATCTTCTAAGAATTTCCAAAATCGAATCTCGTAAATTGGAGATTTTTTTTTTTGGTTTCGTTTCATACGAAATAGGAGTAAATTGTATTTCAACTACCGCGCAAATTATAATAACAGCAATTCGTGTAAAATGACATTTCTTTGTGCGCAGCCACATCTGCTCGATATGCAATATTAAATACTTTTGAGCAAGAACGAACTCCTAACTATTTCAAAACCAGCGATTCCCACAGCAAGAGACAAAACTAACGAAGCAGTGGGACAATAAAAGATGTGAATAATGTGAAGAATGAATTGATAGCATACCATCCCAAACTATGCGATTTTATTCCAAAATACCACTCGCCATCACTGCAAGAAATGATGATCTTATAGTACAATTCAAAAAAATAGAGGGCATATATGGTAAAACTGAATATGGTATTTGACATTTGATATAAGCTGCGCAACAAAACTGGACTAGCATATCTTATACTAATGAAGGGGCAATATCAAGAGCCATTGATTTTGTGAAGAAGTTGAAAACTTTCAGCGTGATAGATGGTAAGCAATCCGGAAGCCTGCAAACTCTTGTGATTCGTGCTCTTCCAAGGTGCTGCCGAACATCTTCAAATGTACCTGTACGGGTCAATCCACCATCTTCAAATATCAAACATTGAACAGGTGATTTCGACCACCTGCAAATTGCTAGTGTGGTATCTACTGGAATAGCTTCTTTAATCTACTAGTGGCAAGGATTGCTGTCTTGTTCGTTGGCTCCAAAACGAGTGCATATTTGAAATCTGCAAGTTCAGAGCGGCAAGGAGGCAAAATATTTGCATTCAGTCATTTAAACAATAAATTTGAGTACAGCTGACTTGAACTGGATATTTTCAACATCTACAATTTTTTGTAGTTTGGAAAAAGGCTTGGTCCTGGATGTCAAGCAAGCTAAGCATACCAATATTAGCAGATGCTCCTGCGCATCAAATCCTGTACTGCAAGCTTAATAGGAAAGCCATCTTTAACCCAAAGATGTGGTAACTTCAGTGATTCTGGTTCCAAGCTCATGGCAAGGGCAGAATCCCATACTTTTAGAACACACATGCACGCACAAGTGCACATACCCAAATGCACACACACACACATGCACACACGTGCGCACAGAGAGAGAGAGAGAGAGAGAGAGAGAGAGAGAGAGAGAGAGAGAGAGACCTTCGATTGCCTCTTTGTAATAGCCCAACATTTCCCGTGCGGTACCTCTTCGCAAATAAGCTTTGACATTCTGAACAAGAAACCAAAAAAAAAAAAAGAGAAAATGTTGAGAGAACTAACAAATTAAAAAATGAAACAATGTAGTCCTAGGTGTATGTAAGATATTTATTTAAATGGAACATCAGATGGAGCTTTCTCAACTTTCTGAAAACAAAAGGAGAAGATCAACAATGACTGCACAAATGCAACATGGAAGGATGCAAAACATGGCCAGTTTTGTGGTAAGCCTGCGCAAGCATGTAGCCAAAAATTGCTCATATGCACCTTGAGCCACAAACTTTCCTGCTGGCAAGTGTCCCACCAGCCTACAGTACAGGGCCCATTCTAAAAGAAGGGAGAAATTGAATCCAGCACAAAACCACAGAAGCTGCACACATCTTACCAAAAACAATACATAATGGAGATCACAAATAATTCCAACTTTTCATTAGGTGAAGTCCACTCTACGGAGGAATCACAGTAGAATCGTGGCATGAATTTGAATTTTAATCACCCTGATATGCTGGTTAACTTATGGTAAAATTGATGCAGAAAGAAGGTTTAGGATTCATGCTTTATATAATCATCATAACGAGATTCAACCAAGGTACTAAATTATGATATCAAGTCGAACCCACAAATTTTTGTTTTATACAACATTACTGACCTTTTTATCAAGGCTTATGGCAGCGCTGCAATCAGCTTCAGCTTGAAGGTAACTGGTTGAACAAAACAAGATCTTTCAATCATGAAGCAAATAATAGAATAAAAGAACCCAAAAGATAATGTAGTACCTCCCAAGTTCAAGATATGCAGCAGCCCTATTGCTATAATATGTTGCATTCTTTTCACTTAGTTTGATTGCTTCAGTATACAGATTAACAGCTTTCTGCCATTGTTTTTCTTTGTAAGCAATGTTACCCTGTCATAAAGCAATTGATACCAAAAATAAGGAGAAATTCCACAGGTCAAAGGAACAGGGTTTAAGATGAGATGAGAAGAATTAATTCAAGGATGGAAGTAATAATGAAAAATTCAACCAAATCATATGTTCAAAACAACCTACTTCAGAAGGCTTCATATTGTTTGACAATTTTTAAGTTACTACAGAATAAAGCTCCTGCCTAATGATAACAATAATACATCCACAACGATGTCTTAAGCATAACACACTATCGGCAAAAACAAACAAAACATTAGCTTATAAAAAGAGAGAGAACTGACTTTCTCTTTTGCAATTTCTGCAGATTCTTCCTTGCTGATGCTACTGCTTGACGATTTGGACTTCATAACTTCATCAACCTGCTCTTGAAGAGATGCAAACATAGTCTGGACAGTATCCAGTAAAAAGCGATCACCTCCATACCTTGCAATAAAGGACACTGACACAGGACACTTTTCATGGAACCCTATGGGTATGGTCGCCTGCACATGCAAGGAGAAGGATGTTGCAGAAAAATACTTAATGCATTAGAAATTAACTGGTACGACTGTTACCAGTTGACCAAGGTCAAGCAATTGCTATCAACAAATTTTTCAATTGCCAAACAAAAGCACTGTACCTGACAACAGCCTGACATGCTAGCAATAGCCGATAGACATAACGCACGACACTGGTAGTCCTCCGATGAAATTTCCTTTGCATTAAGTTTTGGAGGAGCTCCTAATACTGTAGGAAGAACAAGTATTCCATCATCCTGCACATAACCAATATCAACATGGGTAACTTGGAAAAGCGTGAGGACCATATCAATCAAAGAATAGCTGTGTTAAACTCACAGACAAAATTGTCATGTTGAGACTCCATCACACAGTGAAATACCAATGCAACCAAACTATACCTACTTTAAACATAACATAATATTTCTACCACAGTGCACGCTGTACTTTTGGGAAAAGGCTGTACTTAGGTGCATCAATTGTCATACAAGATAATATGCTGTTTAAATGTTTCATCACTGATCAACACACAACCTGTGCTCATTATTTTATACCCCATGGAGGAAGAGAACAAAAGGCCTATTCCAGGCCCAAGCAGGCAAGAATAGGTCCGCCGTACCGGTACCGGTCGGCGTACCGGTGGCCGGCCGGACCGGTACGGTACCGGCCGGACCGGTACGCGGTGGTTTTAAAAACCACAGCGCAAGGCGTTGTGGTTCTAAAAAAAATCATACCGGTGCGAACCGGCCGGTACGCACCGGTACGAGGCCGATACGGGCCCGTACCGGCCGGTTCGGCTAAAAAATCGGGAAATACCGGTTTTTTTTTGTTCCGATACCGGTCTAGGACCGGACCGGTACGTTACGGCATTCCATGGGCCGCAAGATAGTCAGGGACCACCTCACAAATAGAAGCAAACAAAAGGTACCAAGCAAGTGATGGGTAATAATGCACAAGACAAGCCCCATGAGAGCCACAACAGCACTATGCATAAAAACCACCAAACCAGAACCAACAACCTATGGGTGAAAATTTGACAGAAACCAAGATTCAGATCAGGAACTTCCCTGTTTATAAAAATTTAAAAGTTCTCCACAAAGATTAATGCTTATCCCTCTTGTCAAGATCTAAATAAAAACATGATCTTAGTGGTTTATACTTTACAGAATCAAAATTTCAGGCACAGAAACTGATATAATCACCCAAACATTGATCACCAGGGCAACAAATTAACAGAAGTTCCAGACTCCTTCCCAAGGAAGAAGGGAAAAAGGATGGAGAAAAGGGGGAAGCTAGAATATTAGAAAATATATGATATGCACACATTCATCACTTGGCAGGCCAGAGTGCCTCCTTGCTAATTGGATGAAGGCCTAAAATTTAGGAGGCACAAGCTCTCCATATCCTTATACCCCAATAAGTCATAAAATAGGATAAACAATATGATACTGAAGACATCGATAGGGTAATCTGCTGGCCTTGTCATTTAAGACCAGGAATAAGTGTATCAAATGGTTTATGTTAGCTCCAGGACTTCTTAATATCAAACCAAAAGCTCAGGCAACACTATCCAAAATCATTTGTTCCATTGCAATATCTAACTCCTAAGCGTGCTCCTTTATAGTGACTTCAAAATAGAAGGAAATGAAGCGCTTGATTTCATAATTATACTTGAAAGACACATATAGGGGTTGTTCTCTTGATTGTATTTTAGTTGCCAAAATTGGAAGCCCGTGCAGGTGCATAGACGGAGATATTGTAGAAACACTTGTTGTAAACAAAATGCTTAGGAAAAGGTTGTGAATCTGAGTTTCCAAGACAATTCTGAAACAGGTGCATTACCTAGGTAAACATTCCTGCTACTAAGGATTGCACTGTACAGGAAACATTCTCTATTATTTATTATGTTAAGAAAGCCTATTTGAGTTCATTTTTATTTACGAGTTCACCATAACTGAAGTATATTATTTTATGAGTGCATCATCTTTGAGTGGAAAAAAGGACTCCGCAGATTCAAAAAATGATCAAATTTAAAAAAATAACAAATTTCATCCAAAATCAGATGATGTCATCATCCACGTAAGTGGATTTACCTTTAAACAGTTACAGCAGCAGCTCAAGGTTGTTAAGTTACCATGTCTAATATATGAAGATGAGAATGTTTTATTTTACTTTCGATGCACAATCACGGGAGCTTACGCGTGTGCGTGCAATTTTTAGGCAACAGTTATCACTTCTCATATTACATGCAAGCAAACAACTACAGTGTCAGTGCAAAGATATTAAAGTTTCTAGTTGACATGTATGAATTTCCACTGAACTAGATATCTGTAATTAATAAACATAACCACATAATATAATCACAATTCTTTGGGCTAGACAACAAAATAGATGCCAATGGATAAACTAGTTCAAAGACATCAATTTCAAATGAAAATATAACTGGTGCAACTTTTAAGAAAAACAAAAAAAAATAAAGAGAAGTCAGCAAATGCTACTAATGGTTGAAAAACTAATGCTAAAATATTAGGACATGCATACCTTTAGAAGAGCATTAAGGGCCAAGCGTGTTTCATTTCTTGCATAGTGGCAGTATTCAATATGTGCAGCACTATCATCCAATGAACTACTCATGTCTGCTAATATAGAAGGATCAACGACAGGCTTAATGGAGTTGATCCAGCTCTCATGATTATTTTTGAACTCATGCCTGTATGTAAAAAGGCTTGGAATGATTATCTGGATGATGGTCAACGAATAAGACATAAAAACGATGATAATGGAGCTTATTTATGAATGGTTAAATGAGAGCAACGAGAAAAAAATTCAGCTTGTTTCCAGAAATAAAGCAATAAATGTTATCCAACAAGAGAAAGAATACTCTAAGTTGGCATAGATGACTACTAGTATGAGTGCCAAGCATACATAGGCCATAACAAGAAGACTTTAAATTGGGAATTGAGTAAATTTCACGGTGAAATATAATGATAGTCAATTTAATATCAATGAATCCAACTCGAATTGGTCAGCAAAGCATATATGACAATCAATATGCAAATATGACATAGCACTGCAAAATTCATGGTTTTTGGTTCCCATTTCTCCGATGAAACTATGATGAGTGTGAATAACTTAAGGCACTACCGAGAAAGGATAATTGGCCCGATGAATCTAGGAAAAAAAATTACAAGAAGAAAACCACAATTATGTTCAAGTAGAGGCCCAATTATTGAAAGAGAAGCAAAGTTAATCATCATCATTTCTTGCATGTCAACGTGGGATTGTTAGTCCAATGAAGGTGCAAAAATCTTCTACAAGTTATTGCATTCCAACGCCATATCAACCTCCATATCATTCATTTAAGAATGTCCTCTTTGCCTAGCTTGGTCAATTTTGGATAAGCCTGGTCCATTCTTAAAATACCTTCAGCTTAATCAAAGACCTTCGATATCTGCTTGGAGGTTCTGAAGCTATGGTAATTAGCAAGCATCTAGGTCATCATTGGATTTTACATGCCCCATACTCCCTTAATCAACCCAAAGATATTTTTACACGATTCATCATGACCCACAAACTCTCCCATATTGGATTTTACTGTTAAACAACTAGCAAAGACTCAACATACTCTTGTATTCTCATCCACATAGGAATCCATGAGAACCCATTTCCACCATGAATCTTTTAGACCACTGAAGGCAATTTCCAACTGAGTTTTTAGCATGCCATGCAGAAATGCATATCCTTAGATACCAAAATTCTCCACAATCTCAAGTCTGTGATTAAATAACTTTTCATATTAAAAAACATCAAACAATACCATTTCCAACCAACCAAGGTCAGTTGACTCCATTTTGACTCATTTCAAGATTTTAAATTTCTTAAAAACTCAAGTTAGTCTAAAAGTTTCAACAGATAATAAGTATGATCAAAAGAAATGTCTTTAGTTCATAATCAATGAGTAACATAAATGAAACATCATAGTCAAAGACTCAAGTACGACAATATACAAGCATTTAGAAAATTAGAATATATTCATGGCAGCGAGTATGAACCTCCCAAGGCTCTTGTAGCAAATGAATCAAGAGGCAGATGCATGAAGTATAAAAGGGAGGATTAGTTGTACAATAAAAGCTAACATGAAGCATTTATAAGTAGAGTGCAAAAGAAAATTAATTCTTGTTTACTGGAATAATTGAGTGGTTTTGAATCCTGTATACAGAAAAATTTGAGACAAAGTAGAGATTTTTTAGATCATAAAAAGTTAGTAACATAGCTTAGATTTTCTAATTAAGCCCCTATTCATGGGCTTAAAATTCAATCAAAACTAACAACATGATGGAATATTATGGTGAATTGTCACATAAGAGGGGGAAAAAGAATAGACGGTGATGAGGGCTTTAAACAGATTGTCACATTGATGGAATAGATAGCCAAACTCTAGCCTGTTCCTTAAATAGTTCTTGCACAACTATTCACACTCCAGGACCAAAACCTATCAGATGAATGTATGAAGTCTAGTTAAAGCATAAACCACTAAATAAATGTACCAGTGACAATTGGATCGGATCAGCTCCGTACAAATTCTGGCAGGTTCTTTTCAGAATGCGGACCTCACCTTTTTGTTATACAAGTAACCCGAGGGACTTCCTTACCCTTGAACTTTTTAAGAGCTTCACTTTCTTGTACCCGCAACCACGGCTCGAACACTAGAGCTTGATTTACGTAGGGATTAGATAGAAGCTTGTTTTAGACTTTTGGTTTCAAATTTTGATTTATGTATACCGCTACACATTCTGCTCAGCAAACATGGATCTGAACTTCCAAAAGAATTCCACTAAGATTTATGGCCAAAAAATTTGCCACAAAGCCAAATTAGATCCAGAAAATATTCAAGACTTATTCTTTTCTTATGTTGTAAAGTAATCAAAAGAATTATTTTTGCATGTTTCTTTTCAGCACAAAAGGAAGTGGTAGCATCATTTTTCTTAAGATATACCTTTTTTCCAGTCTTAGTTAATTGAAACTGGACCACATAAGACCACTGATGTGGGTATTAACATCATATGAAACATATGGAAAGTAATCATCATGAAAAATTCTTAAAAGGTGAAGATGAATCTATGAAATAAATCCTCCTTTAGATTTACAAATGCAGGGGTGCTTCATTTAAGCAGCATTCCATATCTTTAACATGATGATGTTGAGTAGAACTATTTGGAATAGAAGAAGAATCTGGGTGCATAGCGGGAAGCAATGGCGAGGGGGAGAGAGAAAGAAGAGAGAGGGAGGACGCACATAGATAGAATTCATATATAAGAGGTGACAATAATTTTATGTCTCAGTTATTTGATGGCTGAATTTTCTACATTAGGAGCGATTTTTTAATATACCATAAAACATAGACCTAGATAATGATAAAAAGATAAACAGTGTTTCTATGATTGACCAACAAATGTTAGGAATTATAATAATATTATCAGAATTTCTATTGAAAAGAATGTTGGAAGCATTAGTCATGGTAGCAAATGGGCAAGGACTAACACATAGTTCTTTGCCAATAGACCTGAAACAAAACTTTAAACTGTATAACTGGTCGCCACTACAATCATTTCTCTGCAATTTCTACGCAAAATCAAATTTTAAAAAAAAAATTAAGCATGAACTGTTTTTAGTTTTTTATTACATAAGAGAGTTAATTTATGTGTACCAAGTATCAATATGTTCTTTGAGTCTTTGACAAACAAATATAGATGTACCAGGATTAGAACCATAAACTTCCTGACATGAGGAAAAAGTGATATTACACATCCAAAAATAAGTATAAAATTCTGGAACAAGAAAAAGTGGTTTCATTTCAAACATGGAAAAGTAACAACATGCTAGACATGTTTTTGTTGCCTTGTGTTTGAAGTTGAACACGACAATCTTGTTTTCATGAATTATTATTGCTTTGTGCTTGCAATATTTCATTGGCTGAATTTGGTGCAATATTTTATCATTTTAATAAATTTAATGACAATCATGGGTAAGAGACGGATATTTCAACACTGTCAAAATAATCAGGTTAACATGATTATATTTATATTACCTGCTAAGATCAAACCATCTTTCATCCCCAAACTTTAGGGCCTTAAAATTGTACTGATGAATTTGCAAAAATGAAAAGCATGAGCTCCATGAATAGGTTAAATAACACAAACTACGGATACAATATTGGCATTCAAGTAACAAAAACAAACATACCATAAAACAACACAAAAAAAATATCCAAAAGTTGTATGATTTTCAACTATACAAGGAGCTCACTTGTAAAGTAGTCGCATAGCATTTGCAAGTGATAATAATGCAGTCTTTGAATCACCACTTTTCTTCCCATTTTGAAGCTGTTTCAAGCTGGAAATTTTAGAAGCCAGATACTCTCCTAAATTTACATGGTTTAGAAGTTGCCCTGAAGCCATCAATTAATAATGTTACAGACAAGGTAGATCAACAATACAAAGACATGCTATCCATGGACAGTAAATAGAAGATAATTAAGCACTTGCAGAAAACCTACAGACAATATGTTACAAATGATCAATAAGCTAAAACATACTTCCAAACAGCTTCTCTGTAGATTTGATCACCACCTGAGTCGCCCTGCTCTTTGGAATCTTTAATAGTTCAAAACAATCATCTGCTATAATCATATGTCTAGGCTGGCGGTGATCAGCATATGGAAGTTGAAGCAGTATGTGAGACACACGACGCAAGATACTAGTATCCTTAGCAAATAATCCTGCATAGCAGAAATATGAGCTAATTACATGAACAAAATTTCTTCCTGTAAAACATGTTCACCCTATATGCCATGTTTTAACAAATTGAAACACAAAATACCTAATTAATATTAAAAGGATGCTGAAAAAACTAGCAAAAAATATATTCTTTCAATGCATTTCACTATGAAGAATATACAGTTAAAATTTAACACAAACTTCCTTGAGCATTTATGTTAAATGCTGATCAAGTGGTTAAACAAAAAAACGAACCCAACCCTATCTTAATTTCATTGGAATAGGCAGGCCTGTTCCTAAGCTGAGAACAATAAACATTCACACAAACCCAATTATTTCAGGCAGATTGGCAGGTACAGGTGAGTTAAGGTCAGATCAGGTTCATTTTAGGTCAGCAGAAAAAATAAAGATGAAAAAACTAACCAAATTCCAGAATAATTATAATTGAGCCGAAACAAGCAGATCCAAGCCCAGCCCAATAATGAAAAAAATCTTCCATCCACTATCAATTATTTTAGATGGGTTGGCAGGTGTATGTTTAGAAGTTTCATGCTCTTGACTATGATCACATATTGATAATTATGATGGCCATGATCATGATATCTTACCACTGAAGGATACTGATCCAAATCAAGGATTAAAAAGTCAGGTTGGGTACCCATGCCAGTCACCAACCTGCATGGCATGTACCACGGCACATGCCAAACTGATGCAGGGCATGGGTCAATATGGTCACGGCATGGTGGCTTGCCCTGCTGCATGGCCTTTTCTCGCTAGAATTGGCTTTTTCCATCCTTTTAATTTTTATACTTTTAACATTTCTTCTAGCTAGGCAGGCGATGTTTGATATGAAAATTGTTATTTTAACGCTTATTTTGGTTCAAATTTCGATGCAGTGACTTACATCAATGATACATTGCTGTCACCTTGTTGACCTAGCTAAAAACTCCCCTCCTGACCTTCAAATAAGCCCCAAGTGTCTTCACACCTTTAACCTGCTACCAAGTGGTACCGGCAGGAGTCAGTTCAAGTTGGTTTACCCATACACCAATAATGCCATGGGCCACTTCCCAGTCAGTGTGGCCCATGTGGGCCAACTAAGGGGGATCCCTAAATCCCTGATCCAAATAAAAAAACCTCATATGGTTACTAAAGAAGTTTGATGTATCTGAACTTTTGATCGAAAGATACATGATGTTACATTTAAACTTCAAAACTCATCAACTACGTACAGCATGCCTCTACATTTGTATAGACATTAAGCTATTCATACATGCATGTGATGACATAAGGATATATAGAAGCGGGAAGGTATATCATACTTTTAGGAAAATTTATATATCACATCCATATCTGTATTACCATGCTCCACCCATGTCCATGACAACTAATTCTAACCATTGTCATTATTGCTTTAGCAAACAACAAACAAAATGTACTCTAAGAAGAGTCCCATAGCTTCAAATAAGTATATATCTTAGAGTGCAAAAATAGGAAGAATTTAAATTGTGAAAAATTTATGCGCGTACCTACAGTGTCAAGACTTGGTGAGACCGGAATAACACCAATATTCGAAACAGCAGCATGTGAAGGTCGGAATGCTAATATACCACAAAATCCCCCAGGTATCCTCACACCACCGATCGTGTCAACACCTACACATGTTTATGAGTCAATAAAGGAACTGCCCATGATGCATATATGACAAAAGTAACCCTTTTTTCTCCTTTTTGCAGCACAAATCAAAAGAAAACTAATCAAATACTGAGGTTCTGATGATTCCTGAGTTGCAAGAAGAACTATGCCTCAATATGTCGAAAATATTGACATTAACACAGCTGGGACAATTCCATTTGACAATTTCAAATTATTGGACATGTCAAAAATGAAATTCAAATATCAGATACAATTCTAGTGTAAATATAAAAACTAGTCCTTGCAGATGAATATGCAAGCCAAAAAATATGAAATCAATATGGATGTAAAAGACAGGAAACAAGGTTAATGTAAATAACAGTTAAGATTCAAATAATCACTGGTAGGCCCTTAAAATGACACATTAAGAATTTTTTGGAACAGATGAAGAAAACAGGAACCAAATCTAACATTCCACCACGATCAAATAAAAAGTCAGTTACACTGTCACAGAAGATGAACCATCATATTCAGTTGCTGGAGAATACTACTGTCATGCTTGATAAAACCCATTTCACATGGACAAGAATGGCCACTGAACTTCGCAGTATGGAATTAGGTATTTTGTAGTTAAAGAAAGACGCTTCAGGCTACATCACCTTAAAACAAACCATTCAGGTATTAAACGTTGTTAACTTGCAGATCTTAGTAGCTTGTCAACAAAGAAAAAATTGGAATTACAAAATACATTGCTTGTAAAAACTTCTTGCACAATATCACCTCCAAAATGGTAACACCCCTTTGCAGGCTGCAGTTGGTAGTTTGATTTTCAGAAACCAATCAACTATCATTGGAGGTTACACTTTTTCAGAATAATACTACTGTCTCACAATCTCACTCCTCTAAAATGGTGCAAGCAATTTCTACAGGAAAGTTAATCTATGAAATGCATGTAACAATGAAAACCAAGCCTCTATCGCCCATATTTTTATATGAGATGCATTCAGGAATTGACGAGCATAAGCTCACCAACCTGCTCAATCATACTCCATTGCTTGGTTCCAGTTAAATGATAATCCAATTTGCTAACCGCTCCCTCCAGATCATCACAGAAGCATCCCCTTTAACTACAATACTAATTGATTTTCTTATTACTCTAGAGGCCAATGAACCCTAAAAAGTCCACTTAAGTCCGAACTTTTTCCCTAATCAGTTCTGTCTACATATGGATAAGAGGACAGCAAAAACTAAAATCAAGAAAGCAAAAACGTCCATGTATTTGCATCACAAGAAATGTTATTGAGACTGGAGGTTCTATTGCATTCCTAAAGAACTCAAAAAAATTAAGCAAATAATAGTTGAGGTCATGGTCAAGGGCAATGTATATCTAGGTCACCTCCAGAATAGAAAAAGCAACAATAGGGCTCCAAGGGTATACAACAAATGTCAAGGTACAAAGACCAGGATCTTCTATAAAAAATTCAGTGAAAGTAAACTAGAGGTAGTGCCACAGTTTTGACCAAGCAGTCATCCTCCGTATTGCATAAGTAGAAGCTACAGCAGGAAAAGATAAAACTATTGTTCATCAGTGAAGCATTATTAAGTCTATGGCCATTTGGACATACAAAAACTTCACGGTAGGAGCTCAAACCAACCATGAAGCATTGTAGAATTTCTAACAAGATCATTCAACCTACTGAACAAACTGACAGAAAAGCTTGACACAAATGGGCTTTATCCAGAAGATGGCAATGGAAAGAAGAGAGTGATAAATCAATAAGACAGGATGATGGACAGAAAATGCCACCAATGTACAATTTATGGGAGAAGACTAAAAAGTCTTCCCAATACAGGAAATTATGTATTCCACTAGATCCTCAAATACACAAACATGATTATATGAGGTCATAAAACATGTTAAACTGTAAATTTCTTAATGGGTGGTATTTCACAATATACATCTATAAGCTAGTTATTACATATTAAGAGAAGGCAAGCCGGCTATGATTTTTTAAAAAACAGTCATGCTTGTTATCGTTACATCTTTGTACAAAATATTTAGTGGTTTAGAAGCTCACCCAAGGAGAAATCAACTAGACCACTAGCAACAGCTACAGCTGATCCACTCGAGCATCCTCCAGGTATTCGCTCAACAGCTGCAGGATTGGTTGGTGTACCAAAATGTTTGTTTTCACCATTGATACTGAAAATATAATGTACTTAAATTAAGCAAAGGCATCATAAACTATAAAGAAAATAAACCACAAGAGAAAAAAGACATGATAAGATTTTAAATCTTCACTGAAACCCTATTGGGGCCCTGCTGTATAGAAAGAGGTCAGTTCAAATGTCAAAAGAGGTCACACAGTGGTAAATTGATTGTATGTTATGTTACAAATGTAAACAGACAATGTGACAAGTTGAATAATGAAATACTAATCTGACCTATAAGCCATCTCATCAATCACCGTTTTTCCAACACAAGTAGCACCCCCATCTATGAGAGCTGAAACCACTGAAGATGTCCGTGCTGCAGGATCATGAGTTTTTGCCCAGTCTGGATTGCCGAACCCAGTTACATATCCATTGATATCGAATCTGTTGATCAGTGAAGCAATCAAGAATTCAGCTACGATTGCCCAATGAAAGCCATTAAAGTATGTCAAAGAAGTTTTAAGGCATGATTTCTTTGATAGGTAGCATAATAGTCACTTGCAGTAAGCAGTTACAAGAAAATCAAAAGTACTAATATATTTTAAAATAGAACAGCCTTGGCACATACTAAAAACACAAGTTCAAAAGATTAAGAATGTCCACCTCACCATGTTTGATCATGAATTCACAGAAATGGTTGAATCCAAAGACACTGATGTGAAAACTAGACTACATATCAAGTATCAAGCTCCAATTTCAGAGAAAAATAAATGTTGACTTTGCAATGACTTAAATCCAAGAAAATGAGGATGAAGTAGCAATAAACATAGTCAATCAAGTTATATGACCACATCTCTTTCTCTGCAGATTGTTCCAAAATGACAGAATGTGTGACATTTTGCAGATATGAGGAATGAAGAGCAAAAAATCTATTTGACATGCTTTGTATTGGTCATTGGTTTAGTTATCTGATTCATGCTTGGCCCCAAGATTTCAAATGTCTTACATTTAGAATATGTTAAAAGTAAAAGTATTCTGTCATTAGGAGTCAATGATCGTGCTCTCTCACAATTCATTATCACCCACAATATCTAAAGCACCTAGAAACAGCACATGATGATTGACATTCTGGGTTTGTAGCTAGGGAATTAGTGGTGTAGGAGGGTGGTAGCTATGAACAAGATAGCATTCCTTTTGCTTCTAATTATCATTATAACTTTTGCTTATGTATGGGAGTTCAAATCCCTACTACTGTAATAGGGCTATCTCATTCCAAATATCTTCATCTAAGGGATAATTTTGTAGAAACCAAGTAGAAAGCCTTGATTGATTTAAGTGAGTTGCTTAAGCTTTTTATGGCTAAAATTGTCCACAACAACAAACAAAAATTATCACAGTATGCGGGTTATTATTTCTATGCTATGAAACACAATAAAATACATAATTCTAGTCGCTTGCATCTCGTTCTTGTTGATATCTTTAACATGTCCTCATTGTACGGCCAGCAGCCAACACCGGCCAGCAGAATCAAATTATACTTTTGAGTCTCAGAATCAAATTAATAACCCAAATCATATTTCACCGCCTCCTATTCCCCCGAAAGGAATCAAGCACTAGAAGCTCATGACCACTTGCTACTACATAACAACAAACCCTAAATCCCAACAGTAAGGAACATACTATCAAATCAAAACCGTCAAAAACATCTCTCTCTCTCTCTCTCTCTCTCTCTCTCTCGTCAAGAATAAATTAGGCATAACTGATGATTGGAACAGCGAGAAGAAAGCCAAGAAAATATTAAAAAGGGAAGAAATAGATGATTAGATCAGGGGATTAGAAGAATAAGAGAAGGATAGATTTAGGAAAAAGCTTACATGTCGGCGACGGCGAAGGAGAGGCCGGTCAAAGGATGGGGAGCCTTGGGAGGGGCGGGCTGAGGGGGAGGGAAGAGCTCGAGCCGCTCGACGAAAGCCCCGAAATCCTGCTTGATGGCCCGCTTCAGCCGCCGGGTCATGAGAAGGACGCCGGCGAGGCCCAGGCCGAGGAGAACCCATAGGTTGGTCGAGGACGACATGACCCGTCCCTCTCCTCCCCTCTTGCGCGCACTTCTTACTCGGTGCCTTCTGGTAGCGAAAAGACTGCTGAGAGCGAGCAAGGAGTAAGAGGAGATGGATGTCACGGAGAAGTGGGGAAGCGAGCGAGGATAACGCCGCAGCCGCTTCGTCTCTTTACCCTAAAAAACTGCGGCTTATTATTGCTATTATTATTGTTTTTGTTTTTGTTATTTGGTAAGGCGGCTTGCCGGCTTGCAAGACTCTTCAGTTCCTTATTAGATATTCGGCGTGCTTCCGTGTTTCCTTACGTATTTGGGATTTCTTTTTAAATATCGAGCAAAAAGAAACCGGCGCCGCTGCCCCTCTAACCTAGGCGTGTTCGGGTGGACAAGAATTCTAGCTGGATTCTTTGCCCGAATTTTATTAAAAAAAGAAATTTTTTACGTTTCTTTTTTTTTTTTCTTCATGCGAGCTTGGGATGATGGCTTGATAGCATCGAACTGGGTCTTTCATTCATATTGGATCATAGAGGGTGGGTTGGGACACGGGAAAACTAATAGGTACGATTTCTACAAGATATTTCTATAAAAAATTTAGATATATTTGATTTTTTTTCCTTAAATAGGCTAGATAACATCTTCATCTGAGCATGAAGAAAGTTTGGTTTAAATGCACAAACATTTAATCGAGGTACTATTGATGTGAAATTGTCCACGATATTATCTTTGAACTTCTAGACTAAGACTATTGATCAATTAATTAACCCAATATAAACCTATTCGTAGCATCGCCCTTGTTTTCCTTTTTATTTATTTATTTTGAGATGGAGAAAATTTAAGCTGCCTCTCCTCACTCCTAGGCCTTAGCCTAGTAGCCAAGTAGATTGAGCATACCACTAGTGAAAGTAGGGGTAAAATAGGAGATGAAATACTTAAAAAATTGTGAGAACTCGTGCGAGTATGTGTTTAATTAGTCTCGCATCGTTTATTCACCGTAGAAATATTGGGTACTTATACATGACCAAGAAACCTAAAAAATATCTTTTAGCTAGCCTTTTTAAGTGAGGTCCTGGGTTGTGACAAATAGTATTAGAGCGAACTCGGCACAAAGCCTATGTGGACTAGGAGATACTGTAGTACAGATTCATGAAGGCTGACCATGAGCCGATCGTGATGTTTGTGATTAGATTTGAATAGATTTAAACCCTTAGCCTGACGAGGACGTCAGGGCTTGAATATGAGGAGTATGTGAAAACTTGTGCAGGCATGTGTTTAATCCTATATTAGTTATTTGCCAAGAGGATTTTGGTACTTAAATAGGATCAAGGAACCTAAAAAATACATTCAGACTAGTCTTTTTGGATGAAGTCCTAATAGAAATAGCACCTAAGTTTCAAACCTGTGATCTCTTGCTTGAGGCGAGAGAGTTTTTGCAATCCTTGCAGCAACCAATGTTGCATGAACTTGTTGAGGTTGTGGATTAGTGGTGTTGGTTAACTTTTTGGTCCAATGGAGCCGCTTGGTGCAATAGCCTCATCAACCTTGATCACTCTAGGTGAAATTAACTATATGCATTATCAAGAATTCTTTGTTTGTATGTTCATGTATACTCCTACAGGTACATATAATAGGAACGTCACCTTCCTTGTTTCAACCTAGAACCTGTTGCTGGTACATGAAAAAGTGGAGGGACGCCAACCAGCAGATGTAACTCACATTGGTGGCATCAAAAACTCTTGCTAGTAGCTGAACCATCAAAATAATTCTGCACTAGATGTTATCAATTAAAATATGGAGGCACAAATGCTAAATATATGCAAACGGTGCATATCCGTACGGGGAAGCATTTTGTGAACTAATTTCAAATTACACTCGACCTTGACATATCTCTACTGCAATGTTAACAAATAATTGGATATTATTTAAAATATTTGCCAACTAGATGAAAAGAAGGTAATCCACAAGGGCTTGTATAGGAGGATTTGGTTTATTTTCATGTCATGCTACTCTTCTTAGAGACAAGGGATATAAAGAGAAGGCCAGGTTGGATATTTTTGAAGTTGTTGAAATATTTGATTTTTTCTTTTTTTTTTTTCTTTTTGATAAAGAGGTGGCCCTCCAACTTCTATTTATGATAAGATCTGCAAGATTAATGGGGAAGCAAACCAGCTAAAGTAAATTGAAGCTCAACAGTCTGAGGATCCAAAGAACAACGAAAACATTCACAGATAGCAGCAGCACAACATCCTCTTCAAATGAATAAGATCTTGAAGTGGCTCTTCCAAGAAAATTTGCGACCAACTTCTTCATTATCCGCTCGAAGCAGACATCTCCTCAGATTATGAATCGAAACATGTCATGACATGCAAGTAAATACCGAGAGACTCACCTAACCGTTTCACTTGTGTATCAGCTGTGAATGCGTCCCCTTTTTTTTTCTCTCTAACTTGCATCTCTCCATCAAGATGACCAAGAATGCACTGAACCAAGTTTCTCTTTGACACCAAGCCTCGTTTCTTTGTATACCAACTCCAAATAGCTCAGGACTTTGAACAACGCAAGATGATCTACAGATTTGTTACTTTTATAAAAAAACACAAGAAGTTTTGCCTCTCCAACTAAGTTAAAAACAAGATTATCTCTTGAGATTTTATTACTAATGGAAATCCAATGGAATAACCATTTGAAGGTTGTAGTCTAAGATTTTAATGCATTAAACTTGGTCAAGAGCATTCAAGAAATTCACACTGAAGTCACTTAAAATGGAAGACCGTTATATGGCATCAAAGACAATCGTAGGACCACAATAAGGCTCTGTTTGGGAGAGCTGTTAGTAGTAGAGCTTTTAGAAATAGAGCTGTTGGAAGTAGAACTGTCTAAAGCAGAGCATTTATAAAAAGATGTTTGTTGTTTGGTAACTACATTTATAAAGTACTGTGGCACTTTAACATATGTTTGCTAAACAAACTGAGAAAATATTTTTGTGTGATAAAATGATCATAAAGGACATTACCAGTATTATATAATAGAGCATAATAAAATATAATATGTATTAATACATAAATATATGATATA
>JAOXJJ010001100.1:4650417-4685244 GCA_025769935.1 Phoenix roebelenii | reverse complement strand
GCCACATCTCCAACCTTGTCCAAAATCTCAAACGGACCAACATACTTAGAGCTCAATTTACCACGAACCCTAAATCTCATCACTCCTTTAGTAGGTGACACTCTCAAGAAAACATGATTCCCCAATTTAAAATTTCAATTCTCTCATTCTATTATCAACATAACTCTTTTGACGACTCTGAGCTATATGAAGTCGTTCTCTGATCACTTGCACCTTATCTATGGTTTGTTGCACTATCTCTGGCCTAATAATTTTCTCTTACCCACATCATCCAAACAAATAGGAGATTCATGTTAAAATATTTCAAGTCTAAGACCAACCAAGATATCATCAACCGTTAACACTAAATGTAAGATGCCTAAGTTTTTTCCAAAGGTTGTCAACAAAAGAAGAACCCATTGGTGAAAGTTACACAGCTATCTCTAGATCATCCATAGAATCAACACCATTCTCTTCTACTAGAAACTAATTCAAGTGTTCCATCATAATACCTTTTACATCAAATATTAATGTCCTTAACCAATTTCAAAATAACTCAAACCACCACACTTTCGCTGTGCACTCTGATTTAATCCATTAAATACTCTAAGGTCTCTAAATGATTTATGACCGAAATATCATTTTGCACTAGGAATAAGAAAATCCAAATTTCAAAACTTTAATTGAAATTTATGTATAGTTTACTAACCATAACTAACCCTCAAGCCATTAATCAAGTTTAAGGCCACTACATGATCTCCACAACTTAGAATCCAAAATATCCAGATTTAATTAACTCAGGATTCCTTAGCAATTCAATTACATAATTTAGATTGACCTTCCTTCCAAAAGAATTTACTTCAAATTCAATGGGTTAAAAGTCATTGAGCCAATATCACTATGATTAAAAATTAACTCCATCAACCTTCAAATCTTTCTTCACCATGATTCTTAATATGTATGATCAATGCTACATATGATATCTCACATAAGCATCTCAAAATCTAAATCTCTACTCAATGGCAAAGATTCCTGGTTAGATTATAAATATAGACTTTAGTTCAAGTTAACACATCCAATAGTCTCCAACAATTATAAAAAAATTCAGTAGCCCAATCCAAATATATAAATTCAAATAATTAGAATTCCTCCATCAATATGCCATCTCAATAGCCTCAAAATAAAATCAAATATATCAATAGGAAATAGACCTATTTGTAATATCCAAACATGCCAATACCACATACAGATTCACATACATATTCAACTTCGAAAAATATTCCTTTCAATATCATGAAATCTTCTTAGCTCACTCCAATACTATGGAAGATCTACGTACAAATCCCACTCTAATAATTAGCAGCAAAATCAAAAGTACGATCATATCAAAATTCATATCAAGTTTGAACTTTCAGGTCATTTAAATAATATCCGAATATGGTATAATTGATATGCCATTGTGGACCTTCCTACACTTATCTTAGGTCAAACCTCTCTTATCATGATCAAAGATAATTTATACTTTCCTTCCATACTCATCAAAAACCAAATCCGATGCATACATTTTATCACAATGCTCAGTGATCTTACATCTTAAGCACTGAATTTAATTGTCATGTTTCAAGTGATCATAACCTTAAGCTATGATATATTTCTGTCATAATACCTAGTGATCTTAAACATATGCTCAGATTTCGATTTTGTCACTATCCCTAATGATCTTAAACGTCAAACTTTAATGCCACTAAGGCCACAGTCCTTAGTGGTCTTAAACCTTAGATTATAATATCATTCCTGTTACAATCTCAAGTGATTATAAACTAAGACTCTGATAGTTTTTCTTTCATAATTTTTCACTCATACTCACCAGAACTTAAACCTTAGGATACCTTAACCTTAAGCTCTGATACCTTAACCTTAGGATCCAAAAATTGACCTCCAAAATTATGGCCTCCAAAGCCTAAACAGGGGCAAGGGTCCAAAAGTCGAACTCGAAGGTTGAAGTTTATCTTCTTTATATAGAGCTTTCAACGACTCAGATCTGCGAGAGATCTATATGCTTGACCATCTTTCCAATCTGACAGATGTCGTGTGTCTGGACACACATCTCGTCATCAATAACTATAATCATTTCATCTCAAGTGGCCTATAATATGAAGAAATAGGCGAGATGAGGTGGATCATGTCCGACCTACTATTAACTAGCTTATCTATTTTCTTAGCCCGAATTGGAGGAATAGCTTGGGTGTAGAAGTTGAGGGCATGTGATATGGCCCAAGTCTGACCTCCAATCATGAGATAACACATGGCATCAAGGAAAAGGAAATTTTATTTTTAGTTGAATGAGTCTTCCTCAGATTGGAGACTAAGAGTTTGTCCTTCGCTTGAATTAAGACCCAAGTGTCCAACATCGGCAAGACCAAAACTCCTCATCCCTAAAAAGGAGCTTGATGTGTCAAGTATACACCATATACAATATAATACTCTCCACTATTTTTATTCCAGTCTTATTCGCCTCTTCTATTCCTTAAAGCCCTTTCAGTGACTTAAGCATTGGAGAGCTCCCGATCGAATCAGCACCATGACCTCCTCTTTATCTTCTTCTTGTATGCAGATCAAAGCTTCTTCCCTCAGTGCAGATTAAGCGACGTTCCTCATACCTCCACATCGGATTTTGGCAGCAACACTCTTTCTATCACTTTTGCATCTTTCTCTCACTCTCTCAAAGTTGTTCCATGCAATCAGTTAGCAATAGTTTTCTTAATTTTATTTGATTGTTAACTCATGTTCTCTTACTTTATTTAGCTCGACAAGAAAGGAGGTATTTATATCATCCATGTACCTCCTTGCTTGCTTGTAGGATAGTGGAGTTTTCATTGCTTGGGCAATCATACTTGACTGACAAGCATGCTCATATATGGCCCATCCCACCCCCTCTTCGAACATTAATTGCCTTCAATAGATTTGTCATTATATCGTCTAGTGAATCTATCAACAGAAATTTTTCATTTAACCAAGTACGTCAATATATTGTCTACAATCTTGAGTACTTCTTTTCAAAAAAAAAAATTCTTCTATGATATCGGAGGTCCTTGACTCTCTCTCTCTCTCTCATATGTGCGCGCGCACGCGGGCGTGTGTGTGCACACTCCCCATGCTTTGGGTTAAATATTTGACAGATTTTAACAATAAAATTAAAATGCCAGATTTTAGTGCTCTCCAATCTATGCATCAAGTAGATAAAAAAATGAACAACATTGAATGCACTAATGTGGTAAAATATATGAGTAGAATATAATATCATTATTATTAGAATAATTTATTTTTTTCACCCGATGCATAGGTTAGAGACTATCAACATAGATAAATTTTTATTTTTATTCTACTTTTTATAGTATAAATCATCTTTAGCAGTCTGGATTTTCAATTTGAATGGTGTAGTTTTGCATTGTTAATTTTTTTTTCTAGAAATTTAAACTAAAAGGTGCCCTACTATATTTGATCTCTGATCATCTCTATTGGTTCAATAGTTTTCCATGTCATCATGTGAGGAAAGATAAGGATTAAGTGAGTAGTCAGGAAGCTTCACAAGAAAAATTACCCCACTCTTATAATTATGGGAGAGTTCAAATAAAAGAATGTCTAGACCTAAAATTTTTTCAAAAAAAAAAGTAGGAGAAACTTAAATGAGCTATGTATGTGCAGTGCATGTGCTAGATGCGAAAGGAATACTTTAGTGCTTGTATCATATATAGAAAAGACTACAATAGGGCTCCAATATCTCAATGAACCAACTTACGTAAACTCTTATTTAATGGTATGATGTCCAAAATCCATCTTAACTATGAAACATGATCCTAGAAGCAAATACTAGAAGCCTAGAATCATATATTTCGGTGGTCTCTAACCATAAAGGATGAGCAAATTTGTCTGGTGAAATGATATGGAATCATATTGTCATAATCTAATTATTAAAATTTGCTGATTTTCAATCTATTTATTTTCATTATTTGTAGATCATGATTAATAAAGTAGATTCTCAATTTAAATACTTTACCATATATTTTAATATACTAATATAATGAGAATTGTCCATGTTGTATCTATATCATACATAGATTAGAAACTGTCAAAAATACATAGTACTTTATTTTAAACATCTTTTGCTATATAAATCATGGTCAATGGTGTGGATCTTCAATTTAGATGCTTTATTAATGATTTTGAAGTTGAAAAGGCTAGACTCTGTCTACTCTTGAGAGGAGTAAATAGAATCTCCCTCTCTTTATATATAAATATACAATACATATATTTATTAGATGGATTTTGCTCCTCATAAGAGGAGAGAAAATCTACTGCTCTCAGCTCTAAAATTAATAATGGACATCTAAATTGAAGGTCGATACTTTTCACGATTTCTGCCGTTAAGGTACCTGGAAACTAAAAGTTATGTATTTTAGTGGTCTCTAAACTATGCATCATGGATGGTTAAAATGATATTAGATCATATTTTACTCTGACCTGAGCATCAAATTTGATTAATTTTCATTCTATATTTATTTTAATATATATTCATCATGATGAATAAGATAAGTTCTCAATTTAAATGCTTCACTATATATTTAGCATATTAGCATAATAAAAACCATCCATTTTTTTGTCTATGATCCATAGATTACAAACCATCATAATTTCTAAAAAAAAATTACTCGTATAGATCATGATCAATTATATGAATCTTTGATTTGAATAAATGTATATATTTGTAAAGAGAGAAAAAAGGGGTGCCTACATATAAAATTTTTCCAAGGCCAATTTTTCGATGAAATAAATTTTGTAGATTGAGCTTGAAACCTCATGTATAAAAGAGGGGATTAATCAGTACGTCATTGCGGTCACAACTTGAATTGTAGAACCCTTCATTTGGAATCCAAATCTCAAATAAATGCTTTTATAAACATCTCTGGGGTTTCAACTTTTGGTGGCGTAAGGCTCTAACGCATGTTAATTAATTGGCCTCCGTTGAGGGTGTCCAAAATTTTCAGTAGAGACCTTGGAAACCCAACTGGACAATGTACAATGGCCCACAAGTGGCCCATCCGATCCCTATTGGTTGCCGGTTCGTAGCCAAATCCTTGCTCTTGTTTCAAGGTAGGTGGGTGGTGGGAAATAATATTAATTATTTGCCAAACCTTTTAAACATTTAAAGGCTCAAAATGAAAGGATAAGAGAAGTCATAGAATAGAACTTTACAACCCAGAAACAAATTAGGTCAAGAGCACAACTTCATTTCATCTCTCATTTCCATTTTTTGGTAGCCCGGATATATTACACAGATCTTGCATTAAGTACATCCATGAGGGTTAACGTGCAAAATATTCAAAAACCGAGAAAAGAGACGAAGAAGCAAAGATTCATAAAATAGTTCTTATATGATTGACTACATAAGCAGCCATGCAACTCTCTTTTTTAGGTCAAGAGAAAGGGCTATGACAACTCTTAAGTATAATTTTATTTGTGTCATGGCTTTAACAAAGAAAAGCATAAATCGCTAACTCTAGCTTCTTTTTTGCTACTCTAATTTATGAAACTAAAATTTATGTGCGAATGACCTATGATAACAAAATTATCTCAGTAGTTACTATTAAAGCTGATGCTATTGGTAACTTGAATTCAAGTGCCTCTAATTGAACCATAACCCCAAGTGATGAAGCTAAAACGAGCTTTATAGTCTTTCTAAATTTTCTAAAATGATTGAGGTTAGAATCTAGCAGCTTCAGCCTCCAAGAAGCTGCCCCCTTTAGGGCCTTTGGGCTTGGGCCTAGCGTGCTAGGTTGACCGTCGTATCCACATCTCAATACTAGTGACTACTTTTGTGACTTGCCTAACCTGAACGCCATGAAACCTTATCCGCTAGAAGCAATAAAGTCAGCTTGTGCTTGGTATCTGATATGAACTTCTCTGCTAATGACGTCTACCTTCATGATTTGTGAACACAAACTGCTGTTGCATAATATATCTTTAGAAATATTTTAGAAACCAAGGTTGGTACAATCTCGGTCGATGTCAATTCCACGCATGTATCACCATCCACCTAGAGATACTCCCCCCGCATGCTAGCTACATTTTTTTTTCCTAAGATGGATGTTTCGCACAACTCTGGTGCGAATACATCCAAAAATTAAAAAAACAAAAAAAAACATATTCGGAAAAGCCCTTGGCATCTTTACCACACTAGTCTAAAATACTTTACTAATGCGATCAACCATAAAGAAAGTCATCCCATTCGCTGCTATATTTGTCTTCTAATAACTATGCCTTGCACCAAAAAAATACAACCTTCTACCAGATTTTAGATGTCTTGAAGCAGCTTAGGTAGTCTTCCAGGCCAAGCATGCGTTCAGAAAGATTAACGGAACCGTGGACTGAGTGGTTTCGTATGTGGCTAATCACTTCTAGAGAGAGAGTTGCTGGGGTTGCTTTGAAATTTATTATTTTTTGGTTTTACCGGAACTGTTTGAATCATCTCTCCCAAAAAGTAAAAAAAAAAAAAAAAGAACAGATTCCACGTAGTTGAGGCCAGCTTAGGCGGCCCTCAACTTCCGCCGTTTACCACAAATCTGAAGTCTAGATCTTATCCCAAAATCCGCCGCATCATTCAAAACCGTTCGATTAGATAAAGAACATTGCCTGATGGCAACCCGTGAGCTCGAACACAGCTTTCTCACGAGCCGGAAAGGACAACGGACACCTGACAGTCCCACAGTACATCCCTCCCTTCCCCGGCAACCACTCCGCAACCCAATCCTCCCCTTTTCCTGTACAAAATCAGAAAACCAAGCTCTAAACTTTCCGAGCATTTGGTCTCTTGCTTTCTTCTCTTTGTTGTTAGTGCGAGCAGTGGGTAGAGAAAATGGATGGAGGAAAAAGAAATCTCTCATCGAAGTTAGCCATCCTATTCCTCATCTTCCATCTCCTTCTCGCTCTCCTAATCTCGACCACTCCTATCCATGCTCTCAACATCGGCGTCCAGTCCGTCAACTCCGGCATCACCGCAGTCAGCATTATACGAATATAAAAAATTCTTCTTCCTCTTTCCTTTTATTTGTTTTTCAATTTTTATTACTTTACATTCATTTTTTTTTTCTGTTTGATTGTTCCACAGAGCAAGCAGCAGCAGTGCAGCAGAACCTGCGCGTCCCAGCACTGCAATGGTAAACACTGATCTCCTCCTCCATCTCACAATGTAACTTTGGTCAAAGCATTCTTGATGGATCGCTGACATTGTTTCTTTCTTTCTTTTTGTGGATGAAATCGGCATTAAAGCTCCTCCATTTCTGAAATATGGAAAATACTGTGGGATTTTATACAGCGGCTGCCCGGGGGAGAAGCCATGCGATGCGCTCGACGCCTGCTGCATGACCCACGACAACTGCGTCGAATCCAAACACAGTTTGCGCTCTTTTTTTAAATTTTGTTTCTTCCATTCATCACTCATGGTGTGTCTTCGGTGTCATTTATTTGTTTGTCTCCATGGGTGGTTGGTGGGTGCAGATGACTACTTGAATGTGGAGTGCAACGAGAACTTACTCAACTGCATCGCTAAGGTGAGAGAGTCTGGGAAAGGAACGTTCAAGGGGAACAAGTGCATGGTGGAGGAGGTGGTGGATGTGATCACTCTGGTGATGGAGGTTGCCTTGTTGGCTGGGAGGGCTCTTCACAAGCCATAGCAGATGGTATGGTATGGGATGATCCTCCGGGCTCCTCGTTTTCTGAGTGCATCACATGGGCTCCTTCAGTCTGTAATCTTATCCAAATTATTAATAAGGTGGTTCCTTGTCCTGGATAGACCCTGTCTCTGAAATGCCTCTCTTTTCTCACAAGGGGCCTTTTTTAATGGGTTTTTGGAATTGTTGCTGTTATCTTTCCTGGCATACTCCTCAAAAAAAAAGAAAAAAAAATCTTTCTTGGCATGGCATAGCAACAGACCATGACATCTATAATATTGAATGAGCTGTTTGTGATTCTTTTATTGGTTAGAAAATCCAAGCACTGAAGCATTGCTTAATTATTCATAGTTTAGTAGTTAATTCATGTATTATATATAACTAACTAGATAAATACTTGTAAGTCACAATTTAATCATGCTTTATTGCTGTAGCATGGTGGTGTTCTGCTCTTGTATGTTGTATTTGTTCCTTCCAGGAACATTCATGTTAATATTTATCAGATCTTAATTGGTTTCTTTTGTTTCTGTTTTTTTTTGGCCATCCAAAACCGTTCGTGAATATTAAATCTATGAGTACACGCCCTCGAAGATCATTTAGATTGAACTACCCCACTGTTTTCGTTCGTAATAACCTCAAAGCAAGCAAAGATTCATAAACGGTTGCTCAGTTTAATAAACTGCTTAAAGAGAACTAGAGATCTGAGGGGAAAAAACATCTAGAGAAACGTACAAACCGGACGTAATGCGAACACTATACAAGGATTAGACTTTATTAGATAAACGTGGCAGAAGTCAAGAGTTAATTTGACCAGCCTGCAACTTTCCAAGTATTCAGCACGACCCCCCATATAGTGAACCGGTGGGATCTTCAGAGTTGAGGAACATGTCAGCTAGAAAGGTACTCCGTTACTCTTGCTGATGGCCCATCTAGTGAGCGGCTTATATATAAGATTTTATTTAAAATATGGGCTGCCATTAATTATGTATTTTATATTATTTGCGAAAAATGGATTGAAAGTACAGATAGATTGACCGTAAAGCTCAAACAAAATTGTGATCCATAAAATTTTAGGCTATGGTCCATCTCAGTGTTTTTTCTATATATATATATATATATGGGAATGTAGTATGAAGGTGCATAGCCTGATTCTTGGTTATTTGAGTACCTTAATAGGAGGGTCCAATAACTATTTTATTTATTTTGGCCCAATCTCCTCTCTCATCCAAAACTCTACTCTGACTCAATACTATATATATGAGTTAGAGGGTTGTCTGCCCCATTAAATGACAACATAAACTAAAGGAGAGGGAGAGGGAGAGGGAGAGGAAGAGGAAGAACCAGCCCTAGAGTTTCTCTTGTACCTGAGGAGTGCTTTTGAAGAAAAACTGCATCGGAACGGTTCGACTAAATGGTATGTGATTAAATTTATTTTATGATTATATTTTAATTCCTAGTATAATGATCCAGAAATTTTAACATGATCAACTTCCACAATCATAGATTATTTTTTCCAAATTGACTATAAGTTGATAGAGACTGTAATCAAATTTGGAACATCGGATGAAAATTGTGGTAATGTGTCTAATTCCCCTCGAGGTTGTGTCGGGGAAGCTGCGAGTAGGGTTGTTAATGGGTTGGGGTTGGGCTTAGGTTTAAGTCAAGCTCGGTCAGGAGTTATTGATTAGCATGTGATGTTGTAGATCGCAATTTCGATGATCGTGGTTGAACATGATTTTGCCGTTTAATAAAGCATACTTCGGCGAATGTGATCAATCCACAAAGCATAATCCTTGTAGCGCATTAGTCGTGGAATATATAAGTCCGTCGAAGCCTGTGGATGCTCAGTTATCCCAGTTGCTTGGCCATGCTATAGAAATAAATTTTGGAAATACCAATTTTGTAGCTTGTATTAGCCTAATAATGCTCAATTACAAGATAAAAAGTGCTAAGTCTGCAATCAGTATTTGAGAAGAGAAGTTTGATATCATTTCATATCACATTACTAGAATCCAACATCATGTAGGAGTTATAAGATAATATGGTGCATAGCTTCAATGCGCCCAAGGTCATCCTTTATATATATGTACTTTTGAATGCCGGGTCGAATAAGGGTTCATACACGCCTCCTTTTGCGGGCCAAGGTAGGGCTGGCCGGCTGGGGGCAGCAGCAAGTTTGTCTGCCGCACGTGTGTCCTTATGATATGGTTAGTACAAATTCTAGGGCTTATGCAAGAAGATTACTTGTCACAATTCACAGGCTTTTACTTATCATCTGTACTTCCAATACAGTTAAGAACAGGGGAAGAACAGCAGAGAGATGTTTCCTCTTCCAATTCATTGGCTTTCACTGAGAGGAAGATAAGGCATCTTATTATCTTCTTTATCATACATTCAAATGTAAAGATGCAAATAGAATGCAGGCCATTAGATAAGAGAAATTATATCATACACGGTGTGCACCACATTGCGGTGCATGCCGCTAATCATAATTGCTTGGCTCCATTCATCAAGCGCTTATCTCGGTACACTGCCATAGAAACGAGCGGTTGTGATTAGCGATGCGCATGGCCATGCAGTGCACGTCGTGTAGAATATAATTTCTCACTAGATATTCTCAATAAGGAGCAAGCCAAAAGCCATGATTCTTCGACAAAAGAACAGAAGGAATGCACAGCAAATGCTAAAGATGGTACTCTCACTCAGTAAGCTATATGAAGGTTCATGCCGCATTAATACCAGAAAAAACCCCAGAGATCTGGATTTCGAAAGAGAACATTTCTTTGGACATGATGAATGAGTGGACTATCCCTTGCCATTTTCTCAGGTATATGAGATGCCGAGCTCTTTCCTCCAATAACATCTGATGTAGTGCAAAACGCTCGTCCTTTGCATCCAAACGAACAAGGGTTAAAAATAGTCACTGCTGCAAAGTCGAATCTATGAAGATGATATATCTAGGATATACAAAATTCCTCCAAGAACTACACCAAATGGACCTTTCAACCCAATTGCAACAATCTGAGGAAATAGATAGTGATATCATTTACTTATAAATGAGATGTAGGAGAAAGATTGGCAATTCATCGAACGCAAGGAAGAAGTATTTTTCTTGCTGATAACTGGCTCCTATCACCCCACTCGCCAAAAATAGCGACCACCTACAACAACAAATTTATTTTCAAACAGATAAGAAGGGTCAAAGTAATGTAGAGGATATGGAACATTGTCTATACTCATGCCACAATTCAATTGCTTGCAGAATTTAATAAGTATGACTTCTAATCGGATGGTTATAGTATTGTACAAGTTCTTGTTTGCTACACTGCTTGGGCTATATGTACAGCTAGAAATAACAGTAATTTCTAAGCAAAGTTAAGCAACACAGAAGATGTTTGTTCTTCCGCACAAAGTGTCTCGCAATTGAAACTACAATTGTAACCGACAGAGCACGGAGCTGTGGTACGGCTGCAGGGCTTATGAAGCCTCATGACGGTTCGGTAGGAGAAGCAGGGCTTCATGTAGACTGGTGTGGATTAATTGATGGCTTGAAGGTGATCCAATAACGGTCACTAGTTGAATACGCTAGTTGTGAGAATCCGTACGGACGTGTATTTAGTTCCATATCAGTTATTCGCTGAGAAGATCTTAGATAATTATGCAAAATCAAGAAATCCAAATAATACCTTCTGGCTAGCCATTTTGAGTGAGGTCCTGAGTTGTGACAAATGGTATCAGAGCAGATCTAGCCCATAACCTATGTAAACTAGGAGACGTTGCAGCACATTCCATTAGGGCTGACTATGGGCTGATCGTGGTGTTTGTGAATAGATTTAAATCCTTAGCTTGACGAGAACGTCAGGGCTTAAATGAGAGAGTATGTGAGAATCCGTGCGGACGTGTATTTAGTCACACGTCGGTTATTTGTTGGATAGATTTTGGGTACTTATACAGAATCAAGAAACCCAAATAATATCTTCTGGCTAGTTATTTTGGATGAGAGTTGTGACACAAGTATATGAGGAGACCACTTCCATGGTCCTCATGGCTCTTCACCCCATTCTGCAAGACGTTCTTCAATATGCTGCATCCGTGGATTTTTTTTTAGCAGATGGGTTAACAAGAATAGTAAGAGTTAGAGATGTTGTTTTTTAATCTGCTTGGAATCTACCTCTGTAAATAAAAAATCTGGTTATGGCTGACCTGACCGAAGTTCAGTTTTCTCGCTTGTGATTCTGGCTTTGCTTCATTTCTGTTTTGTTGGGCTGCTCAGTTCCTCTATGTACCAAAAAAAATGGAAAAACAGATACAAGAGGGTTATGACTGATTTGCCGCAACGGAATCAGGCATACTTTGCTGAGGTCTCGTATAAATTATTCTAGAAACACTCTGAAAAACTTCGTGCTAGAAATGGTCTCTGATGTTTCTTTAAATCATCATTCCCCTCCAAAGAACAATTAGAGAGGTGATACGTGCAAAGAAACAAGATCTCAAGATAAGCGCGAAGTAGCACTTTCTTAGCCACCTGCTACTAATAGGTCAGCAAGAAGCTTCAAATTTAGACGAGCCTCTAAATGAGATGGTGAGATGCTTACAGAGGCAAGAGTTCCAAATCATTATCTAGATATATCACTCCTAAGGAAAGAAATCCTCGTGTTCAGAGTTTATATCACACACGGCAAAGACCATGCAAGGTCAGAAGCAAGTTAGCTTAAACAAATAATTAGACATGATTTCATTAACTGCGCAAATTCAAGTAGAATAGTGTGGAGTTCCTCCGGATTCAAGTTTCTTCTTCGGACTGCGGTGTTTACACATTATCCTCCAATAACTTTTCGCGCGCCGCCTAATAACCTGCATTTTCTGGTGTGAACTAAGCCATAGATTGGTACCTTTTGTTTTGCTGAAGTGGATAATTCATACATTTCTAGTATAAAAATATTCAATAAAGATAGAAAAAAATAGATCCTGTAGCGCTTTAGGTAGCTCTCCTTCTTCAACCCGCAAGATACTTTCGGAGTGACTGACTACATACGAGACCATCCAATTCACGACTTCGTTTGCATCTTTAAAAAAATAATTGATTAAAAGATCATTCTATCACTCATCATAGGTTAAACATTTCAAAACTGGGTACCTTCTAGATTAATACTTCATACTCATCTAATTGCAGCCGGACCGGAGGTTCACCCTTTTCTTTCATCCAATAAATAAATAAATAAAAAAGCTGTCGCGGCCCAAACTTGAAAGACCGGCGATGGAATCCAGGGAATAAATTCCAACCGCCACGGTCGGCTTTCCCAAGACGCTAAAGACGCATCAATTACTAATTCGCCGGACCACTCCCAATTTCCCCTTCCCTAACAACGACCCCGCGCCGCCATCCCGCTGCTGCCCGAGTCCGAAGAATGGCCTCCAAATCTTTGCTCTGGTTCCTCTCCCTCCTCTTTCTCCTCTCCTCCGCCATCTCCTCGTCGATGGAAATCAATAGCGAGGCCGGAGGAGATAGAGATTACGTGACGAGGGAGTCGTTCCCCATGGACGGAGACGTGGCATGGGTTGTCCAGGTCTCCGACCTCCATCTCAGCGCCTTCCACCCCGAGCGCGCGGAGGACCTCGTGAGCCGCCTCGCCCCTGCCCTCCGCGTCATCCAGCCCTCTCTCCTGCTCATCACTGGGGATATCACTGGTATTCCTTCGATGGCCATTCTTTACATGTTTGATCTCGTTTTGTATTTCTACAAATTGGTTTGCATTTGAGGTCAGGAAGTCAAGGACTTGTGTCGAACGACTGTTGGACAATTTTAGCCTTTTTTTGGCCGCTAATAGTAGTATGTGAAGGCAAAGTGGGATTTTGTGTTTAGCATCAATTTATGATGGACTGGGGATGCGTGGATAGATGGTAAGTGATTGGATTATGGTTAGACGTGTGATTATATCATTTAGACGAATTCTTAGGATAAGTTTCATAAGAATTGATTGAAATCAGTATCGAGGTTTAAAACTCGGTCTTGTATCCGGATCTTGTGAGCTTTTGTTTTGGTGTTTCTGCTCTAGTTTCTGCAGTTTCGGTAAAATTATAAAGAAATTAAGAATCGATTGAAGCCAATGAATAAAAAAGAAACTATCAGGAAAAATAAAAGCAGTCCATAATGTTTTATTAGATATCATTGTAAGCTATTATGTAGTTGAGGACCCTCATATTATTATTTCAGTAGTTTTGTAGGGAAACAACCAAATTTTATTTCATTTTTTTTTTTTTGCAGGTGTCAAAAGATTCATATTTAGACTATAGTATCAGTATGTTATTGGCAATCAAACAGATGTTAACAGAACTATCTACGAAATTTGAGCTCTATAGTAGCAAGAGTTATATGGAAAAGTTTATTCTTCCTCTAGATATGTCTGCATTCTGGAACCTAATGTAGTAGTGCTTCCAAATGTCCTCCAAACTTGCAAAATTCAATATTAGCCTAGAGGATTTTTTGTTTAATGTTAAAAAAAGAAGAAATGCAAATAATTAGGATTAACGACCTATATACCTTAAGATTTCCTGTATTGGGTAACTTTTATCAAAACTCCTAAATCGATCCCGGCACTAAATCAGGATTGGACTGGTTTTGGATTTTTGAAAGAAACTTCAAACTGATCGAGAATGGTATCGGCATGTGCGCTCGAGTATCTGTTAGATAGAGGATGGAATGGATTGGGATTAGAAGGTTATGGGGTAATAGAAGGGGGAAATACTTCAGATAACATATATTATATAAACGCTAAATTAGTGGAAGATGGATTAATGAATTGTCGTTTCTAAATCAACAAAATGATGTTTTTCTGCTTGTTTGCACCATACGGGCACTTATCATGATTGCGAGATGTGTTCATGCACTTTGGTGTGAACCACCATGCTGTGCTTTTCACCCATGCTGGTTTTTTTATGGCATGGACTACAACAAGCCTGTAACAACCCCGTTTATATTTTTTGCCCATGATAATGGTGTAGGATCACAAAGTTCTTATAGCAGTAACTCCACGTGTCAATAACCTTTTAAATTATTGTTCCACCAAGTTATGGTTATCATCTTTCTATGAAAACAGATGCTAAAAACAAGAGACGGACAAGCACAAGGCAGGATGAGACAGAATGGATCCAATACAGAAACACCATGGATGCAATTGTTAGATTAAGTGGCATAGACAGGAGGACAATCTTTGACATAAGAGGCAATCATGACAAATATGGAGTTCCCTATGTTGGACACAAGTTGGACTTTTTTCCCACTTATAGTGTCAGTTCACAGCTAAATAGGACAAGCACCATTCAAAGTATATCTCTTCTGGTAGGTATCCCAGTTCTTTTCTATCTGTTTTGATTGCTAAAACAATATATATGTGCATATATTTTTTTTGTTTTCCATGATGTTGAAAGACTGAATAATCAAAATGATCACCTCTATACTATAATCTGAACTTTATATTATTTTAGCATTTGTAAGTTTAGTTGTTGCTATTTGTGCTAGTCTATTCATTCAGTGTATCTTCTACTTTTAGCAATAATTAGTTGAATGAATTTTTACTTTAGCAAGCCTTGGATACTATTTACGTATTATATGAACCCCTATGCTACACTCGTGCATTGCATGCTAAGCAAGATATCCTGTATTTCTTGCATCTATAGGAATGCTTGCTTTTCATTTAGGTTTTCCACATTTTCTTTGAGAGCAATCAGCCAGAGGACTGATTGGCTGGCTTTGGTGCTGACCATGCTTTTATCAACCACTGGAAAGATGATTTTCCTTCTCATGTTAGGGGCATATCTTTTGCTGGCACTGATAGTGTAGGTTGCTCCTATCTTAGGTTGGCTTAATGCTCTTCTTGTCCACAAACAAACATGGGAGAAGAATCCAACGCAATGTTTTTTTCCTCTCTCTTTTTTTTTCAAGATGAGATTGATGGGATAGAGTATTTGTACTCTCTAAGTTGTTAAGAAGTTCTCAAAATACAAACTTTTCACATGTCAAGTGATTCTCTAAACTATACATGAATAATTAGAATGTTTCGTAGTTTTCGATAGTTGACAAATTTTATGAATTGTTTAGGAATTATTTAACTTTTTTTTATAGATATTCATTTATTACAGATTAACAAGTTACTTGTTTTTATGAAATGTTAAAATATAATTAAAATTGGAGGTAACTAATATAAGCTCTTACAAAAGTTTCATAAAATGAAAAGCTAAAAATAAGTCTTGAGATGTTTGAGAAAAAGACGGTATTTGCTGCTTTAGTTGGTCTGGAATCATTAATATTCATTGTTTGATGTTTTGTTTAACCTCTTAGTACTCTTCTTTTAAATAAATATCTGGCACTGAAATATATTTTTTTCTAAATTAAAAACTCATATATAGAAAGTTTCTTAATATATGTAATTTATTTTAACTGATGATAAAATTAATTTTGTATTGTAGAGAAAGGAAAAAGTTGATAGTGTATACCTATACTATATATAAAAATGATTTGAAATCAAAGAACTATTTCTTGTTGATTCTGTCTGTCACTTTTTATATCAAGAATACCTTTTCTATTTATCTTCAAAGCATGTTAATTATCCCACTAAACTTTCTCTCCCTTGTTAATTGCGATATCTCTGACCCTTTCATAGAACTCCCAAACTGATTCGTTTCCATCTCTTTCTCTATTTTACACAAACAAATTGGACTCAATCTCTTTTTCTAATTCAATTCCCATATAGATTGAGACCTTTTGATTCAAATCAAAATAAATTGGGTTCTATGACTTTCTCAAGCATGCATTACACATGCTCAATTGCTTGTTTCGAATAATACTCTTGTAAACAATTGTTACATCATGAAAAAATTCGAGTATAGTCACTTCTAGCCAAGGGGAAGAAGACTGACACATAAAAAGGCCTCAGGTTGCATTAATCACCTTTGCCCTTCGAATTGCATATTTTGCAAATTTTTCCTCAGAAAACTACAAATTTTATTTACATAATAATAATCCTAAGAGAAATCTAGATCCTCTAAAAAACACTGCCTTAATTGTCTAATCTGATCAAATGCAATTGGAGCTTTGTTGATCGTAGTTGGTATAGCGGTATATTTCATTCTTGATCCAAATAGTAAGGATTAAAAGTCTAGATTGAACTGGGGGAGGCCACCCTCCTCGGGATTTCACTTAGCCTGGACTAGTTGCATTAGGTTGGTTGAGAGATGATTCAAGGCCATGACCTGCAAAATTTTTCTAGGATGGCTGCCGGCTGCGGCCTCTGGCTAGAAGACACCTCAAATCTTTGGGAATTTCTGGCAGCTAGTCTGGGGCAATGACAACTGATGGCTGACCTCTTAATCTGGTAGGGATAAACCTAAACTTATTAAGATCTTTTTTTGCTAATACAAATTTTCTCATCTCTTTCCCTTCACATCAGAGACTGGAGAAGAAAACAAAGAGAAAAGAATGGGACTTGTGGATCTATAGCAGAATCAGTCTGATTTTATCATATCTGCTTGCTGTGGTAGAGAGAAATGGAGAGAGGAAGAAGGATTGGATAGTGTGATTTATGTTGGCTGGTCATTTTGGAGTAACATAATAGATTTGACTATTGTATTTTAAATATACCCATATAAATCATCTTCTGTGTAAACTCCCCAAAGCGCAAAAGCCAGTTATGAACCTTCAAAACTTACGTTTTCATATAGTTTAGATATGAGTATATGTGCATGTTATGCATAAATATCGCATAAAGATCTTTTATACATGCAAAAAAATTGCATACATTGCTGAAAGAGTTAGAGATATATAAGTGTTAACATCAAAAGGACAATCCCAGTATATGACGATATATAATTATATACCTCTCTTTTATATCTATGCGAGAATGCCCGACCATGGATACTCCTGGTCTATGCAAAAAGCCAAAACTTTTGAATCAGTTTTCTGTTTCTATGTACTTTATTTATGTACGCTTAAGCTCCCATCAATTTACTCCTGCCTTTTTTGTGATCCTAGTGTGTATAAATATAATTCTCGTTTCATGCTCATGTTCTCTTTTAATCTGTCATGCAGAAGTCTCACTATGTGCTAGGGGAATATCCCTGATGCACTTTTTGATTCCTCTCTGTTTCTCCCTCATCCCCCCTCTCCCTGGTGCGAGGGGGAGGATTGAACTTGCTTAATGCTCAGTGACATGCGATGATTACAATGCAGCTCAGGAATCATATCTGAATATTATCCAGCTGGTTCTAGTTCTACTACAGCCATGCAGATGCTTTGGATAAACATATGTGTATACATCTTTCATTGGATAAACACGTGACCCTATACACATGTATAAATATGCATATAAGTTCATGAGAATATCTTTTCTCTAGTGAAATGGTTAATTTGAACCCAAATCAAGAATAGATTAATTTATAATCTTGTTCATAGTATTAAGGATCATATGCTGCATATTGTATAAGTTGACATACTATTATTGTTCTGCTCCTTAAACTTCAACTAACATGCTATGTTATAAAGCAGAAGAAAATTGATGCATGATATTGAACATCTGCTATTCTTGTTACCTCTTTCATTATGAAAAAATCTACGTTTGCCTCTGTAGGAATATTTCCTGATTAGGATAATAAATATGCTCGGACTTAAGTTATCTTCTTGTCTGAGTCTTCAAGTCTTTACATTTGTCATAGGTACAACCATTTTATGTTGTTGTATTTGTATCATTAAATTGACAGCGCATCTGCGTTACTGTAATCAAGTTATGATTATTTAGTAAGACTTGCAGCATATTGTTTTTAACTTTGATACCTATAGATTATGTTGATAGCTCTTGATATTTTCTCCTGACATGTGTCTGGACAGAAATTGCAAAGTGCACTGCATGTTCAAATTGTTTGACTTTTTCTTTGAAGGTTTTTTAGGGAAGAGAGAGAAAATACATCTTTATGGGTATAGATGATACAATTAGCACTGGGATACGTGGGCCATCAAATTTGTTTGGTCATCCAACCGACAAAAGAATGGATGCATTGGAATCAGAACTCCAGTATTGGGATAATTATCCTGGAAGCTTGGTAACAAAAGTTGTCTTTGGGCATTTCCCAATGTCTTTTACTGCTTCATCCAAAGAGGGTAAACGCTATGAAAATATATTTGCAAACCACTATGTTTCTGCATACATTTGTGGCCACCTGCATGCAAAGTTTGGTAAGCAGCTCTGGAGGCTCCATACTGTTGAATTGACATCTAATGCCAAAGAGCCTAAGATAGTTAAACAGTTCTGGGAATGGGAAGTAGGAGATTGGAAGGACTCCAGATTGATCAGAATTCTAGCTATAGATGCAGGGGAAGTTTCCTTCGTTGATTTTGAATTTCTTGACAAACACAAACTGCTAGAGGATTTTGAAACTACTATCCTTATCACATATCCCACTGATTCAAGAAATATGAATCGAATTAAAACAGATGGCCTGTCATTTAGAAATGATATCAATGCTCTCGTCTTCTCTGCTCAACCAATCATCAATGTGACTGCTAAGGTTTTTGATTCATTTAGAGATTTTAAGATGGTGGAAGAAATACCACTGGAGGTTGCAACTAATTCTGGCACTCAGAAGCCATTATTTCATGCCAAATGGAATGCTGAAAACTACAGAAGTGTATCTGCAACTCGTTATTGGCTGCAGGTTTTTGTGATAGACTCTCAGGGAAAGGAGATTGCAAGCCAACCAAGACCATTTTCAGTTGAAGGTAAACCCGGACATTATCAAAATACATGGTTGGCTCATTTAATTTTTGAAGTTCAGTGGGAGAATCTATATTTGATTCTTTTGTGGAGCAATGTTGGGTTTCTAATCATATTTTTATTTCTTCCAAAACTTCTAAATTATTTCATGAAGAGAAATGCATCTTATCGGAAGTGGGTTATGTCAATCTCTGTCTCCTCACATACCCAGCAGAGGAAGAGCTATTTTTGGGTACTCTGGTTCTTGACAGAGGGCTCAAGGAGTGGGTTGTTATGGTTTGCAATGATAATATATGTTTTATATCTGCTCAAATTGCCATGGTTCTGGGGTCATGCAACATCTGAGGATGGAGACATTGCAGGAATGTATTTATCTGGCTGGAGAATACAGGTTCCAAACAGTTCCATGATGATAGACAATCTAGGCATCCCCGACACATTTACCATCACCTTACCATTCATGTATTTGGTAGTAACTCCAATGATTATTCTCATTTACAGCTTGTTTGCCAAAAGGTCAGCAGTATATTTGTGCTCTAGAGGGAACATAAGGTGCTCAAATGGACCACTCTTGATGGAATCAGAGCAGGGGTCGCAAGATGTTTCAGGTGTTCCAACCAACTCCTCAGAGGACATTAATCATCCCTCAGTATACAAGACATGTGGAGGTTGGACAAGATGGGTCATCCTGTTGGCATGTTTGGTCATAATCTTGATACATTTTAAGGTAAAAAATATCAAGTTTTGCTTACTGTTTTATTATAGTTGGTTTTTGCTTTACTCATGTGTTACACTTGCATTTATGCAGCTATGTTCTGCTCTCATGTTGGCATATGGAGGTGGACCTATTGCCTTGTCACCTGCCTTGATGTGGGCGCCACCTTTATTTTTGGCTGCAGCTTTTTATTCAACAAGGACCATTGTGAATCAGTAGAACATATGATGGCTTCATATCTGCGCGTATTTAGAGAAGATTTCATCATTATGCATTTGGATTATTCTGGTGTAGTGGTATTGGATTGAATAGCTCTTACGTTGGAACATTTCTATGTGGCCCTCTGTACCAACTGAAGCCAAACTACACACATATGGTAGTAGCAAAATTGTTGCATGACATTTTATAAAAAATAAATGCACTTTCTCAAGCAGAAACATATCAGTGTTGTCTATTTGATGGTGGTGTTTCGATTGTTTTACCTTCTTACATGATCAAACTCGCCTGTTATTGGCTGTACCAATTTTAAGGGATAAGTTTGTAATGTTACTGAAACTGAGATTTTGAAAGAAGCAATATTGTGACTGTGTTTTTAGTCTTTGCAAATGGATGAACTCACTGCCAATAGAATTGTGGAAGCAAATGCTGATGCAGCTACAGATTTAGGTGCAAGCTTGGAGGTTAGAATTGACTGACAGCAAAGCATAACTGGCAATCTTCATCTATGGGGATTGTAGTAATTTATTCATACTTGTGCACAATGCCATTGCTATGGTGAAGATCCTTGGAAGATTTCAGGCGGTGAACCGATGGAAATCCTTACCAAGTACAACATTAGCTGGATGTCATTTTCTTCCATGAATCTTTATGTTGCCAGAAATCTTGTCAATCGATTGAGGTCTATTTGGTGCATTCAGGGTTTCGGAAGAAAGGTCATTGCACAGCTCTTCTAAAATGCATCGAGAGGTATTTAAAGGCAATATTTTGGCTTCTGGTCAGCAACTATAGCAAGCCAATATTTTAAAAGTCAGATAATCTTAGTTTGATAGAGTAAGGATTGCATCAAGAGTAGAGATTTTTCTGAGGCCCTCCGATTTGGGACTCTTGTGTGCATAGATCTCAGCTCCTTGAACATGCTGGTCTGACCTATTTCAAGTAAAATATTATAGAATATTTTAGGCGGAAGGATATATATACGGCAGTCATCATACGGGTTATTGTAGGTGGGGTGTTTTTAGGGAATGCGAAAGTTTTCACCCAAAATATTGGTATATTTTTATAGTTTTTAGGATACATACATACATACATACATACATAGGCACACACCACATCTAAGTATTTATATGCATTCCGCATCTAATACACATCTTAATTTCTTGATGCTGCAACTATAAAGAGTCCTGTTCTTGGACATTACAACAGGTCAACTATGAGATGCTTTGTTGAGATTATTTCTGCCATAAATTCATCCTTCCTATTCTAAAATACTCGCTTCAAGCTTATCCATTAAGGCTCGGGTCAATACTTCCGGCCGCTGCCTTGCCGGTCCTCTTCGAACCCGACCCGGAGAAATATCTTATGTCCTTGTTCCTTTTTGCCGTGGGGAATACCTCGATCGGCTCCAAGAATATCTTCCCCAAAACCCTCGATACTCGATAGCGCGTATTCTTCACGGCGCAAGGGCGATGGGGATCATCGGGAATCTCAGCTCCGATCAACTCAACTTCTTCAATTCCAATGGTATCCTTTTACCAATCGTTCCCCTATTCTTTCAAGAATAAAAGCAAACCAGAGTCATGCGGTGATCTTCCATCATTCAATCTGAGAATGACATGGCATGGCAGGGTATCTGGTGCTCGAATCCTTCTCCAGCCCCGACGAGGTCAAAGAGATGAGGGATAGGATGGCCGAGCTGCTCCAGGGGTTCGACGGCTCCGACACTTCGATCTTCTCCACGATCAACCAGGTATAGTATTTTTTTACCGCATATTCCAGGCATATGAAAAGTAACTCCCTTCATCTTTGACCGTTGTTTCAGCAACAGTTGACGAATGATTACTTCTTCGAGAGTGCCGAGAAGATCTCCTTTTTCTTTGAAGGTGTGTTTTTGTTTAACTTTTCTGCTTTCACGCTTGACGTTTTCTTTCCCTCTTTATGATATGCCTTTTTCTAAGGTTTGTGTGATTTCAAAAATTTGCTTATCTTCTTTTTCTTTATTGTTATTATTATTATTAGATTACCGATTACCTTCGTTTCTGCTATACTGCCCGATAATTTTACCCTGTCGGCAATTCTTGATAAAGACAATTTTGGACAGTATTATCCGTGCCTGCACCGATACCATCGCAATGCAACGCAATACGCTTCACCGTGCCTTGGACCACATTGAGCTTTTACATGAAGCTCTTAAACAGAACTACTACTTTGGTTCCTTCAGAAGTAGCAATATATTCCACCGAAATTGCCTAATCATTAGTATGCTTGCTTCGTGCTGTGCTAACGCATGAATTTTTAGTTTTAGACTAAAGAATTTGAGTAGGTTTTTTTTTCTGTTCTTGGATTTAATTAAAGCTATAATTTTCAAGAGATCGGAGACACTTTATTTATATTGCACATTGTTGGGTCACCATGGCAAGAACTGTCTTACTTGTTTGACCCAAGTTATTGTGGGCTAGAAGTATAATGACGAGAGATGAGGAAAAAATGTTGTTTTCCTGATTTCTTTAGTTATAAGTTTAGTTTGAGAGTTAAGAGGTTGAGTCAAGGATTCAGTTTAGATCTTGTTTTAGGTAACGGAGGCTTTTCCTATCATGTTAAACAAAATTAATAAAGTGTCATCTTTTCATCTAGTTTCCTTTTTCTATTCTCAAAGAATTTGGCGGATCTCCATGATTTGGTATTGTATTGGATTTTTGGGCGTGAGGATTCAGTCATTCTTTGATCATGAAGTTAACCGAACATTTTAGTGTTTGCTCCTTAAGTTTTTATTCTTTGGTCTTGTCTATCCAAGAAATAAAATAAAACTAAATGAAAAGAAGAAACATTTTAATCTTTGCTCCTTACTCCTTGAACTTCTCGAACAGGTTGGACCTTCGGTACATCAAGGAAACATGTCTAAACTATGAGTAATCAACGGAAATGCGAAATACTCAAAACCACTTAGTGCATCCACATTCTTTGGCGACAAACACCATTTTGTATAATCTCCAACAAACTAGTAACATGATTTGCTTTTTCAGTGAAGGAAATCTATTTGATTACCTTGTGAGCAAGGTCGGCATGCAAGTGAGGCTTCCATTCTAAGAAAATCAAGTGTACAGTTCGAAACTAAGCTCCTGATCTTCTCCGCATTAAAAGATCAGATTATTGTGCACATCCTTTCGTTTACAGCCATATAAACTGGATCAGAATCACCAGATACATGACATACTGACAATATGATTATTATCACATTCAGTAGTAAGAATCATGAGAAATATGGCATACTAACTAAAAACATCATTATCATCAGAACTTCTCATCTGAAGTAGCTAAATGTAGACTTAGCAAACTTCTTTCATCCAAGCAATCCACAAATACAGAGAATATCCAAGTGCAAACTAATAGTGACAACTTACTCTAACAGTTCGACAAGAAAGGCCTGTCCACAGCTGCTAGTGTGATTGTAAGGTCCCCAACCACTAGAACTGCTGCATGCTTATTGAGACTTTGAGACAATGCACAGAAAGGCCTAACCATCATTTAGTTGTATGGTTTCCATGGACCCTCGTAATGCAACTACATTGGACATCGATGACCAGATATTTGACTAGTAACTGGGAAGATAATGTGGTGGCATGGCATGGTAAATTCCTTTTATGAGGCTTTTGCATGTCTATTGCATGAGTTATGGATGGTTGTGTTCCGATTAATCAAGTCTGTTTGACTCCTGATTTTTTTCCAAACTAACCAGCTAGGCTGTGATAAACATGCTCAAGTGCACATGATATACAAGTTCACTTGAGTTAACCTACCAAAGCCACAGCCCTACATATGATTAGGTGTGCTGCCACACTAGGCAGCAATACATCCTTGAACCTGCATCATGGCTTGTGTCCTTTTTGGCCCAATTCCATATCTCAATATTGGGGGTAAGATCAATCCAACTCGTGGACACCCTTGCACCTGACACCCTTACCTGAACTCATGTAACGTGGGTTGGAAAGGGGAGAAGTCCTACCAACGTATCTTCTACATATATCAGGTTGAGTTATCCATGGACATTGTGATTTTAAGCATGAGTTGAAGCAGAAACAATACTTAGAGCAGTAGTGTACTCTAAAGTAAAAGGAGTGTTAACCTCTTCTTTTGCAGTACACATGCACACATGCACTTATAGACATGACACAATCATACATACGCACAGACATACACACATACTGACATACACACACACACACACACGTATACTTGTAATGTGTATCTTATCTATGTGTTAGACTGTCTTTATGCATGTACTCCTAGGTGCTGACATTCTAGTCACTTTCAGTTTACTTCTTAGTCCAGTGGGACTACCAGCTTAGTATGTTTGTTTAAATGGCTACTTTCAATAGCATAGAGGTGACCTAGAGCAACAGATTTGTAAAGCTGCTCTGACAAACCTAATTGTGTTTCTTTTTCTGTCTGATGCAATTTGATATTCTGAATCCAATAAGAAATTTGTTAAGATCTTTGATTTACTGAATCCAGTGTTTCTCTTCATGAGTGCTGTTTCAATTACTCAGCTTCTATATATTGTAGCTTTCCTCATTCATTTCTTAATCAATGTAACCTTTCTGTTGATTTATAACTTCACTCATTGCAGAAAAGGCATTTGGAGACGATGGATGCTTGAAACAGCCAAAGGAATTATCTATTAATAAAGTCGGCCATGGTTTGTATTATTTATACTAATAATCAATGTACTTTACTGGGTAGGAAAGAGTTGGTTAATGTCTTAATAAAAGCATTATATTATATAATACAATATCTTTTCAATCCTTTTTACTGCATTTATCTCACACTGTTTGTCTTTTACTGCAGCTCTCCATGAACTTGATCCTGTTTTCAAAAAAAATTCATCCTCAGAGAAAATTTCTAGTATGCTTTTTTCATTGGGTTACAAGAGACCTGTGGTTATTCAGTCGATGTACATATTTAAGGTAACTTGTTGAATATTTTGGTTTGAATCTGGATCTGATCTTAACCTGATGCAAATGATCCTGGTCTTTCCCATGTTTGCTATGCATCATATGTGAAGCTGTAAAGATTTATATATTTTGAATACTGTTCTGGATATGTTGTGCATTTGTTTCCTTTTACTATAGGACATTTAAAGCTAGATCTCTTACATGTTAGTGTGTTTTGAATCTGCACATCCCTCTTTTCTGAAGCAGATCTTAATTTATTAAAATTATAATTTATGAAAGGCTAATGGGGGAAGCTGATTGTCAAAACAAACTTTATAAATAAAGGGATCTCTTTCCTTTTATTAGTACATGAAAATTGTGACTGGCATTTTACTTGTCTGGTTTTGATGTGAACTTGAGGAGCAATGAATTGGAACATGTGCATGAATATTCATTTAAGGGTGTGGGTTTTTACCCAAGGCTGCATGTAGGATGATGCTGGATAAAATTGGAACAATACACCAAGTACAAATGGCATACATAAAATGGTATATGCTATATTGTTACTATCTATCTACAAAGTTCTCCAACTTAGGGTGGATCTCCCCAAAAAGAGATTATCATGCCCTAAACATGGAAACCTTTAATGGGAAAAATAGAGCAACATGAAAAAACTGTAGTAACTGATGTGACTGGATGTCTATTTAAGTTGTGGCTTATGCCCAAAGTTGTAGAATGAGCAAAGGGGACACTAATGGAAGCACAACCATGGAAACGAGGATGGTAGCACAATAAGTAAAAGCAAATGATAATTGAGCCAAATAATGCATGAGCACCAGCAATCTTGATACTGGTGGCATCTTCCCATTCCATTCTTTTATAGAAGGAAAGACATATGCCTTAGATATAATTTAAAATAGAGGTATCTGATAGATAATTATCTATCTTCATGGTATATTTCGATGTCTTTTGCTTATGAAAGAAAGGTAACAAACTATAGGTCTTACAATTCCTACATGTTCCATTAGGAGCATTCCTTCGCTATTTCCAAATAAAAGGTGTGTATTGTATTTGTGTTTAATGCTTCCCGGTTCTACTAGAAATTTTATAATATAGGAACTTGTGACTCGTGGATTCAGTGGATTAGTTCATCAGTAGCCTTAAGTCAGAATCCTATATTCTTTTGACTTTGCACCATTAATTCCACTATGCTTATTGTTCAATAATTAATAATGAGATAATTCCTTTATAGAGAGAGGAAACATAATTTACATGGATATATATGTATATATATTGAGAGAGATAGAGAAAGAGCACTAAATATGGATTTTTCATCAATGTGTTAGTCTGGTTCCATGAGTGGAGAACTAGGATCATTTTCTGATGAATGAATCTAATAAAATTCTTAATGATATCATTTTAATTAGTTTCCTTATAGAATCAAACAATTACCTAGTTTTCTTCAACCTGACATTTGTACTTTTCTCAAAGGAGTTGATTGAAAGGATGACATCCTTGTATTCATGCTCTCAGTCTTTCATGTTCTTTGATTTACCTCCAATGCTCGCTGCCTTTTGACACAAAATAATTACATATCTATCTTTTTGACTTAAATTCAAGAAGAAAAATGGTGCATGTCAAAGTAATGACAGGATATTTTATTTGTCCTCCACCTAGAGTAGATACAGATGCATCATAATTACCCTTTTTTTTTTGCATTCTTAACCTGAGAATGTCATTCTTATTTGGAGAGCTATTGGAAGTTTGCAGCTTATCAATGTTGTGATTCAAATTGATCTTTTATAATGAAGCTGGAGATTGTTCAAGCTTTTCTCTTTTTTTTTTGTTAGAATTCTTACTCGTGCATGACACACAAACAGCCAAACACGCACGTCCTGTTGTGCACACACACAAGTGTTCCCACTTTTTTGATTGCATGTTGGGTTACAAATTCAGCAATTGTTGTATTACATAGGCTACTTTGCAATGCAGCAACCAGGCATTGGTGGAGAAGTGGTACCTCACCAGGATAACTCATTTCTCTACACCGAACCTCGATCATGCACGGGGCTGTGGCTAGCACTGGAAGATGCAAACATTACTAATGGTTGCCTCTGGGCCATCCCTGGCTCCCATAAGGGTATTCATCCCCATTTTTATGGCTTCTTCGATTTCTTGATTTATTCTTACTAGCATTATACCATTTGCTATGTAAGCTAATTCCAAATGCATTTGTTCTCTACATTGGTTATAGATGGCTTAGTGAGAAGGTTTATTAGAGATGAAAATGGGGTTCACTTTGATCGGCCTTTGCCATCCTTTGATCGGAAGGAGTTTGTTCCTATAGAAGTTAAAGCAGGCTCTTTGGTGGTTATACATGGTGACCTTATACATCAAAGGTTAGTTATATAGAGGTATTTTCTTCATTACCGTAATCAAAAGGGCAGTTACTTGGGCATGTCCTTATACTAGTTTCTAACATTTTGTGACAGCTTTGAGAATAAGTCCTCCAGCTCAAGACACGCCTTAAGCTTGCATGTGGTGGATACTGATGGATTTATATGGGCCAAGGATAACTGGTTAGTATATCTTCTATCAAAGTGTCTAGATCTTGTTGTGGTGAGTGTTAGAATTGATCAAATATTTGGTTCCTCGTGTTCTCTCCTCTTTATATAAAATGTGTTGCTTGTAATTAATTAAATGGCAGTAAAACTAAAAGGACAGTAGAATGCTCACTTCCAGTTTTTGTCTAATTGAGCTTGCAGTAAGATCAGCCATATTTAAAACTCCTTCAAGTAGACAATGATGGTTGTTCTATTTGACATTGTGCATGCTTGGGATTAATAAAGCATTGTGTAGCATGGCCAAGCTATTCAAGGCAAGGTTCGTCGTTTGGGTATGGGACCTCATATCGGTACCATTCTATTACAATGTCAGTACGTGGTATGGGACGAGACGGTGAGGTTTACCAAGTGTTGGTATGGTGCGAGATTGCGTATCGGTCTGGTACTGGTATAGTAGGATACACTTGGTCCGGTACCATATCGATCGATACGGCGAATCTTGATTCAAGAATTGTCTTAGTATATATCATCATGTACCATGCCGACACTTGCATGCACTAGCGTGAAATATGCTAGTTCATATAATATATTCATGACTGGCACACTTAGGTACACCACCTTACCATGCTACTCATTTCTTATAATAGACTTCGATCAAATTTAAATGTTTTTGACTAATGTCTGGACATATTAATTACTTAGCTCCAAGGAACTTTTTGTACAACCTAGACACATAAAATATATGTGTTATTACATTACTGTCACCCAATAGCTTTAAGGAACAATCATGCTCGCAAGCTAGCAGCATATGGTTGGAAAATCATATTCTGGTAATTTTGTGAAGGTGTCACATACTATGGCTTAGCTTGATTTCGAACCTTTAATCTGATGTAGAATAGCAATTTCTCATCATGTCTAATTTCTAGATTGCACCTTCAAATATCAAAAGCAAAAGAATCGCCCCAAAAAAATGTAATGAACAAATGTCCCAAACTGTTTCTAATAGAAATATAGCTGTTTAGAGAACATAACCAGGGTCTGAGATATGTGGGTGGTGCAAAGTTTGCACCATCATGCTGTCCTGGGGTGTATCACTTCAATATGCACTGATGTAGGTTGATGCGCTTCAATGAGCTATGGTGAATGGTGCAAAGTTATGCACCTTTTATATCATGCTGATAACTTGCAAATATAATGCTAAAACTGTACGGTTATTTATGAGAACTCTAATCCTTGCATGTAAGCACCCTTTTGTTGTTCAAATAATTTGCTGACATGGTACCTATTGTAAAAGGAGTATGGTATGCATGAGCACTTCAATCCTTGCCTTCATTTAAAATATTGCCAAAAACAATATGCTTCTCTCATCAGATGCAAAATGGTGCAGACATGAGGTTATTGCTGATAATACACTGGAAAATTTGAAAATCTTTGTTGAGGCTGTTGTTTTGCTATTCTCTTGTAGTCCTTTGGTCTATTATTTTCTTATCATCATTTAGTTTGTTTTAGTATGCCTTTTCATTGCTGATCTTGTTTTTGCGTCTTTTTGGCTGTTTGAACATAAGCTCAATATTCGCTCCCCCACCCCTCCCTCTACTGATATATAAAAGGTAAGGAAGCAAGTGACCAACACCTTGATTAGCATCACATTTTTTGATATAAATAAAAGGTTATGACAACAAATTCCATGGCCACATTTGGTTTAGAAAACTATAATTTATTTTTTCAAGAAATCTATGGATAATAAAAATAAAAGAAAATTGCAAAAGGAGAAACTAGATGACAAAATGAAAAATTCAAAAAATATAAAAACAATTCCTACATAATTTTTCAAAAAATTGTCATTATATTCAAAGTGTTCAATATTCAGGAAATGCATTGTGCTTGTGACAGTGTGGTAAGAATTATTTTTGGTTTTATGTTTGTGACCTGCAAGTAAAATGTTTGAGCTTTGCAACTTTCATAAAACATCTGATGAAAAAGTTGAATGCGAAGAAATACAATCTCATAACCAAAAGCAGACCCTTATTTGCATTTTCAGTAAGGGTTTATCAACCTATTCATGCATTTTCTTAAAAAAAAAATCGATAATTGAACAATTATGCAACCATATGAAGTGCCAAGGAAGGATTAGGCACATTTTGGTTTCACTTGATGACAGGGTCTCCAAGTCTTTAACACTTTGGGGAACCCAGAGTTTGAAGCTAAGGAGCAGGAAGAGAAACCTTTTTGTCGAACCAACTGCCTAACAATAATTTGTTTTCAATCCTGGTCTTATTTCTAGGGTCAAAAGAAAAATGTGTAGGTGCTAATTGTTTTTGTTCTACCATGTTAATATTCTCTTTCCTGGTGTCAAATTTTGAATTGTTTCAATTGAATTACTTGAACTAGAAAATAGAAATGATTTTCATTTCAAGTTGTCTCATTTATTTTATCAGCACCTTAGATAGGTTAGTTCAGTATCTGCTGCTACTAATATCTTGTTATAGTGGATGTTAGTACTATTGCACAGAAGACGTCATAGAAGTTACAAGGTTTCCAATGAGCCTTTTCTACCTTTTTAGCAATTAAAATTTTGGTTGTGAATTCAATAAAAGAATTTTTCCTTTTCGCATGTGGCTAACTTTTTTCTTTTTTTTGTACTTCTCATATTAGGATAAGAAGAAATGTAGAACCAGAACCCCTTTATGTTTCTTGATTCAAGCACCGTGGCAGAAAATATCCTGTACATGTTACTCCCCGTGGCTATTGTGGTACGTGATGGAACCATGTCCAGAAAAAGATGCTTCTGCTAGTCTTCATTCCAAGTGACATGTTGATCCATTTCTTTAACATGGAGACTGACTGGTGATGACTCTTCTAGAATGGTTAAATCTTCTTATGCAAACAATTTTAAAAATAAGAAAAACAGGTGTAATATACTTGTTTGCTGGGCATGTATGTTGAGATGTCCTTGGTACAACATGTTTTGAACAAGAAGACTCTTCTAAAGGTATACACATATTTCATGCTAGCTAACCCATGCATTTTGTCATGTTTTCTTCTTGTTTATTCTAAAGGTTGCGATTTCATTGTTTGTCACTTTGCTGAGTCAGAATACTAGTACTTATATTGTCACATTTGCCTAAACATCTCCATCCGCTAATATCCATGCAGTTCAGTTCCGAGCTTGGGATTCACAAGGGGGATAGTGAGTATTATTGGTAAAATCTTGCTTATGCCTTGACCTTAAGTGGCGGTTCCGTTGTATTTCTATTGATGGTTATGGAACCAGTGCTGGCTCATGCAGGTTGCTTTTGTTATATTCTTACCCGTAAATCAGTTGGTGAGAGAACCGACAGCCAAATCTCATTTTGGTTTCCATCAGAAAGAAGGCTGGTCATAGACAGCTTATGACTCTAGGTTGCTGAATGCTAGAACTGGGCATTAGATTAGTCATTATGATTGGGAAAGATTTGCTGTGTGAGAGCTGCGGATTATGTTAGAGCCCTAGTCAATTCCATTAACCTGGTTTAGTGGTTGGTCAAGTGCATCATTTGCTATTCCTAGTTTCTTAATGAACTGCCTTTCCTTGTGCAATTTAACATTCAGGTTTCACTTGATCTATAAAAAGTTTGATGAGGAGTTTTGCTTAACTCCTTATCTGAGTTAAACAAGGATGCTTTAGGTGCGACTGGAAGGTTTTGATATCTATAATTTAATCAAATAAACCTTTTTAGTGCTCATTGTTTCATTCATTTTTTTTTCATATTATACTCTGATTATACTGAATTGTATTGCAAATTGGCTTGAATTTTGTCAATCCCGAATCTGCTTATTACTTACTGATTGGTATGTACACTTAGGTCATTCAATATTGAATGGTATCAATCCACAATTTGCTTATTACTTTAGGGAAGACTACTTGCAAGTAGGAATGCTCTATTTGTTTCAATTTTCATATCTCTGAGAAGGCATAAAAAATGAGATTTTGGATAAGCGAAGTGGGTAGCATCATAGGGGACGGCAGGTATATCTGCACCATCCTAAGCACCGGGGCTGGGTTTATGTTTGCAGCCTCCTGTGACGGTGGTGTTCTCAGTAGTTTTTCCATTCCTCGTATAATAGCCACAAAGCCATTCCCTGCTTTGAGCTAAAACATACCTCAGTGGAGCCCCTTGGACGTTGTAAATGATATTAGTGAGCCATTTCATATTCTGCAAGGACTGCATTTTGTTCCCGGGAAGCCTGGGATTCCCACCCTACAGTCAGTCCATGCATCTTCCGGGGTGATTCATTTCACCTAGGAGCCTTGGTTATCTCAAGATTAACTTTGATGGCAATGTGCGGGACAGAGACATGTATGGACAAGCTGGGTATATGTTTCGTAATCAAGGAGCTGGAGGAATTAGCTTTATGATGCTACTGTTCCATTAGAGGCGAGAAAGGGTTGGGAAGGCTTGATATATGGAGTTACGGTCTTAAAAGCCCCTAGTATCATATCGGAGGGGGACTCAAGGATTGCGATTAGGTGGTTGACCAGAGTGCTATCAGATCCAATTCTATTACCCCATTCTCGAGGATATGATGAGAGTTATTTCTACCGTCAGCCATTTTGAGGCCATCCATCTATATCTAAAGAGAGACAAATAAGACAGCTGACTAATAGCCTTCTATGCGGCAAACCACTCAAGTTTGGTTGTGTGGAATTTTGCTCAGATAATTTCCTCCCAGCTTCAAGATGTTTTTCATGCTGATTCTTTCGGGTTGTGTCTACTTAATGACCATCTAATTATGCGACCTTAATCCCAAAAAAAAAGGAAAAAAGAGTGCATTTTGTTTGTGTACGTCTAATGCCCTGAAAAAAGACATGCAGCAATGCATACGAAAAGGGTTTCTGTGCACACTTCCAGTTAGAGTCGAAACCTTCTTCTGTGGATACAATCATTAAGATATAAGTCATGAGGCAGCATAACTGAATTGCAGAACCTAAAACACAAGATGGTCGGCATATCCATTTTTAAAGCAACATTCAGTATAAATAAAAAGATTCAGTGGTTTGATGTGAATTCTACAGTGCCTCAGCTTATGTGGTGCCGGCCACCCATCAATTGGAGGAAATTGCAAGAACAGAACCTGAAAGACAGGGAATGATACCCTGTTCCTAGTAAAACTTTGTACAGTGTAGATAGGATGAGAAGTGTATATCCATCACAGCAGTTGATTTCTGAAGAAAACTTTTAGCACATCAGCTTGACCAACCTTCATGTGGAAGACCTCGACTGTATAGAGGGAACTCAAAAAGGAAAGCTACCTTGAACCATGCAGGCAGTTTTCCATATACAAAAGGCGGCAATGGAACAAGAGGGCTGGAATGGTAATAAACTGTTAGAACAAGCTGCTCTGCTTTCCCTGTCACAATTGTGATTTTGAAAAATTCAATACACGAAACTACAGAAAAGGAGGCTGACCTTGTTGTGTTTTTGTAGAAACGATACTCTGCTACAGAGCCAAAACGCTTATCTGCCGATTCCTATTTTCAGAAATGAAGCATGATGAGAATTATTATCTTCAATGGCCGGGAAAATTATTGTGTAAGTTAAGCCACTTAGAAGCCAAGTGCCAAACCTCAAGTAGGGGGATGCCACTAACAAAAAGAAGCAACAGAGTCAGGAATACAGGTCCAATAACTACCAGCCATTCTGCACCTTTTAAAACGGGAGTAGAAGCTGCAAATATTCCCCACCATAAGAGAATCTGTAAATGCAACAAGTATCAATTATTTATAATTAGCTGATGAATGGGAATGCTATAAAGTACCAACAGAAATTTGATAAAAATGCATGAATACATACAAAATTTTGTGTTTCTCAATGAGAGCTGTGTAAGCACATCGATAAAATCCATCACGAGCAAGAACTTAGGGGAAAATGCATAAATATATAAAAGGGAGAATGGAGATGTAGTAAATCTGACTGCAGAGCTTCCACTAGCACTGCAATTTTACTAGTAGACAAGCTACTACCACCAACTTATGGGAAAAGAAGTGCAGCATCGAATAACTCTGGAAACATAGAAATTTAAATTGAAACAAACATGCAAGTAAACGCCAACTAGTTGCGAAGAAACAGTAAACACTCGTATAATATGACGATGACAATGGTATGGATCAACATGGAGAACATAGTATTCAGGAGTTTCTAATGGCCTTCCCAAATTTCGATCAGCTTTGGAGAACAGCACCTAAAAGCCAATATATGAAAATCTTAATCATAGAATGTTGAACCAAACATAATATGTTCCCTCCTTTTACGTTGGCTTTGGCAGCATGAGTTAATACAGTACATAGACAAAATGGCAAACAGAATGAGAACACCAAAAAAAGCAGATACATGATTAAACATACTAACCTCACCAAAGTAATTTGGATGACGGGAATATTTCCAAAGTCCTACATTGCACCATTTCCCCCTACTAGAAGGAGAATTCTTGAAAATCAATTTCTGCTGATCAGCAGTTGCTTCAACAGACAGGCCCACAAACCACATTATCCAACCAATGATGTCTTGAGGTTTGACAGATGGATTTCTGTCACTAGCATTCACAATTGTGAGAGGCAAGCTAACAGTCCACACCCAGACAGCCTGTCATTAACAAGGATTAATATTGACATCTTACTTGCCGTTCAGAAATTGCAAGATTTGAATGATTTATGTGAAACTAAATGTGCCTAAAAACCTGGAATGTCCAAAAAACTGCCAATTTCCCCAAATTACTACGCATTTCATCAAAACGGCGATCCTCCCCCCACTGCAGAATCCTATTTTTGACCAGAAAATATAAGAAGCGTAACTGACAATTTGCAGAAAGGGAAGTAAGAAAGGGAAGTAAACATACCCAGAAAAACTGCATTAAAGTGGAAAAGAAGTTAGTTGTATAACAAGCAATCCATCT
>JAOXJJ010001100.1:4618801-4642632 GCA_025769935.1 Phoenix roebelenii | reverse complement strand
GGGTCACCCAGCACCTCATAATTATGATATGACCAAATTAGATTTGTTCAAATTCTTTCCCAAAAGCATAAAAAAAAAAATGGACCCGCTTCGGATCCGAACCCGATCCGACTCGAATACGGATCCGATCCGAACCCGACTCGGACCTGACCCGACCCGACCCAATCTTCAACCGGGTCGGGTCTGGGTCCAAAATTAGGACCCGAACAAAAAACCGGGTTGGATCGGGGTCACCTAGGATCCGACCCGACCCGACCCATTTGCACCCCTAGCTTACTCAAAATCTCAGGTCATCCACGGCAACTCGTTGACTTACTCCATACCGTTCAGTCATCTACGGCAACTCATTAATGCGCACGACCACGCTCAATCATGACGGTAACTCATTAATTTGCCCAGTCACATCTCAGGTAATCCTGCACTCCTCCTAAAAGTGAACTCCTTCCCCTCGAAGAGGAGGCTTCGAACTTTTATTGACAGTCCATCTCCCTCTCCAAACTCAAGCCCCCTTCTAACTTAAGCATCGGAGGGTCGGCGCTAGAAACCTCGGCCACCGGCTTCTTGCAGGTCCCCCGGAGGACGCCATCCGCCGTCGCACTACCCGCCGGAGCTCCTCCTTCTTAGCCCGTGGTCGCCCCTGGGTCCAATTTCCAGCAACAAATATAAATTTATGTTAAAATTTTTGTTGATTCACACTGAGAATCATGAAGGGAAAAAATTACAGACAAATTATCATGCAATAAATGTTTATAAAGAATTTTCCATTCATTTATCTTCTCATATTCAGAATTGCTTTTTGTACGTACTACGTAGCACTAGCAGCAGCGTGTAACTAAAGGATAAAACGGCTGTCAAAGCCCCCAAATAGACCTCCCAACTCCAACTTATGGCACGCAAAACACATGCTGTGGCATGGCTCCAAGTTCATGTTGGGGTAAACAAACTAGTGCCCTTTCATATTAGACCAAACTGAATGATGAAATGGTCCATTTTGAACTAATTAACAATTTGCTTGAGGTCTAGTCAATCACATTAGCTATTGGTGAACCTAGATGTGCACAATCTCACAGATGCTTCAACAAATATCCTCTATTACCAAAGAAAATTATGCATAAAGAAGCAAATTTTGTGTATAGGAAAGCAAGCTCCTTGGCCTCATGGGTCTTCATCCTTGAAATGGATTGCCTAAATCCTAAATATGTTTCATCAAAAAATTTGTCGTAGTTATTATGATTATATTGATACCTAAAATAGTGAAATGATTGATATTTTGCTTAAAAATAGATTTAATAATCCTCTACGGTAGTGTAGCTAAGGTGCAATTGAGATGTCAATAGATTTATACAATTAAGGTTGATAGATGTTTGTTATGTACCAAAAAATTAAGGTTTCTAGATGTTGGTCCCCAGTGATTGTTTCACACAAGATGCAAGTAAGGTTGCCCGCGCATGCATTGAGTAATGTTGTTCATCAAATTTGGAAAAAGGTAAGCTCACGATTGCATTATTGTTTTATGGTTTATAAAATATCCATACAAATTAGTGAAGGGCCAAGATTTCTTTTATTTCATTGTGCCATTTTAATTTGGACCTAAGCTTTAGGGATGTCTAATTACCTATATTTCCATCCATTCTTAGCCTCCTTCACATTTAGATCGTTTACCATAATTTTTACTTAGTAGGGATTCAGCTTGCATATTAGAACCATTTTTTAACAATTTATCTCAATTTATTAATAATCAAATTCTATTATGAAGCTCCTAGACTAATACCAGCAGTAAACTCTATCTTGGCTTTATATCCTTGTTATTTCCTTATCTATGTTCATTAAAAATTTTGACAATTGAACAGGGCTAATGAGCATTAGGCTAGCTATTTTAATACATAGCCTCATTTTTTTATGAGAATAATGAATAATTCATGGGGCTTCATCTTACTATAATTTATCCGCCAAGGCTTTATATGTACCTATCAATATTAAAAAAATATTGCTTGTAATTTGATGAATTTCAAAGCAAAACAAACAACAAAATATAATGGAAAGGCAATTCAAATTGTCCAATAACAATTTTTATCTATCAAATTATTCATGTTAGTCCAAACCACATGGTAATAATATAAATGCGCGCGGTAGTGCCTCTAACTAGGAAGTTTACTTCCATGAGACAAGCGATCGATTATTAACATGAGATAAAGCAAACTATTGTTCACCGTATTTGTGCTAATAAAAATGACTTTGGATCACATCTTGTTTGTGTCGAGAGTAGAGAGGGCGAATTCTCAAATTTGGCCAATCCAATTATATTTTCCATGGATATTAATAGCTGTAATGTACTTAATCATGAGCTATTTATTCAGCAGTCAGATAGCCCCTTTTTTTAAAAGTCCCCTTCAATTCAAAAACAAATTGATTACCAGCCCTACTTGCTAATATAAAGGTTGATATAGGCAGACATGTTGTGAGCCTCGCACAAGCTCATAAGCATCTGTCTCCCAGCTTTGTCTTAATTTATAACTAACAATTAATCAATCTTTGTTTAGATGCATGATACCGCCCTTGCCACTTGGGGCGAGAGACAGGAGCTGGGCTGCCACTCAATCCTCGGTTCTTCGAGAGTGGCTCGATCGATCTGTCTGGGACCTGGGCTGGCTCATAGCCGAAATGCGAGATGGCTTCCATCATTTTGCTGAAAAAAATAGTAAAAGAAAAAGCAATGCGCAGTTTCTTACTCAAAGGTGACGAGCTTTTCAGCTGCATGATCTGATATATCAAAGCAAATTAATGACGAAGATGTAATCTTAGATGCATTGAATTTGTGCAATAATAATAAGGGAGAGAGATCAAAATAGCATCCGTAGAAGAAATCCAACTCCCATGACACGTCCTAGCGTGCCAAAACTGAATGCATGAACACCAATCTGGGGAGCTTCACTGCTCACGAAGGTGCGATGGAGACCCTGTCCACCTGCACGACATATTCAAGGCCAGAAGCAGGAGGAATCCAGACCCCCGGCCCCAAGTCTGCACCCTCATCTCCAAATCCCAAGCTGGGGGGCACGATCACCCTCCTCTTCCCCCCAGCCCTCATCGTCCTCAGCGCGTACTCCACCCCCTCGCACATCCCCTTGGTGTAAGGCCTCGACCCCATCACCAGCGCGAGTGGCCTCTTCCCCTTTTCAAACGTGTCCACGAACACCTCTCCGCTTCCTTCCACTCTCCCTTGGAGATCGATCACCACCAAGTCGCCCGTCCTCGGCGCAGCCCCTCCTCCCACTCTCATCTCGTAGTATCTGAACCATATATAAACAATAGAGGAAGTTAATGGTTCTTTGTTCTTAGCTTTAGTCCTTTGCAGCGATATCATCAAGTTTGTACCTGATGCCGTTTGGCAGAACAATCTCTTCCTCTTTCTCGACATCCCTGCACAAAAACATGGACCGTCTTAAGTAACTTGACGTGATATTGACTGGTCTACAAGTTGGTGAGTTTTACAAGGCCGACTTGGTGTTTGCTTCCTGTTGAGAGGCTTCGAAACGAGTCTTGATCTGCTCGGAGACGACCCCGACAGCGAGGAAGGCAGCCCAAGCGAGACCGGCGCCGAGGCCGAACCTTCTGGTTAGGGAGGAGGCGATCCAATCGGTGGATTCAGCAGCGAGCTTTGGCTTCTGCTGAGGCTTGGCGGCTGGCGGAGGAGGGGGTGGGGAAGAAGGCTGCGATGGAGATTGGATGGGTTGCTGTGCTTGAGGAGGTGGATTGCGCGGCGCTTGCGAGCACGAGAGCTGGGGTCTTGTGAGTGGGTTGGTGAGGAAGGTGGGGGATGTAAAGAAGGTAGCCATGGCCCTTCGAGGCTGAGGGACAGAAGAAGGAGCTGCTCTAGGGGAATATAACCAGCCACAAATCCATATGTCTTATCTTTTATGAACCACATGACACAAACCACCACCGGATAAGTGGAAAAAGCTGTGCTATGGGGCTGGAAACGGGCGTCAACCGTGGAGGGTCAGGGATGGGTCAGGCGCTCATCAGCCCGTTTGATGGTCAGGCTAACGTCAAGCTGGGCTCTGGGCTACTCAGGCTTGCGCTTGATAATTGAAGAACTTGAGCCAAGCTTTTAACTCCAAGTGTTTTAGGTTGATTCAAAACCACCAAACATTTAGTTCAATCAGAGGGAATAAAGGAGCGATGATAGCTAGAATAACCTCACCTGTCAATATCTGCACGCTCACACACCTTCGCTCCCTCCACGCCTCGCCGCCGCCGCCGCCCACCGACAAAGCCGGCTTCGCCGCCCTCCTCCAGTCCGCCTCACGCCGGGCCCATCTCAAGCAAATCCATGCGCTCCTCCTCACCACGGGCCTCTCCCACAAGAACAGCCTTCTCACCCAGCTCCTCCTCTCCCTCATCTCCATCCCCGACATGGCCTACGCCCGTCGCCTGTTCGACGATATGCACAAACCCCGCGTCTTCCTCTGGAACACCCTCATCCGGGCCTACGCCAGGTCCAACCTCCCCGGCGACGCCATCGCTCTGTACCACGACATGCGCCGCCTCGGCGTCCGCCCCGATAACTTCACCTTCCCTTTCGTGCTCAAAGCCTGCGCCGACCTGCTCGACGTCTGGCTTGGGATGGCGGTCCATTCGCTTGTCATTAAGTTTAGGCTCGTATGTGATGGCATCGTCCGGACTGAGTTGATGATCATGTATGCGAAGCTCGGCGCTTGCGATTCGGCTGAGAATATGTTCGAAAGCATGAGCAGCGGCAGCAAAGACTTGGTTGCATGGAATGCGTTGATCAGTTCTTTCACGCAGAGCGGTCATGCAGATAAGGCTCTCAGACTCTTTCACCGAATGGAGTCAGCTGGAGTGAAGCCTGATTCGATCACTCTAGTGAGCGCCATTTCATCTTGCGCTTATTTGGGGTGCTTGGAACGGGGCAGGAGGCTCCACAGGCGCATCAACGAGGAGATGCTCGGGAGCAATGTCTTTGTCGAGAATGCCCTCCTTGACATGTACGCCAAATGCGGGAGCATGGAAGAGGCCAGCAAGCTATTCCGCGAGATGCAGCAGAAAAGTGTCGTCTCCTGGAGCACCATGATTGGAGGGTATGCGGTTAACGGCGATAGCCACAGAGCATTGTCTCTCTTTTCTCGGATGCAGGATGACGGGGTGCAGCCGAACCACGTGACGTACCTCGCCGTTCTCTCCGCATGCAGCCATGCAGGTTTGGTTCCGGAAGGAAAGGAGTATTTCGGTCGCATGCTGGATCCAAATGTCGAACATCATGCGACGATGGTCGATCTTCTCGGCCGTTCAGGACATCTGGAGGAGGCCTATAGCTTCATCAAGAGTATGTCCATCGAGCCGGACGCCGGTGTTTGGGGTGCTCTGCTAGGGGCTTGCACGATTCACCATGACTTGGAGCTTGGCCAGCTTGCTGCAGACGAGGTCCTCAGATTAGCTCCTGAGATACCTTCATATCATGTGCTTCTTTCGAACATCTATGCGGCTTCCGGGAGGTGGGATGATGTTGAGAAGGTTAGGGAGAACATGAGAGGGAATCATGTGAGGAAAGCAGCAGCTTATAGCTCTGTGGAGTTGGATGGAGAGGTTTATTTATTCCGTGAAGGATCGCACGGTCCGTGGAGGGAGATATACAAGAAGTTGGACGAGCTAACTACGGTGCTACGAGGAATGGGTTATGAGCCGATTACTGGAGTCGTGCTGCATGATGTGGAGTCCGAGGAGAAAGAGGCTGCAGTCAGGACACACAGTGAGAAGCTTGCCATTGCATTTAGTCTCACCAGGATGAAGGGTGCTGGGACTCCAATAAGGATCATGAAGAACCTGAGGGTTTGCAATGACTGTCATACGTTCTCTAAGTATGTTTCCAAAGCACTTGGAAGGGATATTATAATGAGAGATAAGAACAGGTTTCACCATTTCAAAGATGGCGAGTGTTCCTGTCGGGACTTTTGGTGATCGGGAATTTAGGAAGACTTGAAGAGCAGTGTGGAAGAACCAGAGTGCTGGAGTGTGGTTGGGACTAGTAATTCGGTTCAATTGTGACCGTCTCTCCAATGGGTGATTCAGCACTTGGTGTCACAATACTGCTTGCTGAAGGTTATGGTACCATTCTTACTTGGTGTCAAAATTCAGCATTATTCCTACCATTCTTACCTTCGTTGGCAGGATAGGAGGTTGATTTTTAAAGCAATAATTGGGAAAATCAGGTCAGCAGTGGTGAGAACCAATTCATTTTGTTTTCTTAAATCAATTTTTTCCTTTTTAATGGGACAACAGTAATTAACTTTGGTCACGGATGCTCCTAATTTGGTTTGACAAGATAGCTAACCTATTTCCTTGCTTATGTACGTAATATAAGATGTCTCAAAGAATGGGCTCTCATTTTCTCCTACCATCTTTTCTAGCTGTGGGATTGGTAGTTTCCAATTACTTTGCTGAACAACCCCTTAGCCTTTCAGCTAATATTAGAAATGCACATAAATTTTGCTGACAGTCAAATTAGCACAAATAGGCCGATGTATGTGCACATGCATCCACGCATGCAGCTATATTATTTATGATATGTATAACAGACAAATTAAATGCACCTCAAATCCCAAGGCTTGTTGGAGGGAAGAACTTTCATAAAAGCAAAGGGTTCTGAAACTCTTGCCATGGATCTCAATATGATGAACAGAAATATGTATACTCATTCTGAACCTCTAGCCCTTATAAATCCAAATGCTGCAGCTAACAAACAGCTCACCTTTGAGCTCACTTGACAACCTTAATCCATGTACATCACATAGCCATTCCTTTATAATCTCTATGGCCTCTATGGGCGTCCCATGTGCTGGAATTCAAAATCCTGAAGCATCTCACTATATTGACACCTAGGAGTTACATTTAGTAACCAAAATCCGACAGAATTCAACTCGCCTCACCTGTTTACAAGCCATGGTGGGGCCATCTTGCATGCGACGGGTGGAAATGGAATAATGGTTAACCATCATTGATCGTGAGGTTCGCTAAGGTGAAAGTAACCAGTATAAGTTCATCAACAATGCAATCCTGGTTTTGTACCCTTTCTCCCACAACAACAAAAAAAAAGAAGCAATAATAGACTGTAGGAGTGGGAAAATTCCTTAAATAATATGTGAGCCCAATGTGGGGAAGATTGAAGCTTTATAACTTACATTACAGTTGCTGAGGATGCTGACTCTTACCGTCCAAAATAATACAAAAAAAATAACTTTCAAACAGATGATCAGCCAAGAACTAGATGAAAACATGAAATAATATGATACATATGATAAGGAAGATCATGCCAATTAGTTTCCATGGCCTCAGTACTGCTCATCTTTCTCAAAGGAATTTCTAGTGTACCCCGCCAAAAGAACATTGATTTCTAATCAATTTCTTGCTTTTAAAGATACCCTACTGCACCTTTCTTCTAGGGCTTTGCATCGAGATCTTAATGACAATAAAGCTTGATCACTGAATCAGCACCAGCAGTGAACAACCATGGTTGTCTCGGATGGAACTTGCAATCCAATACACCTGCACATTTACAAGCTTATTTGAGTCATTAGTCGAAAAAAATGATGCATAAAGGAAAATTCTTTCGAATTATACAATGGAAATTTGACTCATGGATTGACTACCATTTTACTTCTAGTCCCTGTTGACTGAAAAAATTAACTCCAGCCCTTAGTTTCAGAGGCTACTTTTAAGTTTAATCCCTAGCCATGCTTAAGTGTGTGGAAAACAAGCAAACAGTGTGCAAGAGCAGACATAATTGTGTGCAAGGGATGGATTCTGTTAAGGACTGTCATGAAATAACAATCCAATGAAGGACCAAAATTTAAGTTCTCCAGTTGTATATGACTGCATTGATGGAGAAACCAGGCCAGATAGGAAGAATGACTTCTGAATGGGATTTTGCAGGTCATGGAAGCTTGACGGAGTGCCATGTTGTCTCTGACTCTATTACTAAACCACCTCATCATTTTCTAAACTAGAAAAATTCAATGCTAAGTTGCTAACAATAGCTGAAAGAACAAAAGACAACATCAGGAGAGACAGATAGGAGAAAAATATGCTCAAAGTGACAGTTCCAACTTAAATGATATTAACTAGTGACCATCTTCTTTGGTGTAAGAGAAAATTTAGCATAAAGGCAGTACATGACATTAAGATATAAGCGGCCAGGCAAACAACTAAAAAGAGTAGAAGTTTCATATTTCCAGATGTGCCCTTACAATTACTATCTACAGAGCACCAGTAATTCACCTAAGCTTAAAACATATTCACACAGTAGTACACGTTAAGAATCAACCTATGACAAAATATGTTGTAATTTCTGTTTTTTGGTATAAAAAGATGTTGTAAATTTCAGCGTAAGACCTGCCTCAAGCAGGTTGGGGCCATCAGACTCGCAGGCTAGCTGAAGACAGGTAACCTCCGTTATAAGAAGAACTGCATCCAACTCCAAAAATCCATGTTGGATACAGTATCCAGATTGGATACAAGTCATATATTCGGATACTCCTTTGGTTACAGCTTTCAGAGATTGGTGTAGAGTTGGACTCTTCCAACAATGAGTTTGACTCAGTTTTAATGCTTGAACTGAGAATTTGCTCATTAGGGTTTGATTAAGAACATAGGTATTGAAATAACTTTACAAAATGCTTTTTTTATTTGAGTTAATTTGAAATTTGATAAATATATATATATATATTGAAAGGCCTTAACAAACAATATTTTTTTAATATTTTCTTTTTTATATTTGCACAAACAAATATTTAAACACAATAAATAATTTACTTACAATTATATCCTATCCTATGTAACCCCCGTATCTCCCTTTTCCCTTCCTCTTTCTGAGTCAACCACTTGCATACTTGTCCGGCTCCAATTATCACTCGTGTCCATGCAACACTGCAGGTGATACCCCAATATGAGGCAGGATTCATATGCAGCCAACATGACAATGATTTGTTAAGGTATTAACCACTATTACTATTGGTTTGCAGGTACACATTAGGTTCGCTTATCTAATGCACAAGAAAATCTCGCTTTATACATTAACATAGTTCATCTGATTCTTCTCCAGTAACACAGGTTTGTAACAATGAAAACAACTGCAAATGATCGAACCAAGTAAGCTTTTGTACTACCTAGTGATCTCCGATTTTCAAGTAGAGCATCGCAGATGACTACTATTACTGCCCAAATGATAAAATGGTGATTGAATGGGAACAAAAGGCGACCCAAAGTCAGTGCCCAAAACACACTTCAAGTTGCAGAAACACTGTTCCATCAAGAATCATATGTAACTATATGCAACCCATGTTTTACCAGTGAAACTGTCTGCCTCATAAATCTCTATTAAACTATAAAGACTAACTAGATACATGGACATCCACTGAAGAAAACTCTATGCAGAGAGCTTAATAGTACTAATTCCCATACTATTCCAAAAAGAGACTGTTGATGCACCTAAATCTTAGCAGAGATTTATTCATCATATAGATACCAACTACCAAGTGAATGAAGAAATTGTAACATAACACTAACCTCTACCATTTGAGCTTGTATGGCCATGGAGAATTTCCAATGGAACAATAAGAGGATTCTGGTTAAGATCTGAATACACCATGCCATGAAACACATACGCCGTACAATCATCAGAACATGAGGCAAAAAGAGGGTATGAGCGATGAAAAGCAACATTTGTTATATCCTTAGGGTGAGCCCTGCAGATTTTTGAACCAGAAGATGCATAAGTTGTAATAGAAATTGACATAATACCATGCAATCAGAAGAAAACAACACAAATATTTAGGCAAAAAAAAGGGTTAAACATAAACATGTCACATGTGGATCAGAAATAACATAGCTAGTTGAAAATGCTAAATCTTGGGAAATAATTGCATACCAATTCATGCAAAATCAAGCATGCAGGGGACAACCACAAAGAATAACACCAGAACAAACAACTTATCACACCATTAACATGTAGTCAAGGATTTAAAATTCAGAAATACTGTCCCATACTGGCCTGTACGACACCGGCCAAGGCTGGTATACCCGGATTAGCTGAACTAGGCCCAAAGCATCCAGATCACACTGGATTGCGGCAGATTGGACTTGAACCTGTACCAATCAGCCTTTTAAGACCTATTCTCATGTTTTCCATCCTTTGAATGTGGGAACAAACAAGCAGGAAGATTATTAGCAGACAGACCATTAAATAACAACTAATTTACATGAATACCATTTAAATAATTGTTCATTTAGATAAGATATTACATGTAAAATAGAAACAACCCCTTATTTGAGTTCGAAAAAGTACTCAAATTTCACATTCCGTGAGAATAAAAAGTAGATTTTTCAGTTTTAGTTCAATTTTTTGACTTCAGTCAAAATCTCAACTTTAAAATGCCATGATATTTCTCAAATTTTGAAGGCTTGGAAATTTTATTTTACCAAACACTGCTAAAACCAAAAAGCCCAGGAAGAAAAATCATGTACCTTTAAAACATCTCTGACACTAAACAACACTTAAGCCTCTAAAAAAAATATTTATATTTCCCCTATGTACAAGAGGGGTTTCTAAACATCTATGAGCATGCCAAAAATTTGGTGCTAAGGTGTGGGATTATATTCTATTTCAAAACCATGACCATTATTGTTCGATAATATAGCAAGTGCATTCTTTGTGTGCATATGTCAAGTCAATACTGTTAGTTGACTATTTTGTCTTGAATGCACTATAACTTCAACTATCATCCACTAATTCACTGATTTCGAGTAAAGCACTAAAAAAAGGTTTAAAAAAAATGAAAGCTAAAGTAGGCTCTACCAAGGGCATACCAGCCATACCAAAGCATACCAGTCAGTACCCTGGTCGATATGATACATATCATACTGACCAGCCATCTAGACACCCCGGTGCCTCAAAATTTGAAACCTTGGCTGTAATCCATGAGTATTGTATGATTAAGTCATGAGTAATACATGAGTAATTCATAAATTTCATAAATTACCAAAGTCATAAACAATTTAGTTTTTATGTAGTTCAGAATATTTTTTTGGCTACTAAAAATCAAAAAATTAACAATTATAATATGATTTAGATAATATTGTTACTATGATGCTAGGATGGCCATTTTATTGGAGTAATTCACAGAATGAGTTAAAAGTGTCAGGACCTATGTAGGCGTATTTAGTCCCACATCGGTTATTTGCCTAGTAGATCTGGATACTTATACAACTCAAGAAATCCAAATAATATCTTCCGATTGGCCATTTTGGATGAAGTCATGGGTTGTTACAAATGGTATCATAGCGGACCCGGCCCATAACCTATGTGAACTAGGAGACACTACAGCACGGATCCATTAGGGCTGACCACGGGCCGATCATGGTGTATATGATTAGATTTGAATGAATTTAAACCCTTAGCCTGATGAGGACGTCAGGGTTTGAACGGGGAAGTATGTCAGGATCCGTGCGGTCGTATGTTTAGTCCCACATCAGTTTTTGCTGAACAGATCTTGGGTACTTATAGAGAAACAAGAAATCCAAATAATACCTTCCGGCTAGCCATTTTGGATAAGGTCCTGGATTGTTACAAAAAGAAACTAACAAAAGTATAATGAGAATGAGTTGTTTCAATATCTTGGCATTAAAGCCATGTCCCTAGGTGCATGTGCTACCCTTTTGCCACTTGGTTCAAATTTCTTACAAACCTCACCAAGTTGTACTAATAAATTGAGAGGCACAAACACTTGCCTGTATCCACCTCTAAAAATAAGGAATTAAAAATTTTATGCCACTGATATTTGCAGAAAGCGGTACCATAAAGAAAAGGCAAATGCAAAGATCGGCATTTTCAAATGAATGACTTCAGTAAGTTAAAGGACAAGGAGAGAATGAAATAACTAGAGATTTATTTGCAACTAAAAGTTTGTGACATACGGCAATCTTTTGTATGGTTGAGATGATAGGTCCATATCAAACCAGCACATTTTTCCTTCTTTGCTCCCCACAATTACATTATCACCTGCAAATGCACAATTATTTAATGGTTACTCATGTCATAAGCATACAAGCAACTAGACTAATCAATTTTATTTTATCAGGAAGACATATATCAAACAAATAATTATTAGTTACCTCCAGGATGAATAGCAATCGAAGAAACCTCACGAAGACCCGGCTCAAGCTTCTTAATTAGTTTATTTTTAGAAAGATCATAAACACGAACATTTTTCTTTGTTGAGATAAAGAAAAAGGGACGTGTTGGATGGAAAACTGCTGAAACTGCAGGCGCACGCAACTTCTTGATGGGATTTGCTGTATGTTTCTTGGATAGTTGGTGTATCAATACTGCTCTTGAATCACGTGCATAATTGGTCAAGGAGTACTATTTACAAAGAGGAAAAAGGCATGTGAAATATACTACAAACTACCAAGCATAATCTCATAGCTTCTCCACAGAAAATTTTCATAGATAAAAGAAAATGGATATAAGACTTCAAGTGCGCATGACAGCTATTTTGTGGAAAGAAGGGATTAAACCATGGAAATCTGTGAATATCATGGTTCCTCCCTATGCAACTAGATGACTATTTTCCATATTTTTCTAAGAAAACTATGTATATCATGTGCCAAGGGCCTTCAAACGTATCCATGCCATTCATAGTTTGACAACATTACAACACAAGGATGAAAGGAATCTAAGGCTTTTTCTCCCTGCCATTATACTACAAATTCTCTGTCATTAAATGATATAATTGAAGATACTAACTTGTCCTTGCATTTAACATTCTTGCACTTACTTCAAACTCTGTACTTTCTAGCATTACTACACTGCCATCTCAATATGCTTTCTGTAAGTATGCTCATTTTATATATAAGATTGCAGTACCCAAGATTTTAATTCATACATTAAGTTAGACTTAACAAATTCCTCTGAAGTTCTGATTTCACTTTAATAGCTAATCAAGCATATCATAACATTGTAAGGTTGCATCTCCATTTATCTACAAAATCAATCTTATTTAAGATAATTTCATCAATTCCTCTATCCTTTCATATGTTAAAGATTGTAAAAACATGTTTACCAGATAAAGATATTTAGGGATCCTAGATTACATCAAGATGATATATGTACATAAACAAGCCAGTAGAAAAATTTACACAATTACATCTGTATACAACAAATTACGCAGCATCTCTATCCAGTTTGAAATATACTTGTCAGTATTTATTATATAATTAAGCTAAGGTGGTGAAAATCATGAAGACTATAAATAAAACTTGAGGACATGAAAAGTTCTGAGGCCTATCTCCACTTGATCCATCTTGTTTCTATGATATTTCAATTAACAACTTTATCTCCTTTTATGTCTGAAACCAAAATCATGAAAAACATATTAACCAAAAAAACATCTTGAAAATATCTACAGTAGAGAGGGAGTGGACGATGCACACGTGCATAGAGAGAGAAAGAGAATACTTGGCGTCAACTACTATTAATAAATTAATGATAGGCCTTCAGAAAACAAAACAAAAAAAGATTTGCACTAATTATCATGACTTGCAATGTCTAAATTGCCTAGAAGCCAAAAATCAAGTATCTCTTACCATGCATCAAGTGGGCACAAGATGGACAGTTGCAATATACTTAGGAAGCTTAATCACATCATAAGACATATAATTCAACAAAACTGAATAATTGTGTTGACTGATGCATCTTAAAACCAAAATTTATTACAGCAATTACCATGACTTGCAATGTCTAAATTGCCTAGAAGCCAAAAATCAAGTATTTTAAAGGTCTCTTACCCATGCATAAAGTGGGCACAAGATGGACAGTTGCATTATCGTTAGTGAGCTTAATTACATCATAAAACATATAATTCAAGAAACTAAACGCATCTTGACACCAAAATTTAATTGGCTTGGATTCTTCTAAAATAAAAATCAAATTAAAGCATCTTGGCATACTATTAAAGTTCTCTTCTAATTTATATTTACTGATGCATAGGTAAGAGACATCCAAAACACATGATACATTGATTCTAGCCAAATTAAACATTGTAGATAATGATCAAGAATATGTCTACATAAATTTCCTATACCACCTTAAACTTATGCAAATTTCCTATATTGAATTTCTCCTTTTTTTTAAGTCCAAGTCAAAACTGGATGTCTCCAGCTTTGGTTGACCCAATAGGCAAACTTGTTTTCAAAAGATGTAACTAGCCAGCTTGATCAGCAATTAAGTTGGGTTGGGACCAAATTCTAGGCCTGAGTCCAAACCCAGTAAGATCTAGTTCATGTTCCAGATTTTGGCTTGGCCTGTTAGCCAATAAAGTTACAAGATCAAAGATGTGAAAAGCAAGTGTTACAGCACTTCAAAACATTCCAGACCAAGGATGTAATGCCTACATCACAAAACAAAGAGTGAGACATTAATTCAAAAGAGGTTAGAAATAGAGATGAACAAACAAATATCTATGATAAGGATATCACTCGGCATAACTGTAGTGAAATAGTCGCCTTTACGATGCCATTCAACTGTTGACACAGTCTGCAAAGCAAAATAAAACAATGCAAGAAGCAGCATCAATTATGTGTTGACCTGGGCTCTAATAATGAGACAGTTAATTAGATAATTCGATGCTTAAGAGACTATAGGCAGAAAACAACTAGCAGAGGAATGCCTAGTGCCTGCACACTAGGTGCGTATGCAGGCAGGGACCCAGAGGTCCAAGACAGTCCAACGCAAAATAATAATAATAACAAATAAATAAGGAGATTTGAATAAAAATAACTGTACTCAAAAAAATTAAACATAAAAAGTGCCAACTTGACAACATTCATAGTAACTCATAAATTGATCTGATCTTTTAAATTTATAGATTTATCTTAAATGCAGACATTCAGGCAGGTGTCTAGGCATATTTGTTTTTTGATCATTAAATAAAATGCAAGTTTGCAAGGACTGGATAAAAGATATAACAAGTTACCTTAAGATGCTTCAACGTGATGCCATCATGCTTTTCATGTTGAACCCAACTCACAACAGATGTGCTATTTCCTGAAGCATTTAACTCTATTGTGAATAAACATATATAAGAAGCAGAAGATGATGTAGGTAACAAATTAACTGACCGGCATCATCAGTTAACACTTCCTCAACATGGAGGAGCTCTTTAATATGCATCTTTTCTTCTGCATCTCCTAGTCCTGTGTTCAATAGATGCACCTCATGCCCCCTACAATGAAGGTACTACTACAATTAGAAGTGACATAAAGAGACCGCATAAATGTAACATACAGCTTAAAGATGGAATCTGACTTACGCAGAAACTGCCAATATTGGAAGCTCAGGCAAAGGATTCCATGCAATGTGTTGCACAGATTCACCAACATCCCAGACTCGAAGGCAACGACCAGTTTCAACCTCCCAAATACGTACCATTCCATCAGTTGAACCTTCAGATGAATGCCAAAATTGCAAATTCAGACATGTACAAAAAGGGAAAGAAAAGGTATCTTAATAAAATAATAGCACAGAACATGAAAAATTGAAAAAAAAAAGACAATTAACCACAAACCAGATGCTATCCACTGCCCTGATACTTCAATTGAAATTGAATTGACAGGACCACTGTGGCCTCTATACTCAAGATAACATGTCAAGGGATAAGGCTTCAAATCTTTCTTACTAGGTAGCTTGGGTCTTAGAGACTCAGGATCAATATTAATCTGTGAAATTAAAGCCAATTCGTTTGTATAAAGATCAGAAAAATATCAGTAAAAAGTAGATGCTTCTGAAAGCAACGGCGGGAGTGAAAAACTTTTGGCAGAAATATTTCAATGTGATTGAGAAAGAGAGAGAGAGAGAGAGAGAGAGAGAGGAGATAACTTTATTCTTTATATATCAAATATGACAACTTACACGTTTTTTGCGAGTTCTAGGGCACAAATACAGGTCCAAACATCTATCAAATCCTTCTTTAAGAGCATTCTCATAAGCAGGTACACTCCTAAGGGACTCATACCTGTTACATATTCATCACTTCGATCAACATGTCTTGACCTAATTGAATAATACTGGATAAATAAGAAACTACCAAAAACCCCAAAGCACCTTCTTGGAATAAATTTAGGACGGTCTTCTTCATACATGAGCTGGTACGAATTGATCTCCTCTTGAGTAGGGATGTATTCTATAGAAGGGTTGTATGACTCTTCGTGACCTGATAGTGGAAAGTACCTTAGCAATTTCAAATATCAAGCCCCATTATGGGTAATCTGAAGTAGTACATAGAAACACCGCATAAACCAAATATTCCATAACCATGTTCAAGGGATAATATTTACAAAATAAAGTATCAAGATTAAGTGATAACTAAAATTAAAAATCTAAACAGAGACAGCCAACTTTTAGCAACAAAGCTTCGGCTGCCTCCAGTTAACCTTACAATTTATAAAAGTGAAAAATACAATACCAGCCAGTTTTGGTTTTGGTGCAGGAATATAACTCAAACCATGCCGTTTGTTCTCTGCCGCACTAGAATCATCTCCCCACAATAAATAAAAAGGAGGCTCTTCCTTTGGTTTGTCAAACTTAATCAGGCCCTTGCGAATGGCTCTGACATATTGAACAACCTAATTCAGAACAAAAAAAACACCATGAAAGTGGTCAATGGAGTTCACTATCATGGCTGACAAAAAATTGGAAAAGTTAATCTTTTCAAAAGGTTTCATGCAACTAATATTTTTAATAAAATGTCCAACAGTTAATGGTTAAACCAACTATTGAAGAACAAAATTACTGGTGCTGGAAAAAAGTTGAAAGTAACAACAGTGTCTTTTCATCAATGGTAAATCAGTAATTCAAATCCTATAGGTTCCAAATCACCAATGAATTTGGTAAAAAAAATAAAAAAATAGATTACTTTTCAATCATTAAATTAACAGGAAACAAGATGAGAAGGCCTGGAACGAAGAAAGTAGACAAGATCAACATATAGATTCTCTTAGTGATAAAAGGTAATGACAAATAGGATATGCAGAGCAAGCTATATCGCATCTAATACTCGCAATACTTTGGTTATGATTACTTTGAATTTTAACAGTCAGTACGAAGTCGGAATTTAATATTTGGCATCTCTCCCTTTCTCTCATATACTCTGCCTTAAAGCAGCAAAAATTTGTTCTATAGTAATTATCAAGATAACCAAAAAAGCCTTTTTCCCATCTATTTGCAGATGTCATATGGAATTCTTCTTCTGTTCTTCATCGTTTACCCTAGTAAAAGGATATATACTTAGTCCTTTTAAAGATCTTTCTCGACAGCCATTTCCATTAAAATTTTCTTTGCTCTTCCATTATTGTTTCAACCTTCCTCACAATCTTAAATCTGTTTCATAGAAGGCCTCTTCACCATTTACCCTAGTAACTTAGTCCTTTTAAAGATCTTCCTTGACAACCATTTCCATTAAACTTTTCTTTTCTCTTCCATTATTGTTTCAACCTTCCTCACAATCTTAAACCTGTTTCATAGAAGGCCACCTCAAGACTTCATTGCACATTGCATACTATCTCAACCAATTTTCCGTTTGATCACTTTAGCCTCTATCAGCAGAATTTTAAGTTGCCAAAATTAAAACCAGTCTTAATTTCATTCTTCCCGATCAAACACAATCAACTCAGTATTCTCAAGCAAGGTTTGCCGTCTCAATACCAGACCCTGTACCGGTTCCATTCTATTACAGTGTCGGTACATGGTACAGTACAAGATGTTGAGGCCGAGTGTCGGTACAGTACGAGACAGCATACCGTGTGGTACCAATATGGTACTGACCAATATGGCAAACCTTGCTCTCAAGCTTATAATACTCATCTTGTGTAGCAACCCTCTTAATTGCCCAACATTCTATCCATGGAATATTATCCACAGACTGCTCATCCCTGAATTCAGATTATATTGTAATTATATTCCTCTATGATCCAAATCTTTTAGCTAATAGATTTTAAGAAATAAATTTAATTACTCTGGCATGATGCAGCCATTAATTCTATGTCATCCACCCCCATTACGTCAGAGCATAATGCTACATTAATTATAAACACCTGACATTATTAAAAGATTTCAGGGTGACAAACATAATTCGCTAGGGGAAAAAAAGCAGCATACTTTCCAAAACTACAAGTCCATTGCTTTCACATGATATCCATTAATGTTGTTTCCTCCTTTATTAAAAACTTTTTTGAACATGCTTGAATGCATGTATTGTAGAGGATGAGAAAAATGGTTAGTTTACTCATATCTGGTTTTATATTAATGATTACCGCATCCACAGAAGAAAACAAAGATGCTGATACTTGGTCGTATTCATTAATTGAACTACTACATAGAAGTAAACAAAAAATTTCTGAAGTAACTGAGCGAGAAACATAAGTACATAACTGTTATAAATAATGATCTTATATATTTAGGCCATCAATAAAATTTATCAAAAAATGTAGGTTATCAATAACGATGATGGTTACAATGATCCTTGACTTTAAGAAATGTGTTGTTCTATCAAAAGATATTTCTAGACCATACTGACAAAAGTATTAATCTACTGATAATTATTTCGAGGGCATCACATTAAATCAAAATCACAAGTTATATTCATTATGGTTATTGATGTTTATGACATTATAACATTGGCTGGTGATTAAATTGCTTGGATGACTACTACAAAGGCTGATTCCCAATGATAATAGCAATAAATAAAGAAACAGCATGGGCCATATTAGTTTGAAAAGGAAAAAAGTGCAAATGCTGCATAATGATAAGTTGTTTCTGCCTCTACCTACCAAAGGTAATACCCTTAATCGATGCTTTCAAAGCAGACAATGCTAGCTGATAGCTGACATTCTTCAAAACATAAAATAATTAAAGTTCCACCAAGACCAATCTCTTTTTTCTATAAGATTAAACATTTGTAGCAATGATTTGTACCTTTTTCTGTTCCCATTTGGAAGGAATGAATCGTCTCTTTGGCTCCGGTGCATTTGAGAGAGGATGTCCTTTATCCTCCCAGTCAAACCAATCAACATAGGGCTGAATGAGTAATATAGATGATACAGCAATGCATTCCATGTTAATACAGTTCGTGCATAAATTTAAAAAGATGAACCATTTGCAAGATTACAAACTTAGTATAGTATATGGCAGGGCAGACTACAAACCGCATATGGATCAACTTCTGCATGCGGAGTCCTTCCCTTCAGCAATCTACGGATAATTCTAATCTCCTCCCTTGTCAATTCCACCTCTTCATCATTGTACTCATCATAAATCTTTCTCCTAAATTTGGCAAAAAAAACATGCAAACAAACCAGGAAAAAGAAACTCTGGTCAGCAGGATAGAGTTGTAATGCATTTCGAAACACAATCCACATGCACCTTCAACTGGATATCGTAAAATAGTTTAGCAACCGAGGATTAACAAATTAAATAAGGCATCAAGTACTTATAGAAATTTATATCAGCTATAGGTCTGTAAGAAGAAGACAAAAAATAACAATGGAGATAGACCCTCTAATAACAATGTGGAGCATTTTTAATCAGTCCACATATTTGAGAAGAAAGGTGATGAGCCATTATGAAATAACTAGAGAATTCAAAAACTTGTATTGGAAAATTTTACCTCTTGGAACCTATGATGTAGTTAGCATGGACATGCTACCATATAAATGGCATTGGGTTTCCAAAATAATAAGTTCTAAACATAAAAGCAAGGGACTATTCACTTTTTTTTTCTTGAAAAATAAAAAAATAAGCTAATTGAAATCCAGAAACTCCAACATAAATTGGCATAGAATATTACATAAAGAACAATGAACCCAAAAGAAACGGAAACAAAAATAATGTATAACCAATGAAAATACTGACAAAAGATTTAAGAATAATCAGGTAGACAAGGTAAAGGACAATGGATCATACTGCTCTCTCATCTACGCATCCATGCTATCCTACTTCATATGATAGAAAATGAAGTTACACTTTAACCTGTCTGTAAAGCATCTAATGCTGATCTAAAAGGCAGTAATCTCAGTTCCATTAATCTCCAAGGACACGTATGAACGGTATTCATAATAACGTGAAATACTGACAACTTGGGTATGGAATGTCCTTGCCATAGGCTTGCTTGCAAGGGCTACCACTGAACTTTCAGATGAATAGGTAGGCTTGACCCATAAGATAGCAGTCTGCAGCTGGTCCAGCTCCACGTCATGATAGACAGTTCCATTTTTGTGCATATATAAACATGTTAAGCTGTGAGTATCATCAGCCTACCAAGAAAACTAATAGGAATTTATGAAAAAGCTCCACTGTTTTCAAACTAAATTGCCTTTTCATGTTAAAACAGGAACTTAAAACCAAATAAGTTCCACATGCGGGAAAATATACTAAGTTCCACATGTGGGAAAAACCAATTACCTACAAGTTTAACTACTCATGTGGGAAAATATACTAAGTTCCACATAAGTTTCATGGTCAGCATTGAGCATCACTCATTGGCAGGGACAGTGGACCTATTTTTGTGGACATTTCCCTTAAATTGTTGCAGTGGGAAGTCGTGCTGGGGACACCTGTCTTGCTATACCAATATGGATAGAGGTATCTGAGATGCATTCTAGAAAATGTGAGACAATAACTGTTGTTTATGGGCCAGTTTATGCATAAATGCACAACTGCTGACAGTAATTATATGCATGTTTATGCAGTTGGGAGCATGCTGAATTCCATATAGTTATCATGATCAGCATTGGATATCATTCACAAGATGGAACACTGCACCTAATTTCAAGAAATGTTCCTCCTAAAGTATTAGATACTCAACAATTTGGTGGTTAAATTTATGGTGCACATGTCTCTACAACAATATAAAGGAAGGTGTGTGACATGAGACAACTATTGATCATGGGCTTTTTGTGCTTAGAAGTTAAATTAGAGCATGACATTCATTACGAGATATTTAGGTCTTAAAGATGATAACCAGCTAAGGAGTTGGGTTTCTATGAGAGTAACCCTATTTCACTTTAGTAATCCAAACAGAATTCATGCTAGTAATTGCAGGGGCCGGTCACATTATAACAAAAGGAATTACATTCATCTGACATTTTTTTTGCCTGTTTTTGTTTCAATTATTGATGATTGCAATAATAGATTTAATAACTTTCTGATCATATATTTTTTCTCTTAAAATCCATCAATCTTTTAACCTCAGATTAGACCAAAGTCCTATTTCTGTCAAATCCCAGACATAAAACCCTTTATTTTCAAGCCTGAATCCTTCCTCTTTTCCATTCTTTTATCTGAGAGAACCCAAAGACTTGTAAATTGCATGTAAACCACTTGCTAAGTGTACAAATCTTAGTACATCAAGTAGCAAGTTACCCTCGATCCAAGGAACCCTAAAATCCTTAAATTCTTATTAAGCTATTAAACGTTAAGGTTCAGGTTCACAGAGATGCTGGATTTTAAGAAGCAACTAGCAGCAACTACTACTTCTCCCAAAAAACCAAACATCACACCTATTCACGCCCACTAATGATACAGTTGAAAAGAACATGGTAAGAAATTTTCAGTAAGAACCTATCAACCCGCATCACTTCTTTAAACTAAACATGACTTGGATGAGAATAACAACAAGACCTTTACTCACCAATTTTTCGAATCATCTACCCCGGCTAGAAAAGAGTCAATTTTGTCCTTCCTAGCATGCTTCCTGATCTTCTTCCCCGTAATGTCATATCCAATGTGCTCCTCATCCTTATACCACTCCAATGGAACTTCCCCAATCGTATTCCTGGGAGCCACCTACATTTCATTTAACACGCAAAAAAAAATCCAAACGTTTAAACAATGGCTCGAAAGAAGTATTTATAAGATCAACCGCTAAATTGTATCCGCTACTCAACCGGACGACAAGAAATACCTCATCTTCAGATGAATCACTCTCCTCTGACGACTGATGAATTTTTCCATCGTCTTCCCCATCTTTCTCACCTTCTCCAGAGGATCCCTACAGCCAATATAGAACAAAAGTTATCAAAAAAACGAGCTTTTGAAGGATTACAATTCAAGAACGGAGGATGGCCACCAACCTCGTCTTCCGATGAACCCACCGCATCACTACGCTCGGATTCCTCTTCTTGATCACCGTATTCCCTCACAAAACCGTTTTCCGATGGCTCCTCTGGCTCTTCTTGCTCGACGCGATCCTGTTCTCCAATCAACAGGATCAACAAAAAAAGCAGGTTGAGGAATTTTAGACTAAGAAATGCAAGAATAGGAGATTAAGAAAATAAAAACATGAGAAGAAAATACCGCTTTTTTCTTGGAGGCCGCCAGCGAATTCGCCATTGCCCCGGGCATGTGGAGACGAGGGGTATGAGGCTCGGAGAATTGTCGAAAGAAGAAAGCGGAGGGCAGGGATTTAGGGTTTTAGAGAAAGAAAAATGGACCGGGTCGAGCTTGATCTGATCTACGTCCGATCTTTTTTAAGGCGGACCCGAACCCGGTCGGAATTCTACCGATCCGGCCCCGCCAAGACGCTCTCGTCTCCTCGCCGGAGCCGAGTCTCGAATCTCGACCCGCCCATCTAAGTGAAAGGAATTCTATCGATCCAACAGCTCAGAATCAACCAATTAGCGGTCCGTATTTTCCCAGCAAGATGTCACGGCGTCGATTTGATTTTTTTCCCGCTAAGCCGACGTCTAAAATTCAAGCACAATATTATCACCAATTGCAAAAATTATTAACTATTTTTTTTTGCCTGCCGCTCGTGGCCAAACTTCCGCAATTTTACATTATAAATAGTATATGATTAGATAATGAGCATCATTGAACACGATAATGGCCAACATTTGAATGTTGAGCTAATCATCATTTATTTGATTTTTTTAGATAAATTCGTTAAATTAATTAATTTAAGTTTTGAAAAATTAAATCTTCATGCCATCTTATAAAAATATTTCATTTAAAGACAATGACATCTATATTTATTCTAATCTAATTTTCTAAAAGGAGGTGTTTGGTATGGGGTGATCATCCCAATATCAAGAATGATATTGGTGCAGACAACAAGAACGTTGTATTTGGTCACACCATAATGATCCTATGTGGTAGTAATCCCAAATTATCTCTAGTTTTAAAATCATTGTTCAACTCGGTGATGGAAAACTCATTCTAGAAGACGGATATTTAAGATCACTTATGTAATAACCCTAAATTTTTTTTTAATATATAAAAAGGGATAGAATAGTCCTTTAAAATTGATATAAGGGATAACATTAGAAGTAATCAAAAGATAATGGTATAGTTGTAAATATGTTGAAGTGATAAGGATAAAATTGGAAAGGAATCAAAAGTTAATGGCATAACAGTAGATATGTTGAAGTATTAGGGGCAAAATGGAATTTAATAATATTAAACAAAGGGTGAATAGTATTTTGATGTGACTTAAATGGGGCTGGTGGCTCTTGGTGGAATGAAGCAGAGAAGAGAGAGAGAGGGGGGAGTCTCAGGCGATAGAGAGGAAGAAAAAGAAGAGGAAAAGAAAGGAAGAAAAGAAGAGGAAAAAGAAGAAGAAAAAGGAAGGAAAGGGAATCCCGGTTGCGCTGCCAGCTGAAGGGAAAAGCGTAGATTTTCTTTCCCTTTATGCAAGGACCTCGATTTCCAAAAAGAAAAAGGTAAATATCCATCCCTATCTAGTCTTTTGATGACATTAGGCTATACA
>JAOXJJ010001100.1:4598182-4610830 GCA_025769935.1 Phoenix roebelenii | reverse complement strand
TTTGGCCCTTCTTCCATTGACATTTCTCTTCTCTCTTCTCTTTTCAACAAAGGAAGAAAAGAGGCCAAACCAAAAGGAAAGAGTTGCCAAGAAGGCAAGAAGCTTTTGTAAATCCAAAGATTCCATGAATAATTCAACCCCTTCACATCAAACTTCTTCAATAAAGCTCCATTTTGCTCGCATATTATGATGAGATCATGGGGTTGTGATTAACTTGATTGATGAGGTAAAGGCCTGTGAATGCTATGATCTGGGGTTTTGGATGGACAACCATCCCCATTATCAGAGAGCAAAGATCAGACAGCTGGAATTCCTATCTCCATTATAGGACTAATTTACAGAAGAAAGTCTTAGGGACGTTTATTCCCCTAAAAGAAATATGTGATCAAATAGCCATGAGCGGTCAGAAGATGCAAAGTTTAAGAATTTATCATACTACAACTTGAGCGATGGTTGTGATAAGTCTGAGAGGTGTCATGGAGACCATGAACAATGTGATTGGAGAGATTGCATGAGGCCTTAGTTAAGTAATTGATAACACGAAGTTAGGGATGATTAGAGGAAATGTGGGGATGGAGAGGTTTCATGGGTATATATAGTCTGAGTATTGAAGCACGAAAGGATTAGGAATAACCTTAGAATTGAGGAGATGAAGGGTGTGATCAGAGAATGATGAGGGTGGGACAACATGGTTACTACAAGGAGATAAAGGGAGGAGAAAATAAATTTGCTTCTCTTTTCAATGGAAAAAGGAGAATTCTCACTTGACCTTTCTTCCCTCCTGACTTATGTCAACATAGATTCCTTTGATCGATCACCTTCTTCAGATATATAGGCATATCCAATGAAATAGCATCACTCTCACTTTTTTGCCAAATTCTGTGGCTTCATTCTCAAATAATACTAAAAATTGTCCAATCAGCAAAACTTGGCTAAAGTAACCTATCTCCAAATCAGATATGGATAATCACAAAAGTAATGAAGTTGCACCTCACAGATCATAATGGTGAAAGTACAAGTAAGAATCCAAATGGCAATGTTTGTGGTTTAGGTTGCCAATATGAATGACTACCAATTGATTACTACAAAGCTAACTGAAGTTCCAATGGCAGATTAACTTTGATAAATGTTTACTAAGTACAACCAAAGTTCTTACAAAATATTGATAAGATAATTCGTCCCCTTACCAAATTGTTGCTAAATTAATCTAATCCAAACCAATAATCTCCTTGTACACATGTAAAATTCCCCAACAATTCTATTGCATATATGCAATAGAAATTAGAGATGTGACTTGTATCGTTAAAAGCATAAGTTAATTATCCTAGTTGTCTAGCATAACCAAAGAATCCAAGTTCAGCTCCAATTTATTTATAGACTTTCCAACAATCTACTAACCCTTTGGATCATTGGGGGAAAAGCTAAAAAGATATCAAGAGTTCAGTTATAAGTATGTGGATTACATGTTAAAACTAAACACAAATTCATGAAGAACATCCCATCACATTTAGAGGTTCTATTACCAAAGTCTAAAATGTACGATAAGTTAGTAAGATTAAGAGAACAAAAGGATTCATTAGATGATGTCTTTGGTTCTAATAAAGGTAATCAGAAAGACACATGTCAAGATCTTGGGAATTTATACTTCACAAAATTTCTGACTCTCAATTACTCATAAGGCTTTCCTTAACCTTGTAATTACATTCAATTATCTAGTAGCATAAGCTCAACCGTAATATTTACTATCTTAAAATCACAGGGAAAATCAGTTGTTCTGATTCTGCAGTAGTATATGCAAAAGAGCCATAACATTATCTTTCTCATGGTAACAGTTTCTTTCATGTAAAATGAGAGCAATTTAACAGGAAGACACAATGGCTTTCTTCAAACCTTAGCATGCACTTTTTAAATGATTATAGGTTACTAATCACATTTCAAAATTTCCACCACACTCAAACTCCTAACTATTTAAAAGAGCAAATAAATTGGAGAGTAGATGGTTATATTATAGATTATATCTCAGCCTTTCCAACAGAAAGAACGAAATAATCATAAAAGGAATGGAACTTGTACTTGCATGGAAAACAGCATAAACTATAATAGTTAACTATTGTGTGAGTCAAGAAAATTTCCTATATCGATGATTAGAAATAAGATTATAAATAAAATTAAAAATTTCCTATATCGGCGATTAGAAATAAAATTAATCACACATGGACAAGAGAATGAGAATGAGAAGAAAGCCTATGCTGTAAGTCCTTCCACTTTTTGACAATGAAAGGCCACAATAGTTTCATAAAGTGCCCAGAACTAAATTGCACCAATACGAATATGTTTACTTACCAATAACCAAAAGAAGTGCATGTAAGTTGGCAGATACTCATTTGTTCACCAAAGTGAAGGGTACACTTGATAGCTCCACAGAGACAGAGCAAGGACGCAACCATTTTTTTCCGAAGAAAAAAAGTGGCCTGGAATACAGATAATTGGAACAATGCAAAATTCTTCTAATAGGACAATATGTACAATTTACATAACATTACCCAAACTCTTATCAGAGATTGGGTTCAAATCATTCCTAAATACACACGTGCCCATGTTACTGGCATATATATGCTTCGAATAAATTGAAAATATTTTAACAAGAAAATATCCACGAGCCATATAGCATTTCCAAATCTCCTATCACAGAATAGATAAAAAAAAAAAAAAACTACTTTCTTATAATCAAGACAGAATAAATGCACCTTGGGACTCATGCAATTTTAAATGCCTTGTCCCGATCAGAAGGAGAGCCGTGAACTGGCCATAAAAGCAAGAAAAATGGTATCATTAGGTCCTGAACGCCCAATCTGGTATTTGGTTCATCATCAAGATCCAGAGTTCCATTTCCATCAATGAACAAAAACTGTTTCATTCCGCCTTGGAGGTCTATCAGGAATGGTTCCTGGCTTGAACTTTGATGCCTCATGTCTGGCCAGCTCTGGTGGCACCGGACTGTTGCTCTGGATCAGTATCTGTTTCAGATCATAGAAAACTGCAAAGTCTTCAGGAGTCAAAAACGTCGTCGCCACTCCTGTCTTTCCAGCACGCCCTGTCCTTCCAATGCGATGAGTGTACATCTCAACATGTGTTGGCATGTCATAGTTGATAACATGAGCAACATCAGGAATATCAATCCCACGCCCTAGCACATCTGTTGCTACAAGAACATTGAACCGCCTGTTCCTGAATCCCTCCAGGCTGATCTCTCGTTGCTCCTGTGACTTCCCTCCATGGACTGTCGTCACCCTATAACCCAGTTTGTCCAAGTCTTTGGCCTTTGCATCCACAGTCTTTTTGGTGTTGCAGAACACAATGGTTGTCTTGTCACCAAGGTCACCGAGCAGCCTTCGAAGCCTGGGCATCTTCTCTGACTCTTTCACCATGATCACATGCTGAGTGATGAGATCAGTGGCCTTCCCTGCTGTGCCAATTGTCACGACAACAGGGTTCCTCAGGTACTTCCTAGCGAGGCGCTCCACAGCTGGGGGCATGGTTGCACTAAACATGTAAGTCGTGCGGTAGATTCTCTTCTCATCAAGCTCCTCATCCTCATTCTCAGGCTTCAGATTGCTGGAAGGCATTGCATCCAAGACACCAACAACTTGCGGCTCAAAACCCATGTCAATCATCCGATCAGCTTCGTCGAGAACAACATAGTTGCACTGGTTGAGGACAGCATATCGTCGTTCCAAACAATCCAGAAGACGCCCAGGAGTGGCAATCACAACCTCGCACCCCTGCCTCAGCTTAAAACCCTGCTCCTCAATTGACTGACCCCCGACAATCGAGGCAACCTTGATCCCCATATAATGAGCAAACTTCACCGTCTCATCCTCAATCTGCTGCGCAAGCTCACGAGTAGGTGCCATCACCACCGCATAGGGCCCCTCGGCCTCGTTCTCCTCGCTTATGGGCGGCAGCTTCGTGATATATGTGAGCATGGGGAGGATAAAGGCCGCTGTCTTCCCCGACCCGGTCTCAGCAACCCCGATCACATCGCGCTGCTGAATACCGAGAGGGATGGCAGCCATCTGGATGGGGGACGGTGTTTTGTAGCCGGCCTTCTCCACAGCCTTCAGGAGCTCAGGGCTGAGCTTGCTCTCGGCCCAGCTGCGCATCGGGCGAGGGATACGAGAGCCCTTGTAGGACATATTGAAATCCTCGCGGAATATACGCCAGTCGCGCTCCGTCATCTCCTCGAGCTTCTTCTCGGTCCAGTGGCGGTCGACGCGCATGTCGAAGGCGTCGTAGAGCTCTGCAGCAGCCTCCTTCTCGCGCTGGGCCGCGGCCTCCTCGGGGCGCTCCTCGACGCCCTCCTTGCGGCGGATCTCGTCGCGGGTCTCCTTCTCGTGGCGCGCGGCGAGCTTCTTCTGCTCGCGGCGGTCAATACCAGCGAGGAAGCCGCGGCCGAAGAGGAGGCGGGCCTCGTGAGGGTTCTGGTAGAGGGTGTTCATGTCGAGGGAGGTGTCCTCGGTGTTCTCCCAGTCGAAAGAGAAGCGGAACTTCTCACTGGGCCTGATGACCCTTTTCTTGGGCTTCTTGAACCCCAAGTATTGTTCCTTGATGGCCTCCAGCTCCTTCTCCCGCTCCCTCTCCGCCTGCTTCTCGAGGCGCGCGCGCTCGCGGCTCCGGGCCTCCTCCTCCCGGTCTCGCTCGCGGTCGCGGGCGCGGCGGTCCCGGTCCCGGTCCCGGTCCCGGTCGCGGTGGTTGGTGTCGGAGGCGAAGGAGGGGGGGTCGGGCTTGTAGTTGGAGGAGGAGGGGCGGTGGATTTGGTTGTGTAGGAGGTCTTGGGCGCGGCGGCGCTGCTCGGCGACCTCCTCCTCGCGGCGCCGGAGCGCGAGGCGCTGGCGCTCGGCCTTGGAGATGAAGACGGGCTTCACCTCGGCGACGGGGGGGAGCTTGCGGTCCCGATCGTCGGCGGAGCGCTTCATGGCGTTGGGGAGTTAGGGAGGGACGGGAAAATGAGAGAGTGGAGGAGGAGGGGTCGCTTGGTTCGTCGCAGGAGGGGAAAGGAGCGCGGCAGAGAGATCGGGTTAGGGCGTTAAAAACTGTCGCTGTCCCCCTTACTAGTGAGTCGGCATATATTGTGTGGCGGTAGATCCTCGGATTTTCATTTTCTTTTAACCTTAATTTTTCCCCCTTTGAATGGATATATTCGTAGCAATAATAATTTTATTATTATATCCTTTTTCAAACTATTTTCACCTTTTTCTTTTTCTTGATCCAATAATTCTTCAGATTATTCTCTGCAAACAAATCTCTTTGGAATCATCCATTTTTTCATGAATCATATATCAAAATTATAGACTAGATTAAAATATCCATGTGTTGTAAACTATTAACACTTGGTGGTGTTTATCTTTGCCATTATTTATCATTTTTATTATATTTTATATATTATAATAAAAATAAAATATGATAAAATATTAATATCAATTTTTATTATTTTATTTTTTTTGGCTCGTTTAGACTTTGTATGATTTTTCAAAATTTGTTATATTCTTCAACTTGCATTTTTGTCTTTCTAATGAGCAAGCTCGGAAATTTAACCCAAGTAATGTTGGTTGTTAGAACTTGTAGAAACATTAAACTAATAAAATAGCATTTATACTATGATTGTATTCTTTATAACTTTATATAAAATTCATCAATTAATGATATTTAGTATATATTTTGTACATGCTTTTTCACAAAAGGAAAAAGAAAGATGAGAGATGGACAAAAGAGAAAAAAATGAGAAAGTTTAATGGCTGCATTTTCACTTTTGTGTGGACTCTAATTTCATATATCTAACTCTTTCTTTCAGTATATGATATAATAAAATATAATAGATATAGTATTTATTTATCTATTATATAATATTGTATTATTTTAAATAAATGCATATATCATATGTGTGTATCTACACAGATACATATTTAGAAAGAGCAGAGAGATAATAATTCTTATAATTAAAAAGATTAAGCTCATTACTTGATAAGATTGACTTATGATTCAAAAATAACAAATAAAATTTATTTAACCCATGCTAGGAAGTCTATAAGATTGGATTTCAAAGAAAATATACGGTAAAATAAAAAAGATAAAATTTTGAAATAAAAAAGTTAAACTTTTAATCATATTCTTTTGTAAATACTTGTGATGAGAGGAACTTAAATTATACTAGTGATAAAATTTTTATGACAAAATCTAAACTGACATATTTATCTCTTATTTAAGGATATAGTATATGTAATTAGGTAGCTTTTTCTTCAAGTATTTAAGTCAAATGTAAACATGATGAACCACTCTATGGGAACTAGAAACCTAAACAAGCACAATGAAGCTAAAGACTAAGCTTTAACCTTTTATATATTTATAGACAAAAATATTTCTAAAATTAGAAAATAACCTTTTGAATTACAAAAATCCCTGCCTAGAGACTATGAGGCAACTACAAGGGAATCTAATTATCAACTTCTTTCAAATCTTTAAAACTACGCGGGGGGAGAGAGAGAGAGAAGTCAAATATAATTTTCAATAAAAAAATAGTTTCCAAAATAAGGGTCCTTCCTCTTTCACTTTCCTACTTTTCCATCTCTCAAAGCCCCCCTCTCCTTCCTCCTACCTTCATCTTATCTTTCCCATTTCCCATCATGTATATTGTACATTCTTTTTACTTATTTCTTTAATGTGAAATGATTTTTTTTTTTTTTATGAACAAGTGAATTGTTTTATTAGTAAAAGAACTTCCGGCTACAAAATGACGATTAACTCTCTCCAAAATATTTTGTAGCCTTTTGAGCTATAGTAAATACAGGAGTTAAACCTACATCTTTGATACCACCACAAAGTGACATAACTAGACTGCAAAGGAGCCTCAGTAAGTAGCAAGGAAAATAAGCCGGTCGTTTATTCACACGCAGACAAACACACACACACACACAGAGAGAGAGAGAGAGAGAGAGAGAGAGAGAGAGAGAGAGAGAGATTCATGGCTACAATCGGTAACTCGATTAATTATTAATCAGTGAGCCGTATCTGAAGAATTGCTCCTGTTAAAATGAAATTTGGCTGCTTGCCAAGCTAAATTCCACCTTTCACTATGGATTTATCAACTATCCAAGGGAACTAGATGTCAGTGAAACTTTGAGCCACAAAATTAATATTTTTTGTTGAACGTTAAAATGGTTCCTCAAAAGAGTTTAGCATGTTCATGTTTTAATTCTTGCGTGCACGACTGAAAAAAATTGCCATCAAAAAGAGACTCTGAGACGATGATTGGCATTATGCTACTTGTACAGTTCCTCAGAAGAGAAGATTAGAGCAACTATGTGGCCCCCAACACAACAACAATGCTTTTGTTTATAGAACAATGCTTTGTCATAAATTTCACATGTGGACAAAATATGTTGTTTCCTTTGCCAACAACATATATACAACTTGATTTACTGAACCAAAAAGGAAGACAATCGGTGAACAGGCTAATTTAAGGTCTCAGCAAGGAAAAAAAAGAGAAAGAAATAAAGAAAGGAAAACAGGTAAATAAAGAGTAAGAGTACAGAAACTTGAGGTTGCTAAAGTGATTCATCGACAGTACAAGTCATCTTCCTCAGTGTCAGAAACCCCAAGCATGGCCAGCGCTAGATGGCCTCTCATATCAATCTTTTCCAATGGATCGTGTGACTGAGAACCATATCCTGCAAGGCAACCATTACCAGTGAAAATGGACCAGTCGCCACAAGTGTCTTCTCCTTGCAACATTCCAATCACCTGATCAATGCTTGGCCTTCCTGATTCATCACTGTTAACACAAGCAGTGGCCGCACGAATCATCCGGCTCATCTCATTCCAACGATATGAGCTGGGTTTTAACCTTGGATCGATCAATTTCTCCACAGCTCCTTCACCCTGCTGTAGGAGTGGCTTTGCCTGCCAAAAGTTACATGCTGTCAGCACGCAAAATTGAAGTAGATATTCAGCAGCGGTATGATGAATTATTTAACATCTATGATAATTTCAGCTTTTCAGATTCACCAGGCAATCTTCCTGGCCTTTCATGCAGAATGCTTATGGCAGTAGAAAATTACATATAAAATCTAGCAGTATTAGGGTAATCTTGATGGTCATATCTCCATGACTGCTGAGTGAAGATGTCTAAGCATGGAGATAACAAGAAACAAGTGAGATTGCTGTTGACAAAGGCACTTAAGACTTCACAAATAAAAGAGTTTTGGATATAATAAACTAGAAATTGGCTAATCAGATATTGTGAGATGCACAAAAACCATCTAAAATTGTGCTTTTTGGTAATTGTCAGAAACCTAATTTCTCAAAGGGAAATTGTTACAATAAGCTACTTGAACTTTTAACCCTTTAAAGATGTCATTTGTGAGATACTTGCAATCTAAAGTATTTTGTTATCTCCTGCTAAAACTACAAAATAATATTAACCATCATGTTGAAGGTTATGGTCATTATGTCATCCAATACTCCCATCCTACTTCTCTAAAAAAAGTCATCAGATGTGTAGGTACCTCTAATCTGTCTCTGAAAACCTTTTGCCAAAATCCGACCTTAAAAATAGTAATAAGAATGTTGCAAGAACAACTAAGATAACAATGTATCGCCATCATTCTTAGCTTGGACAAGGATGTAAGGGTTTAGAAGGCCAATTAACTTGGGGCCTATGGTGTTACTACAACATCACAAAATCAAAATAAAGTGTATTTAAGCATTTAGATGCAACAACTGGGATAAAGATGAAACGCATTGGCCCCTCATTGGGAATTAGTGCTGGGCATGGCGTAGACATGGTGTGTTTGCCAGTGAGGGAAGGGATGCATCGAACTTGCCCATGAGGAATGGCTTGGTGGGAATGGTTGGTTTAGGAGAGGATTGGAAGAGGGCTTTTATCTCAGATTGGTGCAAATTCTGTGCAGCCACAAGGCCATGGAGAGTGAGGGAGGGAGGGAGGGGTGAGAGAGAGAGAGAGAGAGAGAGCAATTCAAATCAGGAAACACAAGATAATAAGAATTCAAACAAATTTGGAGCACTGACGCTAAGATATTCTGACTGTATCCCATTTTTGTGATTCTTATCACATGGTATGGTAGCATATGTATCGGATATGATTGGTGAAGTAATTATATGTGATATTCCACTACTAAATCTTGATTATCTAATCTATATAGAAATGACATTTGGATGATGATTATGTTCCTTCAAAGAGCTTGCCCTTTTTTTAACTTTTTATGCTTTGGGCAAGGCTTTATGCCTATTAAGTTGATTGCATGTTAAGATATTTTCCTTATACATAGTGTTAACTGAAGCATTAATCATTATTTGATTTCGACAATGACAAAAGTAATAAAACCAAAATAAGCAGCATTCAATCTTCCATTATTCATGTTGCTAAAATGTTCCAAAAAACATATACACTATCTATGAAATATTTATGATAGATTAACAAGCCAAAGCAAATAACATAATTAACATACAAACAAAGATCCCTCGCAGATGCAATTAGTACATCCAAGGATAAGTTTTTTCGGATCCTAATTCATAAAACTTGTTAGATAGCATTTTTTTCCTCAATATGTTCTTTTATTTCTTTATTTGATAGATTTAGTGGAACATAGGTACCAAATGAAGAGAAGATGCTAATGGATTTTTTTTTTTATAAATGAACATTTCCACATAATAAGATTGTAATTGTCAGCGATCAAATGTAGTACCTTACAAATGCATGGACAAATTCAATAGAAAATTTGATATTTAATGATGTCCATCATCACAAGAAAATCTTAGAATAGAAAGTCCCATTGACTCAACATTGCATAAGTTGATATTCTGCCATTAAGCTTTTTTTCAATAATTACCTTGACAAGTTTATATGTATATATAGCAGGCATTATCTGCATTTTATTTTTAAAGGACCCACAAGAGAAATAGTGTTGGAAACCTGTTTCCTCCCAATAGATGGTGCACCAAAAGTAGGGGTGGTTCAGATGCAAGTAATGCCTGCAAGATTTCGGTGGTTCAGGTGCAAGTAATGCCTGCAAGATTTCCATGCAGGTGTTACATGCCTTAACCAATATCGTTGAGGAGACGGGAATAAGGGCATTCCCCTCTGTTCCGAGGAGGGCCAACAACTCTTAGGTGGTTAAAGGTGACCAGCTAATGTCATGGAATCTAGCCGACTAGAGGCTCTACACGCAATTCATCACCCTTTGTGGCTAGTTCCATTGCTATTCGTTATTAACCCTAGGTGCTAGAAATGTTGATCTAATTTGCTTGGTCACTCTAGGTTGAGCTAAGTAATAATTCTAGCTAGTTCTATCATACATTGAGAAAAAATACGAATAATTAATATAAAACTAGGACCTAGTAATCGGATACCATGCATCCCTAAATAGCAGCTAGCGGGGCTAGCGCATTTTAGTTGACATGTCAACTTTATTCTTAAAAAAAATGTTAACTCAAACAAGCTACTAATTACCAACAACCCTAGTGGCCATAATAGGTGCCTGTGTAGACAAGTCAGATATAACCTTAAATTTTATGCTAAAGCACCTATCCTGTTTTCCATGTTCTCATTTTTTTTTAAAAAAAACTGAATACAGGCATCAGTACTCTTTAAAAGATTTCCTTTTCCTGCCAATAGAAACCTAACACAACAACCCTGGTTAACCTACTCTATAAGTCCAATTTAGTAGTAGGCCACCCATATTATGCCAAGCACTCTTTCTTGTACATCCAGAAATACTTGTCTAGTGCTTATACTCGCCACTCAGGGCAATGGGGTTAGGGGCAGGTCCATAATGCATATCAAGAAAGTATGGTCCAACATGTTGGTTTTTGGCATATACCAACTGATACAGATGTAGTACCATGCACCATCCATGACCATATGACAACCAGCAATCTTTTCTTCCTATAATTAACTTCTTATTATTGGCTACCTAGACCAGCAATCTTTTGGCAAATGAAGATGAAATGGGGGCTGGAGGATAGAAGAATAAGATGACAGGCAGGTCTACCGATATTCTTAGCACAAGTACTTCAATTGCAGACATCTGAGAGTAACAAACCTTTTATATCAATAAGCCCATTATATAGTTTGCAGAATTTTAGCAGCAAAATCAACAGAGTAAAAAATAAATTATTATGACTGCTCACCCACAAAACTAAGTTCTCCTCTCCCTGGGGCCTACTTCGGTCAATTGCTTTCCGCCCCGTAATTAGCTCCAGGAGTAACACCCCAAATGCATAAACATCAGTTTTATCTGACAGCTTACCATGTTGAAAGTACTCGGGAGCTAGATAGCTGAAATTGCAACCACAATAAAAAGGAAACCATATCAGAATTAGATTTCCTTAACAGTAAAAATCAGATGATTAAATCACTTCTGAGTTCTCACCCAAAAGTTCCTTTGACAGACTTGCAGAGGAAGGGTAGAGAGGGTCCGTGAATCCACGTAGCCAATCCAAAGTCACACAGCTGCCAATAAACACAAGCAGAAGATATTTTTGGTTCAAAACAAACTAGCAACATTAAGCTCATGATGTTTCTTGGTTACGAGTGGTCCACACATAACCTTACTCAGAACCCCACCTATGCTGTAACATTACACTCATAGACGATGTTTTGTTACGATGGACCAGACACGACCTTTCTCCAAAACCCATTGTGCTGTTTGAAACAACTCTACATCTTTTGCTTTTTCTTTCTTTCACTTAACCAATTTTAGGTTACTTGGAGAACAAATGAAAGAATACATCTATCTATAAGATGTGCATCATCATATGATTCATTGGTAGGAATGGGCAGTCGATCAGGCAGTAGCATTTCAACATCATGTATACTGTGAGGTTGACTGGCTAGCATTCTTTTCCTATGCAGGGGGGAAGAGTGGGTGCTTAACTGGCCCACCGCCGAATCAACTTGACCGAAGAAACCAAGCTTGTGCTGGTCATATGATGATGGAAACAAATTGTTTTAAAAAAGAGAAAAGAAAAGGTGACAAAGGCAACTAGCAGCCAAAGGGAAGGGAAATATGGGAGGGGAGAAGGAGAGAGATGACAAAGAGAAGGGTAGTTCTCACTTTTGGAGTTTTGTTAGAGGAGAGGAGGATGTTGGATGGCTTGATGTCCCTATGAACGACGCACTTGTCGGTGCCATAGTGCAGGTACTCCACCGCCCGCGCCACCCCCATCGCTACCTTGTACCTCACGTCCCATGGCAACACCTTCCCCCTCCCTTTCTTCTCTGCGTGCCCAATTCCGATCAACAAAATTAGCTAAAATTGGAGTAATTGGATTGATACACATACATTTAAATCTACACTACAAAGTAAATCAGCATTGAAAAGAAAAGTAAAAAAGAGTACCATGGCAATGGAGGTGGTGATCAAGGCTTCCACCGGAGACATACTTGTACACAAGAAACAGGCCCTCCTTGTCGACGCAAAAACCTAGCAGAGGGACGATGTTGTAGTTGTGAAGGGAGCCGGCTACCATCAGCTCCCGGCAGAAGGCCTTGGCGCTCTCCCGGTCCTGCCCCCCCACCCTCTTTATCGCCACCGCCCCCCCCCCCCCCCCCAACCCCCCCCTTTTCACCCC
>JAOXJJ010001100.1:4582578-4598082 GCA_025769935.1 Phoenix roebelenii | reverse complement strand
CCTCCCCACCCCAATCCTCCCCTTGTACACCCGGCTCAGCGCCCCCCTCCCCAGCTCCCTTCCTACCAGAAGAAAACCCCAGATCCCACCAAAAAAGTCACATTTCTTCCAGAGGTCCTACAAAGCCATTATAACCGTGCTAACAAATAATTAGAAATAAGTTGATACCTCTGGCGAAGCCCCCGGTGGCCGACCGGATCTCGGCGTAGCTGAACCTCGCCAGCGCTCCGGCGACCGGCGAGATGCTCCTCTCCAGCGACTCCAGTCTCTGCCACTCCTGCCGCTCACGGGCCGGGGTATCCCCCGCGCCCTCCCCGTCATCTTCCAAATTCACCAGGAGCAGCACCGTGGTGGCAGCGCCGGAAAGCTCCACGGCGGCCTCCGCCTGCGAGCCAAAGCTGAACCGAAACGACGAGTGCACCGACTGCGGGTCCGCCTCCGCCTCCGACTCTTCTGGGGCATCTGCTAGCAGCCACAACTTGTTGTTCTCCGAACCACCACACTCATCATCCATCTCCCCTCTCCTTCGCCTTCGCCGCCGCCTTATCGTACTTGCCCTGGAGAGCATCAGACGGAGACTCCACGCCATCTTTCTACATGACGCCCTCACATTTACGAGCTCGGGTGACGGCGATGGCGAAGCCCGGCAAATGGTGGAGGCCGCCGCCGCCGCTTCGCCGCCTCTCCGGCCGTGTTTTTGGCTGTTATTCACATCTTCACACTCAATGCAGCTGCCGCCGCCAATAATACTTTGGGAACAGCCCATCACCCGGCCGTCCCAGATCTCTCCCCACCGACCTGTCTCAACCCCCCCAACTCCAAGTATAAAGTAAGAGAGAGAAGAAGAAGGATGCTATGATGGTAGAGTCCAAGCATAAAAGAAGAAAAAAGACAAAGCTGCTGCTGGTGCTCCCCGGTGCCACCTAGCTTTGCTTGAGGGTAGGGAATTTTGATAAAGAGAAGAGGAGGAGGTATTCTTTCTTCCTTTCTCTCTACTCTTTTCTTTCTCTCCCTCTTTAACAAATTGACAATGCGCTTTACCTTAATATTTTACAAAGAAAGGGCATCGGCTCGTGTTAAAACAGGCGAAGAAAGAACGGGTTCCATGGGGAAAAAGATATGGAATCGTGTGAAGGATCGGATGCTACAGTCCCACTTGATGGATGGAGCATAGATTATTTAGCAGCTCAACTTCAACGAGGGGTTCCTACATTCCAAGGTTGGTCACCTTCCCACACCCGCCTTGGCCAGCCAGTTTAGTCAGCAACCACTGGGATTGGATATTAGTATATTACGCCGGGGGAACCGATCGAGGGAAGTAGCTCGCCGGTTTACGTGGGGTTCCCGCATGTGGCCACGTGGATATCTGTCCAAAGATTTATCTCGCGTCCAAAGATTTATGTCGCCGGAAGTGGATGAAAGATGTCACGATCGGCCGCAGTAGAAAGCACGGACCGAACAAAACCTTACTTGGACCAGCTTAGGTTGGCGATATTACGTAGTCTAAAGATGGACCATATTAATAGGGATCAAATAGTCATCTTGAGTTAGAGTAAGGTAAATTCCAGGGAGTCAAGTCTAATGTGTATAGGTTCTACGAGTAGAACCAATATATGGGTATGGATTAATTAGTTTACTCTAATGTGTATAGGACAAGTCTGTAAATAATAAATTATAATATCACCTAACATGAAATTGAACAAAACTTTTGCAGCCCTCATTTGACTCCCCCTGTCTAGCACAAAAAAAACTATAGGAGTGTGATAGTCTGAATCAATCTTGGTGGTTGCATGAAGCAACTTTTATGTTCAATGATTAATTTGACCTAATTTTAACTTGCTCTCTGGTTTCCAATCTTGTCATGGTCGGCATTGTGGGGCTGCTCTAAGCTCTATAGATCCAGACACATAGAAGTCTGCCTAACACTAGCCAGGCTTTGAAGGCCCAATCAAGCTCCTCTTGGTGCTATCCGCAGCTTCACGGGGCAATCCTAGCTAGGTGGTTCTCAATATGAAATAAGCTAGTCCATGAGAATGCATAGGTAGGTTGAGATTGGGAGCTTCGTCAACCGTTGTTAGATGTATGATTAATTTATACTTGATCAATCACACTCTTTATGTTTCGTGTAATTTATATTTTGCTAGCATCTCATGCAACTCTCAAACAAAAGCCTTAAGCAATATGAGAAAATTATAAATATGACCCATGCAAGAATCCTTACAGCCTTACTACTATAATAAATAGTGGTACAAATAAGCCATGCAAATACACCCTCATTCTGTTTCAAAAATCATATCAACTAGATGGCTTTCTTTCAATTATTATTTGCAGCAAGTAGGTTTATTGGTCCTAGATACCCCTCATATATGAAAATCTAACTTCATCCGGTACATTCCACTTATGAAAGTATAATTTATGAGAAGCCTTTTGCAACGAACCAAATTCGGAGGAAAGGATACATGTGAATTTTGATTGCCTTGATGATCTCTCCTCTCTATCACATTGCATATTAATCCTTGAACGCTTTAAGCTCAAAGAAATTTTCACCTTTGATTTACTTTTGCATTTGTCACATATTTTAACAATACAATGGGCTAAGCAATCGAAGCAATGACATTGCACTTTATCTCAACCATATCATTATCATAGTTAGCTAATTCCACTTTTCATAATTAGACGAACTCAGCCCATATTTGATTTCCTAACCCTTCTTAAATTATTTGCATGCATTGCAAATATACATCGTTACAATTTTTCACTTGCACTCTAAGCTCAATTACATCGTTTATCATATGTTCCCTTATAAATTAACATTATATTTCTATATTTCTCAGAACACACAGCATCCAAAGTGACTTCCATTAAGCCCATTTTTGGTCCATGTGCCTCCACCATCTAAGCATCCAAATCATCCTCCCCGCGTGCATGCATTTTGGAAAAAAAAAAAAAACTGGGTGTACCTCGTGAACAATTTAATTTGATCCTTTTTTAGCACATTCAATCATTCAATCCTCCTTTATTTGGAGAATTTTATTATTTACTATAGGAATCTAGGGTAGAGAGTACCATGGACCTATGGGTTTTAGGCTTTTAGCGTCCCAATCCGTTTGCGTCAAGAATTTGCCGATAAAAAAGCCTTCTTTACGTGCTTGGTAAAAAAAACAAGATGCACGAGGTTCGTGCGCAGAAAGAGGGGGGGAAAAATCGAAGAAGACGGCTCCGTGCTTGCGGCATCTCCGGGACCTGCACGCAGTAGCCCGCAACGATACGATGGGATTCCCAAAAATTGAGAATATTCGGGAATCTACGAATCTGATTACCGAAGCGGCATGTAACAATAAGATTGTTAAGAGAATAAACGAAATCAAAACACGCGACAATCTCGGGAGTAGATAGATCTGCGCAACGGCCGCGCGTATACCCGACGCGGACTGATACAGTCTCCTCCTTTGTATATACCTCTGAACCAATTCCCATCCCAACTCGGTCTCTATCTCTTCGCTCCGAGTCCTGTTCTACTTCCTCTCCTCCTCCCTCTCCATCGCTGTTTCGATTTCCTCTCTTCATCCAAGCCTTGGGTATTTTCTTGTGAATGGTGAGCGATTACCTGACATCCCCCTCGCCCTTCTCGTCGTCGTCATCGTCGTCGAAGAAGAGGGCGACCAGCGCACGCGTTCATCTGTCCTCCTCGGCTTCCTCTTTCTCGTTCGGCTCCTGCATGCAGGGCTGGCACTATCGCTGCCTGGGCCTCGATCCCTCCATCCACCCCTTCCCCACCACCGATTGATCGCGCTCATCCATCTTTGCTCCCAACAAGCAAAATCAGATCCGATTCCTTTTTTTTTTTTTTTTGATTGATTGATTGCCGCCGCCGGCGACAATGGGTCGCGTCGCTCCGTCCTTCCAGATCAAGCTCGGGAAGAACCAGCAGCGAGGAGGAGGCGATCGGGGTGGTGCCAACAACCGATTCCTCATCACCATCAACGTTCTGGGCAGCGCCGGCCCCCTCCGTTTCCTCGTAAACGATGGGGAGCTGGTCGCCAACGTCATCCACACCGCCCTCAAGTCCTACGCTCGGGAGGGCCGCCTCCCCGTCCTCGGCTCCGATTTCAACAACTTCCTTCTCTACTGCGCCAATTCTGGATCTGATGGTATGGCGTCGCCTCGACATTCTTTCTTGATGCTTTCGTCCCTCTATTTGGGGTTTTATCATTGATCTGATGTTGTTCTTTTCTGCTGGATTGGCAGCTTTGAACCCCTTGGAGTCGATCGACTTTCGTGGCACGAGGAACTTTGTGCTGTGCAAGAAGCAGGGGGTGGTGGGTGAGCCTGCTTCCGAGGTGCTTGGCAGGAAAAGGAGCGGGAGCTGGAAAACCTGGCTTAACAAGTCCCTCGGCTTTGGGATCTCTTCTTCTCACTGAAAGATGAAGGCTTTTCTGTCATCCTTGCTGCCTCACTTTCTCCTATTGGAGGTTAGTTTGAAATAATGCTCTGCTAGATGGAGGCATGAGAGCAGAAAAGGCAGGAGTGACTCTTTCTATCTAATTTTCGCTAGATTTTCTTGGGTCTGGGATGTTATTTTATTTATTTACATTGAGTCGGTTGGGTCTTTTTGTTTGAGATGATAATAAGTTTCTATTGTGATTTGGAAGCTCGAGTCTCTAGTTCTTTGTTTTCTTCATTTGTCTTGAAGATGAAAAAGGCTGTTTTCTACTGTTACTGTTTTGAGATGTTATTTTTTGGCAGTTGTTTCGGGCTTTACTCTTTGGTCAGCTTTGCTTTGAGATCTCATTGCTTGTTATTTCAGAGGAACTGTGCTAACAGTAGTTGAGGTGAAAGTTTTGTGATTTGGTTTAGATGGGGTTACATGATGCTTTGTAGAATGTCACAGTAAAGGCCTAAAAATTTGTTCTTTTGGGGTTTCTATCTGCTGCACCTACAAGCGCTAAAGTTTACATTCCTTTCTTTACGCTAATATGTTTGTTCATGTTTTGGACTCTAATCAAGTATTCAGCAGTTATCTAGTGGTCCTGGTTGATCAGTTGTTCATAAGAAATATTAGTCAGACCTGTTGTCTCTTCGTGCTTTTTGGCATGATAAAAATTGATGGTAACTATCTTACCAGGATTAGTCCATTCTTTTTATTTTCTGCAGGTTTTCTACCATTATCATGCTGCTTTTAGTGTTAGAATAATCAATCTAATAATCATTATCATAAATCTTTGATGGTTGACACATGGTCTATTACTATTATGGCATGATATCTTTCATAAAACCATCTTTTGTCACTGTAGGGCACTAATGCATGAAATTATCTCATTTAATCAAGCTGGCATGACTAAATTGGCCTTTATTATCAAAAAAAATTCTGCTTTGCCCCTCGCCCCCCACCCCACGCCACCCCCAAAAAAATCCCACCTAAAAAAATGAAAATCAACAAGTGAAAATTGGTCAAATAGGAATAATGAAAATGCGTGTGCAGTTTAAATAAATTTCATAAACATGTTGCTTTCACTACCATGAAACCATTATGTAAGGGGCAGAGAGATGTAAGGGGATGTCTTTTTTACGATGACAATAAGGTGCTTGAAGTGGATATGGGCTTTTCAAGTGTTTCCTTATCAGGAAATACCATTAAAATTCAATAATTTGAGATTATAAAAAGGCACCAAATCATTTACATAAGAGCGCCGCACGCTAAAGAGTGCATGTTAGCAAAATAAGGGCTTAAGAGAAAATGTGATTATAAAAGATGAGGATGTTTTTTTTAATAGTTAATAATGACTATAATAAAGAGTTAGATTGCTTCAGATTAGCGGCATTAGCCTATAATAAAGAATTAGGGTGTTTCAGATTAGCCCCAGTATTCTGTAATACAGGGGAGAACATCTCATCTAAGATAGTTGGTGGCTTCAAATACAATCTGGAAACTTATATCTCATAGTCAAGGGAGGGTATTCCATCAAATATGTTGTAACGAATCAGATAGGCCAAAGTGGCAGTTGCATGTTTCATAAAATGAGAAGTTTGTGGAATGATGAAAGCTTGGAATTTATAAAAACACGGTTCCATGATGATGTTGATCAGCTACTTGTCACACAGAAAAGGATCCCCTAAGGGCTTTTCCAACTACCTAGAATAATTTTCCAATCATGGCAAGATGATTCTGTTGATATTCGAAACTTTGATATCATGCTGTACCAAAGAGAAGAAATTCTAATATGACTTGGTGAATGCTTATCTGCATCGGCATTGTCATGACATCTGTGATGGTTGTTATCAGTTTGGTCATCTTCTTATACGGATATGGTTCACATTAAACCCTGTCAGAGAATCATAAAATTGATGGGCACGATGAGGAAAGAAAGATAAGTTGAACATTTTTGGAGGATGGTGAAACTTAACTGTTGGAAGGCAAGCACATAAAATTTTTGAAGAATGAAAATAATACATCATTAGATAACCCTAGGCATTTGGTGGCTTGGAAAAGGTGTGGTGCTTATGTTTTTCTCCTAACTAATTTTCTACATGGCTTTTTATATTTATTGTGCAAATCTCCTAGTGTTACATTATCATGGGTGATTTCTAGGAATATGATAAGTGACCATGCACATTATTTTGTAAATCTTTTGCTAAAAATGGAAACTATATATATATAATTATGATAACTAGACCAGGCAAAGTATCTGCTTGGTTCTCTTTACTGTATCATGCATACTGTGTCAAGGTCACAAATATCGTTTGATCCACCAGTGAATTTCTATTTGCTTGCTTGAAGGTATCCGTAATGTTGTTAGATGTGTCCCCAGGCACATATAGGTTTTAACATGACAAAATGGAAAATAACCATATGTTTTGCTTATTACATATCTACTTTTAAATGTGGAAACATTTAGATGCATCATTATGCTTGGTTTGAAGTTGTGCCAAAGTATTCGTTGTTCCTGGATCTTTTGAATTTCAATGGTTATCGCATTTGTAGAGCAGTAGGACCTGGAGTAGTGAAGTACTAATATCATATCGAGCATCTGGGAAGGTATTTGCATGATTATGGATGCATTCAGCATCAGATTTATGTTTTGATGTTGGGTATGACATCTGAATCTTGCTGTCTTTTGTATGTGGTTTATTCTTTGTAGGACATAGGAGGGAGAAAGTCGTATACAAATAAATTGGAGATGTTTGGATAAATGAATAACAATACAAAAGGCACAGTTAGCCAGAACCCATAATTCTTATAGGAAGAATAAACAACATAGGCAACATAATGTTCATATCTTATCTGCCAGCCAAATTCCAGAACAGATGCAATCTATCCCAAGATACTTATAGTTAAGTTTATGCTAGTACGAGTTTCCATACAGTTATGACTGCTGATTACAATATATTATTGATGATGAAAATTCTGTTTATCAGTGGAAGTGTTCTGGTTATTCTTAGCATTATCATGTGGTTGCTCTGAAGTCTGAAGACTCGTATCTTATTTCATTTGAGAACAAAGATGACGCAGCCCATCAGTTCCTTTCACTTCATGAGAATTGAAGTGCATGCAAATACAATTATGGGAATGCCTAACTATTTTACAGGAACAAGTTTCACATTTCATAAGAATTCAAAATCCATACAAATTCATTCGTTTCTGAAGACCAGTATTTAGTCTTATTAGGTGCTTGAGCTAATCTCGTTATTGTAATTGAGCTGAGACTCTTAAATTTAAGTCTGCGTCCAATATTTCCAGACTCCTTTTTTTTTTTTTTTTCAACTAGTGCAGAGAAACAGAATGCCTGACTTCCTAACCAGATATAAAAATCATTAGCCTCCCTTTGTACCAATGGCATTATGCTGCAAAAGCCTTCAAAATCTTGAGCTGACACCTGCCAGATCCCGAATTCTCCTGTAGAGAAATGCGAGGCCACCATTTTGATGTATCAGATCAAATGCTGCCTGGAATATAATGCATCACCAGGTATCAGAAATCCATCCCTGGCTATCCTTATAATTGGTCTCTAGATGATGTCCTTGTTTTTCCCGAGTGTTATCACAGCAACCAGTAGAGAGCTCGAATAAAAAGTTTCCCGGCCCACCTGCTGCGTCCCCAGCAAATTCCTCCCGAGTAAGGTTGGGGTCTTTGAATTCCTGAGCTTTCAGTGAACGATTTATGGGCGCTTTTGTGGAGTGAACTAAACAAACTGTAAATTTGTGGATTTTTATTGGCGAATTTGAATATGATTTAAAGAGATCTGCGATTTCCCAAGTGTTTTTTTTTTTTTTTTTTTTTTTTTTGCTTAGGCGGGCGTCTTATAGTACATGAGTACGGAGACACCTAATAAAATCAGAAAATAATACATCACGGAGAGCCGTGGACAGCTCTCCCCCATGCATCCACAAAGTATCGCCTGAGCGACTGACCATATAAGAGGCCACCCAATCAGCGGCTCCATTAGCCTCTTTATAAACATGCATGGCCAGAAAGGCATCCCCATCTCTACCTATAGCCCAAATATCTCGGAATAGAAGATGGTCCTACCCCGACACCCTCGGACCCTCCTGGATCCACTCTATAAAAGTGGCCGAGTCGCCCTCCATAAAAATGGAGCGAGCCTGCAACACTCGCCGCACATATCGAAAGTCCTCTCATGCAGCCCTCAGCTCGGCACTGGGGACCGATTTGCCAAGTGTTATCACTCAACAATTTAATTGGTTAATTTGAAAATGGCAATGCGTTATAGATAGAAGATAATTTTAATGCCAATACCCTTTAAATATACAAAAAGAATAAAAAAAATATCTAATAATCGATAAATTGTTTGTGAAATAACATCTTTACTGTTAATACCCATGATTTCCTGCTAATTTGACTTACAAGCAACAAAGGCTATTATATCAGCAAGCGTTACATTTCAAGAGCTGTCTGGAAACTTGAAACACAAAAATGCCTAAATGTAAGGTATGCCATCAAGGTTGCATATATTTTCAAACAAATTGGCAGAATTAAACAACCACCCAAAGCAGTCGTAGGCGCTGGTTCTTAGCTTTTTGCGAGGAAAAAGATATCGCTGAAAGAACTGAAGTTGCTTACGTGGTAGGACGGCTAGAGAGCAAAACATGGTACAAGTCGCTCCAGTTTGGTGAACATTGACGTTCGAAAAGATGCCTTGCCAGCAGCCACCAGCTTATGTCGTGTCGTATTAGCGCTCAAGTAGCCATGAGAACTCATTGCAGGCTGCCCCAGCGTTGACGAAAAAAGTTCTGTTTTCTTCGATAAAAAGCGAGCAACCACGACGCAAAGCTGATGGCAAAAGGCATTTTGTCCGGCCATCAAGTTTCCCCAAGATGTTAAAGACATGAAGATGCTAGTTTGCCATCGATTGCCATTCGCCACAGGGAGTGCAAATCGTGAACATTGCCCACTAGTTTCCAGACTTCCAGTGAGGTGGTTCTAGTTAAAATTTCACACACTAATATGAAGCAGCCGCACAAAGATTGTAGCTAGTGAGCGGACTGCAGTTAACGCACCTTTCAGGAGTGCAATAAAGTACAGAAGCAGTGTCCCCAGGCCTGCCTCAAGTCGCATGGTTAGACTCAACTTGTGGGTTGCTTGCTCACCCTCACAGTGGCCAATTACAGGGGATTCTCTCGCACCTCTTGCATGTCTTCTGCGAGGCCGATGAGGTTGCCAATTTCAGAAGCCCCCTTTCGTTTCTAACAAAAAGTTTTTGCATAAAGAAACCCCGAAGAAGGGCAAAAAAAACAAAAAACCTTGATATATCCTGCAAATAACCTTGACACTTGCGTAGAGACATTCAACAATGTTGGAACCGACAAATATCATTTAGCTTTTCTATAGATAAGTACCTGCAATCACTGGTCTATGAATGAATAATACAATTCTGGCCTGCTTGCCCAAATAATCTGGAGGGCAATTGAAATGAGCCCATATCTTAATGTCGAGGAAAAGGAAGGAGAGTGTCATTAAGGATATGATGAATGGAGGGAAAAAAAACACACATTTATAGCATCAAAGTCCAGAGTAAATTTGAAGTACAGATTCACTGCATATCTGGTAATACGTGACATGATCCTAGCAGTATATTTACAGCATGGGAACACTATGACTTAGCACTCACCTGATGTGCTTTTTACCAACAGCCCTTCCATGGTACATGCAAAATTGAGGATTATTTGGTAATTTTGTACCAACATTGCACTTATTCCACAACTAACAAATTGTTTTGCATCATACCCTCACCAACTGTTGGAAGTTCTGGTGATAACTGCCACTCTCCGTTCACCAAGTACTTGATCTCGTACCTTCATTCCAAAGAGAAGAGTGTGTTAAAGAGCACTCATCATGGGTTATAACAGTCTACCAGCATCATGTACCTGCCAGGTCTAAGTTTCAGGGTAGTGGAAAATCTGGCATAATCACCAGAATATTCTGGTGACATCTCCTCTCCTTGAGTCCAACCATCGAACGAGCCCATTACTTGCACACTCTGGTAGTCCAAAGGAAAGTAATTGAAATAAGAATTAATTATAAAGAGAATAAACGTTTCTTTCTGTCAACAGCAGTCCTACATGTCTTATTCACTAGTTAATTTGTCTGACTTCTGGTTTTGCTGTTGACAATTAGCATCTACTAGCAAATCAGACTCATGATTTGCATCCTGCACTAGAGTGAACTAGGCTTAAAGGCTTGCAGTTCTATGAATTCAGATGCCACAATTTGCTAATGTGTGTGCATATGAGATTTTGCAGGTTTTCAAACATGTCATCACTAAGAAATGCGCAAAGGGAAAAAGGGATGCATGGAGAAGAAAGTTTAAGAGATTTTGATGCAAAGAGGTTGTTCACACATTTATTTTATATGGAATTGTCCGATGAATTGGTTTAATTTGCACAATTTTGCAATCTGTATTTTATGGGAGTTCAAAATTACATCAACAAGACCAACTGCTAAAGGACTCATACACGACTACAAGATCATGCAATAAAATAAAATAACTGCATTCTTTCTCAGTTGTTATGAATTTGCTCTTTTTTATAAAAAATATACCTCAGCCATGCCAATCCAGAACAAGGTAATTTCCTCAAACTTCAACAAATCAACATCCTTTATCTGTTCCTTTACTTTTTCATGGACAGCTACATGTGAAAGGAAAAATAAATGGTCAAAAATTGATAAAGCCAAATAAATCAAAAAGAGTAACTCAAGCTATGAAAGGTGTATGTGCTTGTGTCTAAATGTATATAAATATGCATATACTTCTGTCACGTGTATATCTTTCTGTGTGTGTTTGCCTGTATATAGGTGTATGCGTGTTTGAGAAAGAGCAAGAGACTACAACGAGGTCAAGCAGATTTGAGATGAAATCTGGTCAAGCGAAATTTGAAGATGGGGGTTCCAAAATGAAGATTCGAACCACTGGATACGATGTACATCTAAACTACCTACAAAACAAAAAATCATTATTTTGGAGATATCCTGTTTATTCATCTGTGTTATTTTCATCAAATGAGTAACCTCACTGTATTTATGTGAATATGTGGGCTATCGCCCAACTGAGATTTATTTCTGTTGTATTTCTCACTCCTGCTTTCCACCGAATCTGCTACAGTACATTCATGAGTAATACAGAACTGTGTCGACGAAGATTCTCCTCCTGTGCACAAGAGTAGCCTTCCATGCTCCTTTTTCACTATTCAATATATCCCCATTACTCCTATCTCTTCTTTCTCCACCTATTTCCACATATCCTATTGTTTTTCTTGTTTTGCTCATCTTTTGGCCTATTTTGCCTCTTGCACTTCATAACCAGAGTGGAGCTTGTTGACAGTGTTGATGTGAAACTAGATGGGATCATGGGACCAAATATTTTTGTATCTGCATGACGCTGTTACATGTGGGGTTATATTGTTGGCATGGATCTTTCTACACTGAGGGCAATGAACATCATACAAAAACTATACATGAGTCCCAGTTGATAGATCAGATCGATCTGCCTTCACCATCTATATCAATGTGCCATTCCTACTCTGCCCACAACTTGTTCCTCTATGCATTAGTGAGTTCTTTGGGTGATCATCTGCATAACATAGAGATTCCCAATACTTTTCCAAAATATCTCCTCTCTAGTTCTTTATAGATGAAGTTTTCATACCTACATCATAGTAGCACTCTTAGCCCCATAATCTAATCCATCTAGCTGCTTTTTTTCTTGCTTTCATTCTTTGGTTCCTAAACTTGTTCTGAGAATTTTGTCTATCAACCAAGTGCAATGTAACACTTTATGCTTTTAGTCATGTGTAAAATAGTACTGGCAGGCAGATGATTGGTGCTGAACATAGGCATGAATGGCTTCATTACATGAATTAATTGCAAGTGGCTATGCTAAATTGCTAACTAGTTTCACTCACATACGTATGTTCATTTCTATTTTTTCTCAAGGTTGTAATATACTTCTTTATTTGAATGACATGATTCTCACTTTTAGTTTGTCAGGCAGCATCTTTAAGACCATTATAAGATGAAGGCTCTTGGGCATGTTACTGATTTTCTTAGTCATGAGGCATGCCTATGGCTATCTGTTATTTAGAAGTATGCCGTCAATCCCATCGCTTATCCAAGCTTGACTGCGTTAGGTTTACACCCACCCCCATTGAGCTTCATTAGAAGTTTCAGCCTAAAGATGGTGAAGATTGACTGGCATCACCAATTATTGGCATCCTGCCGATAACCTTGTTTTGACTTATAATATTGCAGCCTGGTATTTGCAGTGCACATGGTTAGCCAGTTTATGCTGCCCCTTCTGCCATTCATCATTCTTCAGCTTTTGGATCCTTTATTGTCAACAAAACACTACCATATGTGCATGACGCCCTCCTGTTTCATTTCAGTTTTGAGAACAATGATGTTACAGAATGTCATGCCCACAGGCTATTGCATCTTTAATGCTGACTCTCAACTCCTAAGCAAGCCAAGATAAAGGAAATTGTGCTAATTTAGGCAGAGCACTACTACTATGGTTGACATCATTGTTGAGATTGTCTAGCCATGATATCTTATTGACATGGTGGTGATTATCAATTCACAGCCCCCCCCCCCCCCCCCCCCCCCCCCCCCCAATTTCGATAGCTGGAAAGCTATTCAGATCCCCAACCAACCAGTGTTTCACAAGCAGACCAAGCATACCAAGACTGACTACTACTAGTTTCATCTTCATTACACTGCTCACATGCTCGCTTTGCAGCATCTACATTCTGGACTTTAGATTGTGGACTTTCTCATCAAGTCTCCTACTATCTGGCACTCGGCCAACTCTCAATGTGTGACCCATAATGAGTTTGATAGTAGGTGTTAAAGGTCTGTATCTATATGATATATTATTGTACATCTTGTTAACTTGCTATTTTCCCCACTTGTGGTGTTCTCACCTTTGCATTTTTGCATTAATTCCCAAAATGATCTTCCTCATACTATCTTCCTGACATTATGATGCTACATCTTTCTTTTCAATACACAATATGTATGTATCTTCTTGCCTTATAGGTTACAAGTTCTTCTTGGCAAGGAGCTAACATATTCAAGAATCGCACTAATCCTCAAAGTTAAGATTTCGAGTATGACCTCATGTATCTAACATGTCTAATGCCTATATAACCTCTTCCTTTCATTTTTTTTCTGTTAGGTCCTCAACTTATTAAGAAATTAATATAATTATAAAGTCCATACTGGTGGAATGAACCAGCTAATCTTTCTCAATCCATTCTTACACAGTGCTCCAGTTGTATAAAAAAATAGACAACAATACACAAACAGAAGTAGAACCACAACGTAAATCCATGTGCATGGAGAATAAAAAATTACCTTCCAATCTAGAGAGAAGATGGGATTGGATATATTTTCCATTAATCTTTCTCGAACCAAGTTGGACTCCAGAATTAGCTACCTCTTCTGCCAGGCCGACCAAAGCCTATCAATAGAAAGTATGCTACTGATAAATCATCAAGTGTAGGAGCTTTACTTATTATGATAACAACTGATATTACACTACATGCACATGCACTATTAAGAAATATTAGGTGTTTTAGAATGCTGAATTGTGAACCAGCAATTGGTAAACTGTAACCTCACCATGGGGTCCATTTTAGATTATTGACAAGCAGCTTCTACTAAAATTTGTTAACAGTTCTATCTTTACTGCAGGGATGCTGATGATTATAAATGATGTCACTCGGATGTAGTATACAAATGTAGGAACCATAATTTTGTCAATCCTACATTGCCTATGGCTTAAAGTTAGAAATCACCTTTACATAAAAGAACATGTCTTATCTTCAATAAATAGATCCTACTTCACCACTGGTTTTCAAAGGCCAATTGGGTCAAGGTTTTAAGTGCCCATCTTTCCAATCTGTACCACCAAGAGCATATGTTATTCAATGCCTTGACCAGAATGGGGCATGCTTTTTTGGCACATGGTGTAGCGTCGCTTGCCAACTCAATATGGTTTCCATGGCTCAATACCAACCTCTATCAAACTGAAAAGTTTCTTTTTCTTTTTCTTTTTTGGTTTTCACCATTTTGTTGCCTTGGAAAGGGAGTAGGAGGCTGTTTGTTGGCTGTCGAGAACTGAGAGGGTATTTATTTTCACGCTATACTATAGTGATAATTTTATACAACAGTTATACTGGAGCAATTTAGTTAGAAATATATGCACACAATAGTTTTAATATTGTTATAACTTTTTTATATGTAGTTCTAACATAGCTACACTATCCTTAGGATGTCATGCTGGCTTAAATAATACCCTGCACAATATTCAACACATACATGCTTTTATTCGTTTCTGAAAAAAGTACATCCTTTTATTTCAGATTATATGACACTATATACAGTTTTAAATTATCATTTTAATGCAAGAAAAACTCTTAGCAACACTGTAAAGAAGTTAAAGTTACCCTAATTTAAAAAGAATGCCCATGCCTACGCATGCCAAACCATGCCAGTACAACTGGAACCATGCCCACGGCATGCTGGCATGTGCCAAAGGTCAGCATGGCAATGCACACAATGCCTAAATTTTTGAGCTAGAAGCCTTTAGCACGACCAATAACTTCTTTGCTTGTCCTCGTCCTGAAACCTAACCTTAATTTGTGATGATCTCCTCACAGGAATTGTCTTACAAGATTGGAGTGAATGCCTACATGGCCATACCACATGAATGGCTCTCCCATGATTTGCTTCTACAGGTGCTATAATTCAATGTTCCTTTGCACCTATTTATAACTCTAACCTTTATAAGTTTATACTCTACCAATATTCACCTCAGCATACCTGCCATTGCATCACTCATCTTGTAACCATGTTCTGAATATCTAGTGTTATCTTATTTTGATTGACTTTACCATTTGCATTATAGGGAAAAAGGTGCACCTCCACTTCATCAATGTTGCTACAGTTGTATATGAACATTCTCAACACCCCCCCCCCCTCTCTCTCTG
>JAOXJJ010001100.1:4553886-4566566 GCA_025769935.1 Phoenix roebelenii | reverse complement strand
CCATTGATGCACATATGTACAGGTATCACTTCATCACTAATTCTTCAACTAGTTATTACAGGAAAACTGAAAAGGTTCATAAAAAATTATAACAAACAGAGACTTTAATTACATTTTACCTGTTCTTTTTCCAATTAAGTCCTCCAATATTGTCGAACATGTCAATGGCAGGGCAAGAGTTTCAGATGAGGTGCACGGGCAGGATGGTTGGATTCACCTTCGTCAGAGTGTTCATAACCCAGACATTGCGATAAATATGCAATCTTCGGTTATAGGTGGTTGTCGAGCCATGGCAAAAGTTTTTCGAGACAGGTTCGTTGCCTTTTATGATTTCAAAGTCATAGTTTGCGTCTAAAGATCTCCTAATCGATTGATGTTTCCTTAAACTGTCGCAGGTTTTTGCGAGCAAGTGGATTGGAAATAATCCTTGACATCACTCAAATTGACGATTATGTTGAGAAGAGGACTTAGACTGATTTGGACCTCAAAACACTTCTGGAAAGTACAAGTTTATTTGCAGCAGTTGTAAATAATATGAACCAATAGATGATACATATTTTTGTTATTTTAAGTAATCTTATCGAGCATGTAATGAATCAACCTGTGGTGTTGTTTTGTTGAACGTAAAGAAACGATGGTCGATGAATCGCATTAATCATTTGACTCTAATTGACATTAATATGATGATTATCATAGTATTACTAAAAAATAATATTAATGTAATAATTAATATATAGACAACAGCAATTGATTGCATTGTGGGACACATTTGTGATTAGAGGAATTATGAATTCGGCAGCACAGTCCATGTGGGACCGAAACCACAATCATCAAAATAGGTCAATATGGGGCTGAAATCACAATTACCATGATTGATTCATCCACCATCCTAGAAGGGTCCATATTGCAAAGTCCTCATCATAAATGGATCATGAGTCGGGTTAATCATGACACCATTTGTAATGATTTTGTTTTCTCTAGTTATACATGGATATAGGCCGAGTCATCTTTAATACCATTTATAATGGTTCAAAACTTCATCAAAAAAAAATCTACTCAAAAGTTGTTAATTGAGATTATCAGACCTTATCGACGCACAACTAGTATGGAACTCAAACACACATGCACACGAATCCTAACATGCTCTTCCTTGTTTAAATCAAAATATTCTGAGTAGGATAAAAATTTCAATCATAATTATAATCATAAACATCACGGATAGCTCATGGCTAAAGTCTCAAAAAGAATTATGTTGCAGAATCTTTTAGCACACAAGAATCATAGGTTAGTCGACTGATAACACCGCTCAAAGCTATCACTCGGTACCATGCATCTCTCACATGGCATGCAAATCAGCCCGAACTGATTCAACTAATTAAACCTAACCCCCAACTCCTTTATGCCCTGTATCACTTAGGATTCTTGATACATATCTTATAGTACTTAGTTACCCTGGATCCACTTTTTGTTCATTCTTAAACCATTACCATGCAATGCTTCAAACCGAAATAAGTTCATTCTTTTGCTCAAAAAGAGATTTAACTTCATTGTACTCCGTTCTTTGGAGAACACTGATACGACCTCATAAGACTATAAGAGGACTAATGCTGCATAATGACAATGACCACCTAAAAATCACCCGCCTATGTATCAATACAACCTCATATTAATCAAGGTATCCAAACCAGCACACTCCTACACGATGCCATCAACTTCCAGCATCTCAAGCTCTGGTTCATAAAAGAAAACCAAGGAAGCTAATACAAGTACAAAAATGGTGAAAGTAATCAGTGATTTGCACGGATCAGCCTTTCTTTGCACAAGGGCAATTCCCTCCTTCTGCCCATTCTTCGAAGATGAATCATCCAATTCCAAGCCTGGACATGTGAAACAGCCAAAAACAACGCCTGAAATGACAGCCCCAAGATGTGTCCTGCAGAAGGATTTATAATCACCATAGGTAATTGGTTTAACCATAACAAATGCAATCAAAAAAAAAACTGGATGGGAAGTATAATGCAAAAGGGATAGCAGCTAACCAGTCATCAATTCTCCCAAAGCTGCTCAAGACAAAGCTCAGAGCTGTGGCAATCACTGCCTTCCAGAACATACTTTCTGAAACCTCCTTGTCAGTTGCTTCTTTATTTTGGGTTTGATAGACAAGCCAAGCTCCAATTACGGCAAATACCGGACCCTGGCATTAGCAAAATTGGTTATATGAACAACACCATAGTTTGAATTTAATAAATATTCATTCGGTGTTCTGAAAGAAATAGCAACTGCACTCCTGAGGAAAAATGCTATTGAACCTCGCCCACCACAGTATCGCACAGACAAACTTGCCTGCAGAGGAGTGATTTTTTTTTCCAGAGAGAGAGAGAGAGAGACCCGTCCGCACCATAATTGCTTTAAAACAAATAGCAACACATTACATCTAGGATACTTCATCACTACACATCTCATTTTAACAAAACTAGCCAGAGTAAGTGATTACACTGCACTTCGCTCTAGCTTGACATAATTAACCTTTCCCTTCCTTTCTACTCCACTTTTCCTCGTGTTACATATCTTAATGCATCTCGCAGGACCTTGCACATTATGCCTAACTGGTTGGGCAGCCGATGATGGGAAAAACATCATTCAATTAAGTCTATCAGCAAAACTTCCTTTAAGGGCTCGTTTGGTTCGCGGGAAGCATTTTCCCTCCTAGGAATATGATTTATGAGAAGAAGATTCCTAAGAAGAGAATGCATAGGAATATACTTTTGGCATGTTTGTTTAAACATGGAAAAGTTACAGATTTTCAGAGTGTTTATGTTTGATTGATCATCCACTTTTTTGGGAAAGTTGTGTAATTCCTATTATATCCTTAATAAAAATTAGGTCTTTAATACCTCTTTAATGCTGATTGGAAAAAAATAAAGCTAGAGTGATTCCCACCTTACGAGAAAGTAACTTTCCCAAGTTTCTCATGGGAAAGACTTTCCCATGAAATGTGGGAATCATATTCCCATAGGAATACAACTTTCCCATCTCTCTCATTTGAAAACTCCAACTAAACAAGAGGCATCTCATTACTTTTCCGTTGACCACACTTTCCCCCTTTTTTTTCCTGCGAACCAAACGAGCCCTAAATGTATAACAATTCAATAGAAATTGATAGTGTAACATTTTATATCGCCATTTCCCGCACAGAATCATATGTCAGAATATGCATGGATGAAAATCCATATTATAGGTGGTCGTTTCCAGAGTACAATATCTACATATATAATGGCTTATTTGACTTGAAAAGGTGGTGCTATGCAAGCCAATGTCAAACCCATAAGAATCTTCATATGGTAGTAGGATTAACAAACCTTATTTTAGGTGTAGAGCTAGAATCGGACTAGAGACCTTACAGAATTAATTTTATGTTTATACAAAATGTAGAGCTATATGATATGGTTTATATCTTCTGCTGATTATATCAATTAAAAAAAATAAAGGTATGCCTTTTGAATGTGAAGTTTGATGTGGCAAGCAAATCAGATCTTGAGTGAAAACTTCACAAGACATGTTCTAACAATAGAGTCAAATTAGTAAGTGAATATTTTAAGTGGGTGAATGACCATTTGGACCCTGCCAAAGTAACCAGTCAGCAATGCCTCTTTAATTTTTTTAGATGGGTCCAAAATTCAGTAATGAAAATCTAATTGCAATATGACTTTTCATAGAAGCTCACAAAAAGAATCATTTGTCAACAATGAACTTCAAATGCCAGTTTCCTCTCCCATGCTTGCAGATTATTATTTGTACTTAGGATGCACGACTAATTGTTTTATCACAAGAGGAGGAGGGCAATTGTCAACAATACCTCAAAGCCCCCTTTTTTTCTCTCATGTTTGCAAACTATTGTTTGTGCTTAAGATACATGACTAATGAGTAATTGTTTTATCGCAGAAGGAGTAGGTGGTTTGGAAGCTAACTTTTGTGCTTAAGATACATGAGTAATTGTTTCATCACAAAGGCAAAGGAGGAGGAGGTTTGCAAACTATTATTTATTCTTAAGATACATAACTAATTATTTTATCACAAAAGGAAGGAGATTACTTCCAGGATTCCTTGCAATTAGAGCTTGCATATGAGATATAGATAGTAGATATTGGCAAAGAGGTGTCAAATTCACTTTAACATAATCATAGTGCAATAGTGAGGTAAGGTATAATTGAACTTACTGTCCCACAAACAGTTAGCTCTGGAGTGTGGATAAAACTCGTAAAATTGCCACAAATTCCTCCAAGTATATATATCAGGAGAAAGGTACATGGGCCATATCCTCGACAAACTTCAGGCCCAAAAGTAAGAAGCACCCAACAACCAAGAGCAACATGAAGGAATCCTGAATGCTGCCACAAAAAAAAAAATGATCCATTGTGGATATTACTGTAATCCATATGATACTGGTGCTGGGTAACAGAAAAATGAATTCAAAACTAATGAATATTAAAAATACATCAGAATGGGTAGACAAATTTTAATTAGATGGTGAGATCAAGAAATATATGATTACAGTGAATATGATAACTTGGCAACGCTAGTCAATATCCCAGCCATTGGATTCCTGGCAAGGTAAGCCATAAACATAGTGATTAGGCCTATCCGAATATTTAGTGTGGATTATATAGATATATCTTCATCAATCATTTCTAGTGGGCCATACCCACTGAAATTGCAAGTCTTCTTTTTTAGATTCTTCCTGGCAATTCCTGTTGACATTAAGTGCATCCTTGCATCTCTTTCTTGCTTTTCCAAAAGAAATTTGAGTTCCTCTACTTGATGGGGTCTCCTCAAATGACTATTATACTAATACTTACCATTTAAGTTAGTCCTTCACCACTACGTCCTCAATTTGAACAACTTTAATATAAAGCACAGCTAATTGACTCAGACACTCCCCAAACTATGATTAGTCCCTCTAGAGCAAGTATGGCTCATGGAAAACTCAAACTTGGATATTTTTATGGCCAATGGTGGTTATGCTAACGTTGTAAAGACTCCTGTGTCACTCACCAACTCATATTTTAAGTAGAAACCGCAGCAAACCAGAGGCTCTTTCGGAGGAGCTATGTCAATCCTAGTACTGTTTATCTCTATTCTTGTATATTTTGGATTCTAGTGGTTTCTAGAGCTATTTGAAGTATACTTGAGGCAAGTCCAGTTCCAAAAGCATGTAAATTAACAGTCTGAGCAATCTCACTCTCTCTCTGAGTTGAAATCTAGAACAAACCTAGAAGTGATTAGGATCTAGGAGTTACCGTGCCCAATTTCAGACAATTTCTCTCTTCAACAATATTTTTATTGATCACTAGGCCACAAAAAAATACAAGTTTATTAAAATTTATAACAATTGTATCTAATACAAGACAGATTTTTTATTAGCTAATTAGTCTGTCCCACCAAACAATATTGCAGGGTACCTTGTCCACCTATCCTGCAGTGAGAGAGGTAGGGATGGCAAACTCAGTTCTTCTTCTACATGAAAGTCAAGTTAGGTAATCCGATCTTGTGTGACAGTTGAAGTCAAGATTAGTGCTTGAGATTCACCCTCAGAAAGAAGTGAAATGCCATCCTGCCACACTAGGATGCCGGTCAGGTGTCCACTATACATACCTTTAGCAAGTAATACTGGAAATTCTCGGTAGTGAACATTATATAAAACACTAGTAGATCTTAATAAGATAAGGCTACCTCTATAGGTCTCTCAGTGACTTATTAATATTTGTGAGTTCAGTCTGACCCACAAAAAAAAATGATGAAGGCTCTTTCTTTTTTTGGGTTGCAGAAGAGGTGCTACATTACTCTTTGAAAGATTAAACTGCCACTATTAGCTAGAACAAGGTCCAGAAGTTCGATGGGAACGAGAACATCCAATTGCATTCTCCCCCATGATCAGCTGCAGAACTTGCAGCCCAACCTGCAGTGCCATTGGACTGATGACTTGTGAGGGATACACGTTTGCCATTTGCATGGCCTGGAAAGGCTCTAATGGGCCTATAATTTATGCCGAAGCACCATGGTTTAACTTCTTTCAGGGTTGTTTTTCAGAAGTTCTGACTAACATAGGAACACTGTAGGTATAACTTCCATAATGGCAAGAACTGAGTTGATGTCTGAACTACGAAAATGTTGACACTTCACAAGCATAATAAGCATATAGCGATCTTTTTTTTAAGTTGATATCATCATCTTGCTAAAAATTTTAAAATCCAACCAGCTCTCTGGCTACTTCACAAGGTTTCACAGTTCACACCATATGAAAACTCTCCTTCCTCAACAAATCTTATTACCTATATTTAGTCACTATCCCAACTCGCTGAAAGCTGCAAAGGATTTCACAATGTTTGTATTCAATCTAAAATAAACAAGAACTGTTACTGCAGTGCGAATCTTCGTCCATGTTTCATTGCAACTGGGCATTTTAATTCAAAAAATCATATCAGGTCAATGGAACTCCATCATATCCGTTAAAATTTGCAGGAAACCAAGCCAGATAATAAATATTACTAAGATATCCATGGGAAAATTTTGTCACGAATACAGCCTTGCAGTAATAACAAAGACACAATCAAATACATAAAACATAAAAGCAGTATGTTAAGTATAAAAGTTCATGACGCAGATTAAGGAGCATGAGCCAATTCAAAATTGTACCAGAAACATTGGTGTCAGTAGTCTCCACCACTCCCCGAGAACGATTAATTTATTTATCTTTGCCCCATAGATTAGAGGGAGTGACAACTGCTCTACATCCGAGTTCCTAATTGGACTTGCTATCTCAAATAAGAAAACTGCAATATTTATTCCAGCCAATAAACTTCTGCATTCATCGAACAAATCTTTGTCAGCCAGTAAATTGAAAACTATCTGAATATGTTCTGGCATCATCTATACATAGAACCACAATGCAAGAAAGTTTAGGAAGAATGCTAGTGGAATGAGGTGGGGGAAAAAGAAAACAAAATACATCAGACTAGAAACACTGCCAGTGGAAAACCTTGAACAATTCATAGGTTCCTTAACAATCTGTTACTTGAGCCTAGTTTAGAAAGTTGAGATGGACCGTGGATGTTACTATTGAAGTAACCCCAGAATCTATAATCTAGGACAATCTTCATGATGGAACAAGCAAAATACACTAAGGTTTCAGATACCAGCACCGGATCTTGTACCAGTTTTTTAGTAGAATGTTATGGTACCAGGTATTGACACAGTCCCATTCCGACACAGTAACACACTGTATGCCGGTGCCAGAAAGCTGCTGGAACAGTACAGTACCATTCACACCATCCCATTCTGGCAGTATTTGAAACCTTGCTATATTCCATATTTATTATGTGCAAGAGCTGCGTTACCTCAGTTCACTTATTCTATAATATACATCTCAAAGCTGAATTAAATCTTCAGAAGAAAACTAGCATCAAATATAAGCAAAAATTTGGCAAAAGGACACACATTAGATACAAGTCAGAAGCTTCGTCATTTGTCTGTAGGCCTTCGATATTCTCGTTGCCAAACATCCCTGGATCAGTTCGATTGTCCATACTCTCATAATGCTTATAAACATCTGGTTTTTCAATCATCCTTTTCTTTTCATTATATTCCCCAATGCTGGAGTCTGGCGGTCTCATAGAATTTCCTGCTGATGATTCTTCATCAGAAATAGAAGTACTTTTCATTGTGTCAATTTCTGTTAGAAGAGAAAGTATTATGAGTCAGTTATTTTTATCAAAATAATTACTGGACGAGAAAAAAATTAAGATACATATATCAGGCAAACATCTGATTAATAACAACAAAAAGAAACTGCAGAAGCCTTGGCACGACATACACTAATGGATAACAAAGATCTATAGATGAATCACACTGGATAGCATGAAGAATACAGTGGCATTTCTATTAGTATGAACTCACATCCTTCCTTTGTGAACACCACGTCCTCTTAAAACTAGGATTTGGTTTAGCATAATCGGTTCATTAAAGATTGTAAATATAATAGATCAAATTTCTTCTCTGTATCTGCAGGGTTCAAATAATTCTCAATCATGATGATTTATGAAGAGAACTGTCAGATGTTTCATGGGTTATGCAATTGAAACACCCAACACCCCGGATAAAAATAAATAAATAAACTTCTAGATTCGGCTCGGTATATACATTTCCCCTTCATGTTTATGTTCAGTGAAAATGGGGTAGGGGATTAGTAAATTCGGATAAAATTTGTCTCCCTATAATCTTGGAGTTTGTTATGATGTTTGCTATAAGGCACATAAAAATTTTCTCAGGCTCACATAATGCTGGCTTGGCATTTCATCATTCATCCACTGCAGATTGAAACAAATTCTGCGAGACACAGCAGTCCCCTTGTGCCATGTGGAAGGAAGAACTTTTTATGTGTGCAAAGCAGGTCCCCATAGCATTACTCTTGGTTTTCTATTTCATATAATAAGGACAAATCTTTTTAGCAAATCATTGCCATCCAAAACCATATGGATAGTTATGAGATATTGAACATTTTTCTAGCAGTTAATTTTAAAACAAGAACCTGTTTACTTAAGATGACTTATGACAGATTCCACACATCCCACAAGGAATTAGAGTTTATACATACATGCAAATATGACTGCACACATAGTGCAGCCTATCTCAAGATTACCTACTAGAAGAAGAAAAAAAATTCCTACACAAACAGAATGTGGTTAAATAGGAAGCAGTAAGTTAATAACTGAGTAAATTTGAAAAATAGAATAGCACTAGTAGAACGTACAGTAATAAAAAAATGATTAAGAACAATAGCTAAGCTTAATTAGGAGAAGAGCATGAACATGTGAGGAAGGTTCCATCTTCAGAAGAAAGAATCCTTGCGAAGTAGAGGATGGTATTAAGAAAGGAAATGTGAGAACTACACCAAGGATTTATTTTTTAGTAGGAAAAGTGATCATGAATGATTTATAAAGTCAACCACGACATGATGAATAACTAAGTCAGTTAAAAAGATGAAAGTATGCATTAGCAGCATATCATAAATATGTGCTTCAATTTCCAAGTTCTTAAAAATTGCTTTATAAGATGTCCATAAGTACATTTCGACAAATTGCACAAAAAATTACCGGTGTTTAGTTTGGAAAAGTAGTTCTTTAACAAACTCAATCCAGTCCTTGTTTTGCAACCACCACTTGCTTCAATCACGTCTGTCGTTTTGCCTTCACATTGAGAAGAAGACACCTTCCTATATTCCTTTTCATCAGAGAGAGTGTCAGGGTTGCTTGTAGACATGCAAGAGCTAAGCTGCTCAACCATGTCATCACTGAGCTTGCTAAAATAAGAATCCAGGGCCTTCAGTTGCCTCTCAGTATTACATGCTTCTAATGCAGAAGAATCATAACAGGATTGGTCTCTCTGATATACGTGTCCTGAACTAGATGTGTTCTCATGGCTGTTTGTATTATAGACCTTGGGAAAAGGTATTTCTAGAGAATTCTGAAATGGAACAGACCAATTATGAAACAGGCAATATGCACCAACTCTTTGTTGTTTCTTTCCTTTCAAAGTTAACTCAGAAGCATGGTGTAAGACATTCCATCTTCTGCCAGTCTCATTAACTAGAGAAGGTGAAAAACATTTGCATGCCATATGAACAGAAAAATGATGGTCTGCCAATCCTCTTTCATTCTGTCCAATCACTTTCCCAGTAGGATAAACCTGGTCTTTACAGGACATTATTGAACATATGGAAAGCATAGCCATTATGTATCTGAAATAGCCAACATGATGATGATATCAGTAACCAAGATCTCCATGAATGTTTGTGGTCTATCTAAGTTTGCACTGAAGCCACAGAATCTACCCAGATCTGCATACATAATTTACAAGGAGAATGAAAGGTTTTATGTAAGCCATAACTGCTTTGCTGTGCCTTCTTAAAATCATGGAACATACGGATAGTTTATTCATCTTTCATTACATGCAAACATCCACATTTTCATAGTTAATAACAATATAACATAAAGTGGAATATTACTCGCTAAAATTATGTCTGTTTGATCATTAACATCCACATCACTTTATTTTCACTAGTATGATCATAAAGACGCTTACAAACAGAGGCAACTCATGCTGACTAGACGACGGCTTGACTATGTGATGGAGGTGGAAATGCTTGGGCCCAATACTATCTTTTCTAGTAAGGATTTGTTAAGTCAACAGCCAAAGAGTTTTAAACTATCTTTCCTTAATCCCTATAGAAGCATACTTAGCAGCATGTGTTGCATAGAACTTTTCTCAAGGGAGTTCTCTTATTCTAATATTAATATTTCATTACCCCAATGAAGTGACTTAAATCATTCTAGAAGAGTGAATCTATCAAACAATAGTTCAAGATGTGGATCTCTAACTTCTTGTTCAAGAAAATCAGAGTAAGGCATCTAACTTTTAGGGTCATCTTCTTAAAGAAAAAAAAAGTTATGTGCCTGATTCTCTTGTCAAAATCCTTTTAGGGTTACTCCTATTTATTTGTCCTGAGAAAAGAAAAGATAAATGTGAGACTTCTTGACATAGAAGATGGTACCAAGTGATCTGATAAAACTCATTAACCTATCCAAACTCTTGATAGAAAGTATTTGGCAAAAGAAGAATGAAACCATAAGAAATTCCTCTTTTTAATCTACAAAAAAGTCACATATGTTTTCTATTTATATCATGCTAAAAGTATACTTCAGTGCTTTAATACCAACTGCAAGAAGCAGCCCTACTGACAAGTGGTTCCCCTATGAGAACAAAGGCATTTCAATGAAAAACTGTATTCTATAGAATAATTAACTACGGAAGGTCTTGAATAAGGGAAACGACGAGGCACGTTTGGTCTTGGTGAAGATAAATCTTGTTTGAGCAAGTCTTTGGTACTCCAAGGTCTAGAATAGAGTACTGTCTGTTGTGCCTGTGCCAATCAGCAGTTGGCATGCCATGCATATCAAGCCATAACATGATTACATTTATAGTCACCAACATAGAACGATATGCAAGTCCATAAAAAGATTTACAAGTAACATCCTAGGATGCGGTAATTATTTAGAAATATGAAGGCACTGTTTGGATGCCGGCATTGATTATGCGCAGATTATCCACGAAGCCAGTGAGGAAAAGTAAAGGAACAGTCCAATTCGAGAAAGAAAATGGCAGAATGGAGGGAACCATAAACTCATAATCCCTGAATTTTAAGGATAAGGCGAATTGCGTTTTTATATGGAGTGAGATTGGCGGCTTCTCCCCATCGCATGTTTTTCCTTCTCTTACTTTGCTGACTTCTTACCTTACCATTTCCACTGGCATGCCAGGTTATGCATGGATTACCAACACGACCATCCAAACAGGTCTGAACCAATCTTGACTACTCTATACAATTGAATGACCTTCTTCTTTATAATAAAAGACAACTTTTTCAACAAATTTATAAGTTTTGAGGATAACAGATCATTCTAAATGTCCATGTATAATATTCAACAATTTTTGACGCATACTGAAAGAAAGATTCAGCACATGCCTTACCTTTTCAGTTTAAGCTACAGGATTTCCCCCAATCACTTACAAAAAGCTTCTTTTATTTACCCGATTCTTTTCCTTCCTTTGTATCATTATGCTTGGTGGATTATCTTAAGGAACCACGCGTTCAAATCATCAATCCACTCCAGGCATGATCATACTCCAAACCACCAAGTTTCATTACAACCTGAAATAGTCGTAATAAAAGCCCCGGTCTACCTTATGTCTGTGCTTGGGTCCTTACAGCATATGTTCTGCATTCTAATGGATCATAAACTTAATTCACCGATTCATAAGTCTCTTTAGAGACTTAAATTCACGAGTAGGAGCAGTACCCCATCAAGGTTCTCCGGCAGTCCTGGCCACTCACCTAAACACACCAAATCAACCTAAACACAGAGAAGGTGCAAGAAAGAACAACTGGCTGATCATCAGAACAACAAGAGAGAGAGTCACCACTTGCAAAATATGGAGATAAACTACAAATAAATACAAAAAGCAGGGGAAAAACATGGAATACAACAAAATTAACCAGACCAGCCTGGCTCACCAATTGCTAAGAACTAATAATTAGCAGCAGAAGCTTTTAACTGGGTTTTAGCGAGAATGACCATCTCGTACTTGCTTCGTCCGCTCGTTTCTTTTCTTTCTTCGGAAAGAAAGTAGTGGTTAGGCTTTAAGAGTGCCATGAGACCGCAGGAAGGAAAGGGACCGCGAGTCTGGTGGCTCGCCCCTTATCCGCAGGCGATCCGCGATCCAATCCCATCGCAGAGGTAGACGCTTGTGGGTCCCACCCCCCGAAATGGTCGTGGGGCCACCGTTGGTGTCGAGAAAACCATCAGTGCTGGCTTTTGTCCGCCGGATACTTGTCTTGTACTAGAGAAACAAAGGGACCAACGAAGAAGACCGTCTAAAATCGCTATCGCGAGCTAGGCGATCTGCCTATTTCATGCATTGTCGAAGATCCGACTACAAGAAGTTTGGAATTATTTTGTGATGTGCATGGGAACGATCACAGCTCTCAGAAGGAGCAGTACCCCATCAAGGTTCTCCGGCAGTCCTGGCCACTCACCTAAACACACCAAATCAACCTAAACACAGAG
>JAOXJJ010001100.1:4535386-4552687 GCA_025769935.1 Phoenix roebelenii | reverse complement strand
CTTGCGTGCCTGCGGGGTTCGCCCTGTAGGTGCGCGGCGTCTGCTCGCGCCCCGGGCCCCGGGTTCGGGGCGTGACAGGGAGATCACACCCTAACAATGTAGATGTCTCACCCAAAGTCTTTGACCATTTCCCTACTTCTCGTTTTTAAATTGTTTGGAGCTCTTTTAAGTATGTTTTCAAATTGATTGATTGAGGGGCATGGCAAGAACGTGGCATAATTTGATTGATGTACCGATCCATAGTCATTTCCATGATGATTTGCAGGATATTAATAATGAATTCCAGGCTTTTGCTGATGATCTTTTTTAATCATGGCTTCCAAGTTTGATAATTCCATCAAGTAAGGTCCTGCACAACTTACGGTTTGGAGTTACCAAATTTAATTCCATCAAATGTTGTAATCGTCTGTCAAGACTGATACTGCTTAAGATCTCTAGTGCAGGTGCAAACCAGCAAGATTGGACCATTTGGCATGCAAGGGTGCAGAATCTACAAGCGAATAACTTTGAGGTTATCAATAAATTGCAAAAAAACGCCCTTGAAAAGTGCTTTTTAGAGCATCCAGAATCATGCCAATTGGAGTTGCACAGCCAAATGCTATTATGATGATACATCAAGATTTATGTTTGAGACCTGATGCCATTTAAATCTAGAACATTAAGTTGTAGGTCTCACAATGTCCTGACTGTATTACTATTGAAACTCTGGTGGCTTGAAGAGAAGCAAAAAACCCAGAGTTTGTTCTTATTCCTCACGAGTAAAAAGCCAAACTTTGTGATTCTCCAAGGAAAAATACAAGTGTTTCTCTGCCAACATTTGCTCGTGGTAGAAAGGAACGACATGTATTGGACACTATGTAGAAATGAATCCAAGTCTGCAAACAAATTTATACATTTCAAATAAGATACAGATAGAATATCTAACTTATTCGCATCAATATCTGGACAAACTTTTCCTTGTGGTATCAAACAATGTTAAAAACAAAAGCAATTTAAGACACGTTTGTCTTTCAAGAATTTCCATATGACCAGTACAATTTAAGGTTCAATGGATGTCCTGAAGTTCATTTCCCTGGTTTTAGAAGGTGAAACATAGAAATATCATACATCAGGCAAAAACGAACAGATCCGCACTCACTGACATCTTTAACTTGCCACAGGAGCTCCATTTCAAGACAACCAGGAAAAAAATGAAAAAGGCATCCAAAACAGAGATTAAATCAGATGTCTTTCCGATAGGTTTGCAGTGAAAATATGTATCCAAGAAACGAGCACAAAGATTAAATCTCTACCAAGAAAGACCTCTACCAGCAAGCGCTCAAGTAAGCCTTTAGTCCATTATGCATAAACCTCAAAATTCTTTTGATTCATGGTTGGCATGTGAAGCCTCGAAACTGCAAGTTTCAATATTCGAAGCCTAAACAGACCTGTTAGCAATAAGAAGCCCTCTTCTTCAACATTTTATATCTTAATAAGCTCCTCGTCCTAAAACTGTAGTTCTGCTCTACATCACCCCAAGGTTTAACCCAGTCAAAAAAGACTCATCCTACAATTTCCATGAGCGCATAAAAAGAAAAGTATGGATCAAGTTGAATCAAAATTTAATATTTATCACTTATTTACCATGAGCAGCACAGTAATGATTCACTTATTTACCATGAGCAGCAACCTCCAATCAATCCACCATATTGTCAGCCACAAAATTCACTGACACGGGTGCCCTATGTTGTTCAAATCTTCTATCAGCAGTCATTATTATTGGAGCAGTCTCAAAGATACCAAAACTGAGAGCAGGTCCTCCTGGATGTTACATATAGACAACTATTAGATTAGCTTCCAAAATGAGGTGGAGTCAAATCATTACCTAGAAACATCTTGGTGGTATTCAATAATGCCTAAGAGAATATTGCTTTCTTAAGATCTTTCCAAAAACAAAGGTGTTACTAACCTAATATTTGGGGGTCATTATCTCCAAGAAACAAATTCACCTTCAATGAAACCAGATTGTCTTCCAGCACAACCCACAAATGGTTCCCAGAACTCATGATCTCTACGGGCACTTGTATAACAAAGTTTGATATATTAGTGGAAAAACCTGTAGCTGAGACAGTCAAATACATTTACCAATCCCACAATGTCCAGACATTTCCAAATATACATAACTACCATCTCTAAAGCTTCTAATGCTAACTCCAACATCTTCAGGCTCATCTTGTATGCAACTGACATGATAGACAAATCTCTAAAATCTTCACCTTAGAAAACCTATCTCTAAATATGTTATACCGCAGGAATCTCGTCTTCATGAGAACTGGGAAGCACATAAAGGATAATCCGTTTTGGACCATTAGCACATCTGAAGACCAACCAGAGATGCTCCTACAAATACATGTATACAAAAATAGATCCTTGTCAATAGACTATGACCTTCCCCTGGCAGAATATAGAAATGCTCTTGATATCAAGATGAGCCTGAATCTTCTGCTGAATTTAATTATTCAAATGGTAATCTAGACACTAGTTATGAATATTCCACCACACTTGGACATTATCAATAAAACCAACCAGCTTCAACTGATGAAACTTACAGTCATCTACCTAATGACCACTCAACCAAATAAAGCTCTTATGGTTAGTTTACTGAATTCTCATACTCTCGAAGCTCCACATTGGGATGCAATTTGTTGAATTCCAAGTCACCTTAAAGGTGCACTAATATCGTATCTAGGTGACTTGTCCTCATAACATCAAGAATTAATCCATGTTGAATAAGACCTTCATATGTAAGATCAACTAGAAAATTCTTGTTCATTTGTTGAAGGTAGTTTAATCACTTATAGGAGTGAAAATAGGGAACATGGGGGGCAGATGTAGTTATAAGATTGAAAACAAGGCAAAGGTTCTGATGGAATAAGCGATTATGGCACAATGCTATGGAATAGATGGTATTTCAGGTTTGATAAATTAATGGCCATGAATTATGAAAACCAGGCAATTACTGATATTGCTTTTTATCCTTCTTCTTTTACGAGGCAAAAATGTAAAGTTTAATTATTATTTTATTTTAGATGCAACTGTAAGAAAGAAAAGTATATCTCCATGCATGAAATATGAAAATCAACTGAAAAGTCTTGTTTTGGTTGTCATCAAATTCAGTTGAACTTTTCCAAGTTGTGCATGAGGAACATTGACATAAGATTGAAGAGAAAGTAAAGATTCTTCTATATTTTGGATCTGATTAGATAATGTAGATTGAATCAGATTACGGCATTATGCTACATACTTTAATAGTGAAGCTCCTAAGGCTTATCATAGCTTATTTTATTTTTTTAAGGGAAAATTAAACGTCAATGGGATTCCAGTCATTCTGTTGCTCCACATTTACGTTAGCTAAGAATAAATCCACAAAACTTATGGCACAGATTTAAGATCGCCATATGCAGCCCCTTCCTTGTCCCCTCTACACCTTACTTCTTTTGTTTTTTCCTTCTTAAATTAACACTATAGATGATCTCATTTTCCTACTAAGGAGGGAAATGGAGGGACTTGAAGACATAACCTCAAACAAGTGGTCTACGAGTTGAGGGTTGGCTGCAAGAAATATTTGCAAGCCTAAATCTCTAAGAGGTTTCAGTAGGTGCACAATGTCACGAACCTGCCAAGTATGAGTCGCTGCACGCAAGAGGATTTATTCCAACATAAGCAGAAAATGCTCCCCATGTCAATACGGCTTCCTATAAGCAGAAACAGAAACCATCAACCCCAGATTCAACAGTTCTCAAATTTTTACAACAACATTTTATTTCCTATCGATAGCTCTGATCGGGAAGTAACTTGAAGCACCCACCACATGTTTGTCACTAGGTCTGAAGGCCCAAAAAATCGGCTCTTACTCCACTTAATCCTCTGGGCGGCACATACAACCAAGTAAACCAAACCATGAAAACAAAACAAAAAGAAATCAAAAGCAAATACTCAAATATTTAAATTTCCTGCCCCATGCCAAATACACGGGCTTACAAGCAGAAGTTACCTTAAATCTTGATACCGCTGGATCCTGAAATCTCCCAAAACTTATGGGGGAAAATTAGGCATGCTTAAAATTGAAAGAGACATAGGAATTTGAGCGTTGGGAAAGGTTTAAGAGTCCGATAAGAGCTCCGACTGATCCTTTTGTTGTTCAAGCTGTCCCCTCTTCTTCATTTCGTTCTCGTACTTGATCAATCTCTCCTTCATCTTCTCCTGGACCAGAAGAACCCACGATATATAAGAAGGTTAATGAAGAAGTCTATTTCTCTCTGTATAGAAATCCAAGAAAGCCATCAATTTAGGAAGGACTGAGAGGAAAGCGAGAAAGAGAAGGGCTGCCTTGTAGCTGGTCTCGACGCGGTGCATGACGTAGAAGCCGAGGATTCCACCAAGGACGGTGCCTGTCATTATTCGGAAGTAAGCCCACCGACGCGACGCCATCTCTGCTTCCCCTTTCAGCCTCTCTCACTGGCCTGGCTGCAGAACCTCCGAGCTACAAAATAGCTACTACTTTAATATATATATATATATATATAGAAGGTTGAGCTGAAAATTCATCAGATTTATTGGCTTACCTAATTTTTATTTCCTAAAAACCTATCCAGGTTTTAATTTTTGGACTTAAAAAATAAAAAAATCTTTAAAAAAAATCTTCCTTTGCACTTTGGATTGGATGGAATTTGCTTGATACAGAGCTATACTTAAATGAATGGCCAATCTATAAATTATATAGGATTTCCAGCCTAATCCAATAAAAACAATCAAATAGGCTCTCAGTGATATAAATTATAATTAATGATTAATTTAAATTTAATAAAAATGGATATTTTTTTCTATTAAGATGGACGGCTCTTTTAAGAGAAAAAGATATCTATTCCTCTGAGCTCCAAAATTAATAACTAATCATTTAAATTAGACATCCATACTATTTATGATGATTTACATAATTAAACATATATATAATTAAAAAATCATGTATTGTGATGGGATTTAATCTATATATCAAGAAGACAAAAATATGACCCTCTATGTTTGTAAAGTCCTAACCAAATAATATATGAATTATAAATCTAGAATCAAAGCAAATGTACTAGTAACCATGATCCAATCATCCAATATAATTTTCTTCTCATTTTCTAACTTGAGGATCGAGAAAATCATGATTGATCCAAGTATGCCTTCATTATTTAACTGCAAATCCTAGCTGGTTTAAGTAAAAATACATGGTTCACTTCAAAGACACTATTTAATCATTGATAACAAATAGATTTCTTATTCGTCTGATCAAGCCTTAGGCTAAATATTTTCCTTATATAGATAATGATAGTTATGGTAGTAATTATAAGCTATCATATATGATGAAAATAAAAGATTAGAAAAAAAAATAGCATCAATTGATTAACATTACTCGTAACATCATTTTTTTTGAGTTGATGCATATAAACGATTTATATAAATAAAGAAAAACTTCAACAAACAAAAGTTTCTACATGAGAAGAGTATAAATACGAGAGACGTGTGAAGATAAAAAAGAAACCATAATAGAATAGGGATTTAGCTAGCCAAAAATAATCTTAAAGTCGACAAGGAGAAGGTATGACAAGGCATATGATAGGAGGTTTGACAATGCATGGGAGAAGAGGTATGGCAGTGCATAGCCAAGGAGAGGGACTAGATGGGAGGGAGTGGTAGGTGATGAATTAATGGACTATCCACTTAACCACTACCTTTACTATGCATGTAAGATTCATGAGATTATATGGTACTTACCATGTCATTGACCTTTTCGAAACAAGACAGAATTAGTGACAACATTGGATTGATAATGTCCTAGATGTTATGTAAGCATTTTATAGATCTCACAATTAGTTGTTTTGTCCCTATCTTTCATAAGTTTATTGTCCAACTTCATTTCATGACATCAGCTAGTAATTATCTTATGTAAATCTTTTTACAAGCATTTCTTTTTATGGATAATAAATATTTCTTTAGGAAAATTCTTCGCCTCTCTTAAAATCTCACTGAAATTTGTTCAATCATGTTTTTTTGTGAACCATCAAAGTTGGCAAAAAGGAGGTTTGGTAAAGGCATAGAAGAGAAGGCAGTATGCTAAGATGTTTGGGAGAGGAGATATACTCATTGCAATGAAGAGGAGAGGGATTACATGAGAGGAGTATGTGATAAATTAACCGACTATGCACTTAAGCATCATCCTTATTGTGCTATAAGATTTGTGAGTTATAGAATACTGACCATGTTGTTGACCTTTTTAAAACATTAGAGGAATGACGACAAAAATTATACTATGACCTAGTAATTAGCTCATGTAAATCTTTTTACCGGTACTAACTTTTCCAAGAATTTAAGTATTTCTTTAGGAAAATGCTTCTTCTCCACCAAATTCTCACCGAAAATTGTTGAAATCACATTTTTTTTAAGTGTTAAAGGTAAAGCCGACATTTCGACCTATAGTAAACTACCTACAAGCCATGCTTGATACCTATGTGGAGATTATTGAGTAAATGTAGCAACATCCAATTCTTCAAACTCACCGAAAATTGTTGAAATCACATTTTTTTTTAAGTGTTAAAGGTAAAGCCGACATTTCGACCTATAGTAAACTACCTACAAGCCATGCTTGATACTTATGTGGAGATTATTGAGTAAATGTAGCAACATCCAATTCTTCAAACATTTGTGTATGTGAGGGCTAGTGTAATTAAACTTCCGATGGGTTCGAATAGAGAAGGCTTTACGGCATCCTAGATATGGACTAGATAAATTTAAAATATATAAAATCATACATAAAGAAATTGCAGACAAACTCCTCAATAAATAACAAATAAGCACCTATAATTTTCCAATCTAAACAATACCAATATTTCTCTGAAAAAGTTTTCCGATCTGGATCCCAACAGCATCATGTATCCACAAGCACAAATATTTGCAGATAGTAAGTTCGGCATTTTTTCTCTAATAATAGATAACAAGTCCATTATATACCATAGCCATGCTTCATGCAACATTTAGTCGTTCTTTTCTATACAATGTTAAACATGGAACCCATGATCGAAATGTAATCAATAAAATGCCAAATGAAAATACAGCATAGAGAAATACAGTTTAACTGACTTAAAGGATTCGAGGTTTTGCCACAAGAATCAGATTCAATTTCTTGTGTGCAGTAAGTCCAGCTGATTCAGTCATATCCAGTGACTCCTCTATCATCCCATCGGGCAACTCCCAATCAAAATGATGCAGTAAATGGGCAAGAGCAAGCTCGATGGTGGTGATCGCAAAACCAATGCCAGGGCAGCCTCTCCGGCCAGCACCAAATGGTATAAATTGGAAGTCCTGCCCTTTGAAATCCACAGAACTGTTCAAAAACCTATCAGGCCAAAATTCCTCGGCCCTCTCCCATGATCTGGGATCCCTCGCGACTGCCCAAGCATTGATCACGACTCTGGATCCTGCTGGGATGTCATAGCCTTGCAGCTGGGTATCTTCGATGGATTCCCGGGGAACTAGTAAAGAAATCGGTGGGTGCAACCTCAGAGACTCTTTAATCACTGCCTTCAGGTAGTTCATCTCATCTAGTAATTCCTCTTCTATCTTCTCTTTTAATCCAACCATCTTTCCTACTTCCTCTTGCACTCTTTTCATGTCTTTCGGGCGTCTGACAAGCTCTGCCATCACCCATTCTATCACCGTGTATGTCGTGTCAGTACCAGCAGCAAACATATCCTGTCAAAATAAAGATGTTGGATTATGAACTCCTACTACTAATTTTTTCTTCTTTTCTTGAGGAATTATGGACAAAGTAAGGCAGAGTGGGCTTACCATAATAAGAGCCTTGATGCTGTCCTTGCCGAGAGAACTGCCGATGCTGTCATCCTTGTCATTGTCGAGGGAGAGCAGAACATCGAGGAAGTCGCCGCTGTCCTTATAAACATCCCTTCCATCATTCTTAACATGGAGATGGTCCTCTATTACTTTCTCGATCAAACAGTCTATCTGTTTGGAGGTGTTCCTTACCCTTGCATCCAAGCCTCTCAACCAATCAACCCAACCCAGCCATGGAATGAAGTCCCTCGTAGGGAACGTTCCCAGCAGCGCCGTGAACTCTCTAAGCATTTCCCGGACGCCGTTCTCACCACCCTCCTTCTCGGAGTACTTCCTCCCAAATGCCACTCTGCAGATTACGTCGTAGGTGAGGCTAGATATCAACTTGCTAAGATTCACAGGTTGCGTGCTAGAGGCGGCGCGACGAATGCTATCAATCATTACCGCTACCTCTTCTTCTCTAACCAACTGAAATGCTTGCACCCTCCTGAGGCTGAGTAGGTGGACGACGCAGATTCGCCTCACCTGCCGCCAGTAGTCGCCGTAGGGTGAGAAGGCAACGTCATGAGAATTGTATAAAAGCCTGTCAGCCATGCTCGACTTTGGCCTACTCGCAAAGACAAGGTCTTGGGCCTTCATGACTTCCTGAGCTGCTTGAGGTGAGGAGACGATGACGGTGGGGATGCGGCCGAAGTGGAAGAGCATCAGAGGGCCATACTTCTTGGAGAGCGATTGCAAGGACCGATGCGCGAGGGAGCCGAGCTGATGGAGGTTGCCCAAGACAGGAAGCCTTGGCGGGGAGGGAAGCGATGTAAGCTTTCTTCTCTTTGATTGCAGAGCCTTCTTTTGGCCGTAGAAGAAAAAACAGAACACCAAAAAGGGGAGGAGGAAGGAGATGATCAAAAGGGAGTACTGGTGAAACCAAGGGAACAATGAAACAACTAGAGGCATCATTTCACTGCAACTGGAAGTCTCGAGTCGTGCCTTGTGGGTTTTGGAACTAGGAAATGGAATTGGCCTTCGAGTTAGCGGGCTATTTAACTCCCTATTTTCCGTCTAATATATGTGAACGGCGCTGCGCTGCTGGAGAATGCCAAGCTTCCCTACGCCTAAAGCTTCTGGATTTTTTCTTTGGGATAGGCAAGCCGTGCCTGAATTTTCCATCTTTCCTTCTATGCCGTATGGAGAGGCTAGTCAGAGATTTCATTTGACCCGAAAGTTTATAGAATGGACAAATATGAAAAGAATCAGGTAAAATCCAAAGAGAGGACAAATAGATTTTTATCCATAATAAAATAAAAGGAAAGAATTGAAAGATTTCACATCGGTTAGACACGTTTCAGAGCCTAGATATATGAGACGGGTGTCTCCAAATCCTGTAGACGCATTTTGGATAGAAAACAAACTGGAGAGGGGTCTGAGCGACGTGTATGCGCGCATACGAGCCTCTGAATCGGACAATATCTGGCAGGAAAGCCCCGTGTTCCCTCCTCATATAGTTCCTATGTGGGCACTGGGTGCCTCACGTGCCCCGCGCAAGCGGAAGCGTGACATTTTGGTATCAGAGCCGAGAGGAGGAGTCTGAGCGGCGCGTATGTGTGCATGCTTATTCTAGAGCCTGGGCATATGTGGCGGATGTCTTCAAATCCTACAGACGTGTTTGCAGGCTCCGAAACCAGACAATATCTGGCAGGGGAGCCCCGTATTCTCTCCTCATGTAGCCCCCACGTGGGCACTGGGTACCTCACGTGTCCTACGCAGGCGGGGTCGTGACAAGAAGCCCTCTCCTTTTCTAAACGCATAGGCCTGCTGAATGGAGACACAGCAGACACAAACCTGTGCACCGCAGCTCAAACATGGTGTTTCAGTGTCCACCATGAATGACGCCTCATGTGCACAATGGAAAATAGAGTTTCCACCATACATGGAGGAATTTATGAGCACCCAGCTCTAAAAATTTTAGCTGCTAATTGAGAAATTTCAACTTGAGCCGTGTACTTGAGCAACAGAATCTCTGAAAATAGAAATTTATATCGGCGACAGGGTCACAGGAAGCCTTGTCGAAGACGGAAGCGATGTGAGTTTCCTCCTCTTTGATTGCAGAGCATTGTTTTGGCCGGGGAAGAAAAAACAGAGCACCAACAAGGAGATGAGGAAGGACCTGATCCAAAGGGAGTACTGGTGAAACCGATGGAGAAATGGAACGAGTAGAGACACCATTTTTGCGGCGGTTGGAAGCCTGCAACTCTACCTTGTCCTTTGGGACTAGGAAATCGCATTGGACTTGGATAGTTTGGCCGGGGGAAATGGTGGGGGTCTGATACGTGGAACAAAAATTATACAGGCAGTACTATAGAATATTTTATTGAACTGGTCTCTTATTTTGCCATATTTTTTTCTAGCACCCATGCAGAAGGGGAAAATTTGAAAGTTAAATAAGATTAAAACTTTTACTGCTTGAGAGAGTCCATCAATCTTACAATTTTAAAAAAAAATAAATATTAAATAATTAATTATTTAATATGTATCATCTGACCATATAATATATATTGATAAAACATATATTCTAAATACTGTGTATCGATTTATCTAAAAGTATGTATGTGATCACTGCTAAATATGTATCAGATAAGCTTATAATATGTATCAGAAAATCGACGAGTGTGTATCACCGGTTATGCAGTTTGTATTGATAAATATGATATTCTGAAAATTGTAAACTAATTTATTTGAAAGTGTCTTGAGCCGCTAAATGACTAATTTGCTAAATGTATATCATTTGACCGTGTATTGTATACTAGTAAATAATATATTCTAGAAATTACGTATTAATTCATCAAATATATATATTGACTTGATAAATAATTAATTTACTTAGTGTATATTATTTTTTAAATCATAAAACTGACAATTAAAAGAATTTATAATTTTTAGATTTTTTTTAAGATACTCACTAAAAAAATTGACAAAATAGAAAATCCCACCCGCGTTAAATGATTTTTGTTCCGGTATATGTGGTCAGCATGCCAAATGATTTTTGTTCGAGTATACGTGGTCGGCGTGGCGCCAGTGGAAATATTCCAAACGGCTTGTAGCTTTTCTTGGTGAGAGTTCGATCATGTTGTTTTGTGATGTTCGTAAACTTTTAGATGAGGATGATCTCTCATGGGCCACTCACGTCTGTAGGGGGCGAACAGTGTGGCTCATTGGATGGCCTCATTTGCGGCCCACCACTCGAAAGGATTTATTTGGGATCAGATTGCATTAGGGCCTTAACATCTTTGCCATCTTTTTTTTTTTTTAAATTTGTTGGTTGTGCTCAGGACACGCGGCGCAATCAGTTGGATTCCCGTAACGAACGGCAACCGTCTGTCTCTTTGATGGATAAACATGCGCTTTCCTGCCGCAAAGAATTCGAATTCGATGGCCCAAAGTCACCGTGCATGACGCCCCGGGAGGTTAAGTTTCCACCATACATAATGGTGTAAACAGCTACCAGCTACAAAATTTTAGCCAGCCTGCTAAGAAATCTCTCTCGGAACACACGTATTTCAGCAATGGTATCTCCAAGGAAAAAACTTACATTGGTGATGTAGATGCGTGATGATAAAACACACAAGAATCAATGGCCATGATATCATTCAAGAGGAATTACGTATGAGTATGTAACATCTATTTTATATGAAACTAAACATGCGCCTATACGAATTCTCACGTACAGCACGGGAATAGAAGTATGATGTGCTATTAATCTCAAGATGTAGGCTGCAAAATCTAAAGGAGCAGAATATATATAATCAAGATCCTATATGGTATAGTCTGTGCTAAGATGAACAGCGATCAAACAACACACGTCGTATTTGATCGTGGACTATATTGTTTGGCGGCCATCCATCTCTTTATGGTCACAGCAGAAGATCCTTATTCGAACGTATATATCTTGCCTTGTTAAACCACTACTAATCAACCTTACATGCACACACCACACATAATCATTTGTTGGAGAAATTAGCTCATTCTTCTTTGAGAACTTATTTGAAGCCTCACTCTTAGTAACGTGATGGGCTCGATTGCATACCGTCCATGCAATGTGGTCAAATCCCTAAAGACCACAGTATACTGCATGCACATGTGGAACTATTGAGCTCACAGCCTTGTGGAGGACGGTATCGGTGACCAATCTTAAACATGGATCATCTCGGTGAGCTACTAATAAATTGAGATTTATCTCTACTAAAACTTTTTTTTTTATTGGAATAAAGAACATTTGACTGTTAATTTCAATTCGCCAGTATGGATCTCCACCTAAATATTGAAATGCCAGCCAAGACTGGAGTTTGGCTTCAACATCCGAGTCAAGAGAATTTTGCGAACCAAACCAACGTGAGCGAGTTGGTTCCATCTGTTTCCAATTGTCCACCGCTGGTTGGTTCGTTTTTTGCCACCCAATTGAATTCTGGTGACACTTTTGAACTTACGGCCCAACTTCGCTCCCAATTTCTCATGGCCCCGCCAACCAACCCCACCTCCTCCCTTCCCTTCTCTCTACTAATTCTTTCAAAACTTAAAAAGTGTATTTCTATTTGCTATTTTTATTTTCAAAGATAAGATCGCAAAAAACACAGGAGAAAAATATGTCATGCTATTGTTTTTATTTTTATTTTTAAGATTATTCTTATTGTTTTTTACAAAATAACAGTAAGAAATTCTTGCTTTCATGATTTTGAATAATAAAAAAATTATTTTTTACCATCATCATAAACACTATTTTTATCATCATTGTCATTGTTGCCACCACAACTACCACCCTTAATGTTCTATCTTCACTAAAATGTCTCCACTGCCATCAAACCTCCACCACACTTCTCATATAACTAATGCTCATTGTTTTAGTTTACATGGAGTGGTGTGATCCATTTCAACACAATTGGCTAGGAAATTGGCCTTGCAACTTACAAGGAGCAAGATTTGATGACTTCAATTGATCTGCATCGTGGCACCACATTTTGGTTGTTGAAAGATCTCTTTTCAGAGGCCCCAACTTATATGACCTAGAAGAATCATTAATAGACCCACTACATACCAAGCCACCTCGAGTAGGTTAGCATCCAAGAGCAATATCCATTGCATCAGAAGCTACATTGCTTATTTAAATATCCAAAAGTTATAACTACATTGTATGCCATTCAATTTGGATATTTTCTTTTGAATCGAGTAACTTTTCGAGTTCTATAATGCCCTGTTCTAGCTCTAAAGAATTTGATTCATACACCAATTGAGGCGATATAACAATACTTGAGCCTGCAACTAGGCCGGTCAAAATGAAAATTTATATTTTATAAAAAAAAATGACCGAGTATATCTCTTGAATCTTGATATAACATGTCACACATGTATGACAAGCGATTTCTTTTTTCTTGATAGAAGATAGTACATAATTATTTATTACCGCAATTATAATTGCCAAAGATTTAAAAAACATATGTAGTCTCATTCTTTGTAATGCATATCAATTTGCATGTGATAGAAAGAAACGGGTCAAATCCCTAGACGTAATACTCTATTGTAAATACTCGAAACCGAGAGAGATGTTGGACATCAAAAAGGTAAAAAAGCAAAAAATTGCAAAGAGAAGTAAGATAGAAAAGGTCCCCTTCCCCCTTCCTCTTTTTTCAACCAATTTTTAAGAGGGAGAAGGGCCAAGAATATAGAGATAACATCAATAGTAAACATTAGTATTTGATTATAATATTATTATATAATAATTTTATTATAATAATATCTTGTATACAATATTAATATCAAATAATAATATTTTATAGTATTGTAGTAGAATATATTACACTATTAAAAAATATGATATAAATATTATGTTATTGTAATATTAATATTCCTTTATGGTATTTTGTTTTGTAATATAAATATTTGAACATAATGATAATATTAAATATATTATGTTAATATTATGTCATAATAAATACTATATATATATAAACTATAAATATATATACTATAATAATACTCTCTTAACTATTACTATGATAATTATGTAGTAGTTATTATTAACACCATCGATAATATTATACTATTTTATTCTCATGTTTAATGATATTAATATTTTGTTTATTCTTAAATATGTATAGTATGGATTATCATATTATTTAATTAGTATTTGTATACATAAGGAAAATTATGAATATGTAGTGGTTATTTACTTATTGTCAAGTACATACACAATATATTCAGATATACAATCACAATATTGATTATCATATTATATTAGATATTTTTATAATATAATTAGTAATATAAAATTAAAATCATGAGTACAATCTAGAACGAGCAAAAAAAAAAAAGATGTAAAGAATGGCCATAAGGTTGTTCTAGCATAGATATGAACTTGCTTATGCCTGAAAAATAAGTACGTATAAGATGGTTAGCGTAGCCTATTTCAGGTCTATGTCTATTTTGTAAATAGGTATCAGATCTCTCCTACCAAACAAAACATGATCGCCGTTCTCAAATAAAGAATTTCCAATCTGAATCTCAGCGGCATCATGTAAGTGGAAAACAGAGATATTTATAGATAATAATTTAGTCTTTGCCATAAGTGCGACATGGGTCTTCTTAAACATAGAACCCATGATTCAAACATACCTAGCAGACTGCCAAAAGAAAGTACAGTACCGTAGAGTAGAGTAGTTTATACTGACTTAAATAATTCGAGGTTTTGCCACGAGAATCAGATTCACTTTCTTACGTGAAGTAATTCCAACTGATTCACTCATATCCAGTGACTCTTCTTTCATCCCATCAGGCAACTCCCAATCAAAATGATGCAACAAATTGGTGAGAGCGAGCTCGACGACGGGGATCGAAAAGGCAATGCCAGGACAGCCTCTCCGGCCAGCACCAAATGGTATAAATTGGAAGTCCAGCCCTCTGAAATCAACGGAACTGTTCATAAACCTATCAGGCCAAAATTCCTCGGCCCTCTCCCATGATCTGGGATCCCTTGCAATTGCCCAAGCATTGATCATGACTCTAGTCCCTGCTGGAATGTCATAGCCCTGCAACTTGGTATCTTCGATTGATTCCCGGGGAACCAGTAAAGGAACTGGTGTGTCCAACCTTAAAACCTCTTTAATCACTGCCTTCAAGTAGTGCATCTCACCTAGCAATTCCTCTTCTATCTTCTCTTTTAATCCAACCACCTTTCTCACTTCCTCTTGCACTCTTTTCATGTCTTTCGGGTGCCTGACAAGCTCCGCCATCACCCATTCGATCGCGGTGTATGTCGTGTCAGTGCCACCAGTAAACATATCCTGTCAGCATAAAGATATTGAATTGTGGACTACCACTGCTAAAATTTTCAAATACGTTAGCCAGGGCAACAAAGAGGAGACACAGCGGGCTTACCAAAGTAACAGCCTTGATACTGTCCCTGCCGAGGGAAATGCCGGAACCGTCATTCTTATCATTGTCGAGGGAAAGCAGAACATCGATGAAGTCGCAGATGTCCCTGTGATCATCACTTCCATCATTCTTAACATGCAGATGGTCCTCTATTATTTTCTCAGTGAAACAATCTATTTGTTTGGCGGTGTTTCTCACCCTTGTATCCAGTCCTCTCAACCAATCAACCCAGCGCAACCGTGGAATGAAGTCCCCCACAGGAAACGTTCCAAGCAATTCTAGCATCTCCCCAAGCATTTCTCGGAACATATTTCCGCCATCTTCTTCCTTAGAGTACTTCCTCCCGAAAGCTACTCTGCAGACTATGTCGCTGGTCAAGGTGGATATCAACTTGCTAAGGTTCACAGGTTGCTTGTTGGAGGCGGCGCAGCGAATGTTATGGATCATTAGCACCACTTCCTCTTCTCTAACAGAGCGAAATGACTGCACCCTCTTGAGGCTGAGAAGGTGGAGGACACAAATTCGCCTCACCTGCCGCCAATACTCACCATAGGGTGAGAAGGCGACATCGTGGGAATTGTATAAAAGCCTGTCGGCCATGCTCGACTTTGGCCTGCTTGCAAAGGCGAGGTCCCGCGTCTTCATGACCTCATGAGCTGCTTCAGCTGAGGAGACAATGACGGTGGGGACGCAGCCAAAGTACATGAGCATCACAGGGCCATACTTCTCGGAGAGTGATCGCAAGGAGCGATGCGCAGCGGAGCCGAGCTGGTGGAGGTTGCCGAGCACAGGAAGCCTCGGCGGGGTGGGAAGCGAGGTCAGCTTTCTCCTTTCTGATTGCATGACCTTGTTTTGACCTAAGAAGAACGGCAGCAAGAAGAAGAAGAACAGGGGGAGGAGGAAGGAGATGATCAAAAGGGAGTGCTGGTGACACCAAGGGAACAATGAAACAACTAGAGGCATCATTTCACTGCAACTGGAATTCTCGAGTCGTGGCTTGTGGTTGTGGGTTGGAACTAGGAAATAGAAATGGCCTTCGAGAGTTAGCGGGGTATTTAACTCCCTATTTTCCGTCTAATATATGTGGACGGCGTTGCGCTGGGGGAGAGTGCCAATCTTCCATGCTGGGACCGACCGACGGACGAGTTATTTTCTGTCTTGAGATAGAAAAGCTGTGGCTTCCCTCTTTCCTTTATCTTTTCCCGTCTTTCCTTTTATGTGGTATGGAGAGGCTGGCGAGAGATTTCATTTGCCCAGAGTTTATAGAAAGAACAAATATCAAAAGAATCCGCCAAAGACCTAAAGGGAGAAGACAAATGGTCTTCATCAGAGAAAAATGAGGGAAAGAAAGATATCCCAAATCCAACCTATTTATTAAATAGATTAAAATTTTAAATTTGTATCCGATTTGTTTATTAAATATATAACTCGACCCAACCCACATAACCTATTTATTAAATAGGTCAAGTTAGGTTAATCGAGTTAGACAGATTTTTAACAGATTAGATGAATTTAAACTGGATAAACAGGTTAAGCGGGTTGGGTTAAACAGGTCAGAAACTGGTTAAGCATGTTTTAAACAGATTAAATAGATTTTAAACAGGTTAAATAGACCGGATCAAAACCTGATCCAATTATTAAACGAGTCAACATGGGTTAAACAAGTCAAAGATTTAAACTTAAATTCAACCAATTTAATAAACATGTTAAACAAGTTGGCCTACTTATGACCCGAACTCATTTTTGTTAAACCCTAATCTTCTTGAAGCAGATGATTCATGAATTGAATTAATAGGTCGAATTATAAAGTCCCATCTATTAGCCGTAGTGTACTGGCATCTTTTTTTTTCCCACCCCCACCCTACATAGAGATGGGCATCGGGTCGGGCCCGGCCCGGCCCAGGCCCACCGGGCCACTGACTAAACGGGCCGTTCCTGGCCCGGCCTGTTACTAAACGGGCCGTGCCAGGCACGACCCGCTTAGCCTAAAAGCTAAGCCCGGCCCGGCCCTAG
>JAOXJJ010001100.1:4521971-4535286 GCA_025769935.1 Phoenix roebelenii | reverse complement strand
CGGGCCGGGCAGGCACGGCCCGCGTCGTGCCGGGCCGGGCCGGGCCATGGGCGGCCCGGCCCAATGCCCATGGCCCGGCCCAATACCCATCTCTAACCCTACATATCCAAAAATAAGCAAATAAATATATAAAATAAAGTAATGTAAAAGGAAAAAAAAAGGGGCAAATTTTGGTGAAGAAGTTCTACATGTGCCACAGAAGCTGCCCGGAGAATTTATCCCCCATCGTGATATGGCATGGAGCTTTTGTTTGGAAACGTGGGTGGGCTTGATTGCATTATACCGAAAAATAGATGCTACTAATCAGATAGGCAATATCATATTAATAGCTGCCGACCTACTAATAGTTTGAGGTTCATTCCCACCAAAATAGTTCCTTCTGATTGGACGAAAGAACATTTGACAGCCATTTTCCAATTCATCGACTCAGATCTCGATGAAAATATTGGAATGCTAGCCAAGATTGAAATCTGACTCAAAAAATAGATTCAGGTCCGGTTCAAGAGAATTGTGTGAGCCAAATTCTACTGGTCCTGCCGCGTGGCATTAGTGGCCGAGGATGCCGGACCGTGGCAGCGAGAAAAGTGGGAGGTATTGGGATGCCCGTCGCAACCCATAGACCGGTGGCACGCGCGGGGCCGCATGCCGAACTTGTGGCCCTCCTTCCCTCCCAATCTCTCTCTCTCTCTCTCTCTCTCTCTCTCTCGCCAAAACTTTTCCATCCACGCCTTACTATTCATTCCCCTTTCCTATACTTCGGCCAGGCGTCTCCCTTTTCCCTCTCCCTCGCCTCTTTCTCGTGCTCTAAGAAGGTAGATCCCAAAATCACTGCCCATATATGCGTTTTCTGTCCTCACTCCTGGTCAATCTCATGCTAAATAGTGCCGAGATATTTTAAATTCGACCATGTTCATAAAATGCGATGGAAATTCTGGCTGTTTGAAGGCCATCCAGCAAAATTTGGCGAATAGGAATTAGAATTTGTGTCATGAATATAAGTGAGCCACGCTTCCTTCTTTTTTAATTAATTTTAGTTTACGCGAAGCCATAGATACACTGACAACTTCGAAGGATGATGGCGTCACAAATTCGCTCCGTATTTTTTGTTGTTGTCGAGGGAAATCTTTCGTTTTTGAGGTCCGGAGTTACTCTCTCTATTTTTTTTGGATTTTTAGTGTTCTACTTAACTACTATGTATTGCAGCTTTTGCATGAAAGACTCTTTTGTATGCATCTAATTATGGAACTGGCTTCACATTGTCCATGGTCACGCTACTATTATATAACTTTATTTTTGTTGTTCTAGAATTTTTTTAGGGTAACGATTCGATAGATTTTCAAAATTGAGATGACTTTTTTGAGGTTTAAATTTGCTAAAATGGGCATATTTCTAGTAGGATCAAGGAATCCTCTACAACAGAACACAAAGTAATACAAATAAGAACTATTATATTGAGTGTAGTCTCTTATTAGAGAGATCAAAGAGACAGATCATGTCTGAACATAAGTACAAGCACATTATTTGCTTGATTTCATCCTCCAAAGCAGCGATCTGGATGGCGAACATGTATTTGAAAAGAGAAGCCTGACAACATATTTCTTGAATTAGATATCATGTCATGGCTCATAATGTGTCCTCATTAGATGATAGTGGCCAGAGTTGCAAATAGAGGTCATGATTGAAGTGAAGTTCGAAGCAGATCTTGATAAAATCTTGAGCAAAGTAAGATTTCCCTTCAGGCTATAATTATTTAGGTCTCAGGAAACTAGTTTTGGAGAAATCTCTGTGAACCAACTTTGTTGGTTATGCAGAGATGGTTCTGTGTTTGGTGTCATAGACTATTTTAATACAAGGTAATTCTTAATGGTGCACATCTTCACTTGATTGAACGAGTTGTCCCATGAAATCATAGGATAGTTTGGGCTTGACTTAGAGATTGTGGGAATCATGAAGGCTAATATCTCCTGATCTACTTTTCTGCTATTGAAGAAGGTGACTGGTGCTTCCAGGAACTTCTATAATGACATGCTTTCTAGACAGTGGGCTACCTTGAGCGCTGTTCCTGCCAATTAGGTGGCAAGAAAAAAGGATTTTCCATGTATGGTAAAAAAATCATACTGTGTTCAGAAATGAACAGTTGCATCTAATATCTTCATGTTATATTGCTGAAACATGTAAATGTCTTTGTAGCTGTTTTTGTAGATGCAACATTTTTACAAAACACATGCTATCTAAATGCTTCGATATATTGTCTTAACTCTTTAAAGGAAACCCCACATAAATATCAGCAGTTTTTGTGCTTAATATTATGTTATATGCAATAGTTTTGATTTTTGATGCATGTACAACTGTATAAAAAAAAACTGAACTATTTACAGATTAGGTAATAGTAAAGGCAATCATCTTTGGTGATTATCTGATTTCTCTTTCATCTAGACCAAGCTTCCAACAGAATCACTTATTTGAAGGAAATAGTGAATGCAGTAGGGGTTTTTGACAATTCTGTCTCCCTAAAACTAACGACGGAACTAACAAGCCCTTTATGTTTTTGCACTCTATGCATATGTTATATGTTCATATCTGTTTCATTTTCCAGAAAAACTTGAAAGATATGACCAATGATTTTTGTCTTTTTCAGGCTAAGCATGGAATATGAAGTTTGAATGCAGTAAAAAGAATCTGGTTGCAAATATTAACTTGGACATAAACTCTATTCTGAAACATTGGAAATGCCTGATTTATTTATTTGTGTATTATCTGCATGCAACTAGTGGCACTTATGGCTAGCAAGACTTCTGGTGGTGCAGTAGCTATTGATAGGGTCAGTTTTACTGAGCAATGTGGATTTTTATGTTCATTTTCAAAATCAATACATCATATTGGATCCAATCCTATGAGCCAAAAAGTTGAGTTGAGGAAATCAAGTAAAGGACATTATTTCAGTGCGAGACTTATCTCTTCTGAAAGTTTTTGGAACATCGATGGAAAGCCCTATTCTTACATGCTCTCCAGAAAACATATAGTTTTATGCTGTTCTGCTGGTACTCGTAGCAGTGAAGCTGAACAATGTCTAAAGAACTCTGAAGATTACACAGATGTTTCTAGGTATGACTTATTGTCCTCCTCTACTAATCAACCATTTATTGTTGTCATTAGGATGGTACAAGGTAACTTCATATTCTGAAAGTAATGAGAGTACAAATGTTGAAGTCCATATTGTTTCCTTTACACAGCTTATATATGTAAAAGAATTAATAATATATGAAAGCTTAGTCAAGCTTATTGACTGGCATCATAATAAACCTAGGAGAACAAATTAAATTTTGAAGCAACAGCAGTTGTGACTCATGGTATTCCACCTTGTTATGTATTCACCTGGATTAGAATTCTTTATTGGCAATATTTATTTTCAATGTTATCTATCAAGAAAGCTGATAATTTGATTTTAATCTGAATTGTCTAGTAATGAAAAGAAAGATATTTAATGCTCACAAAATAATCAAGATATTGCATCCTAGTATTTCAGACAACTGTTGATTGGTCATGTGGCAACCGCCAGAAAGTAATATATTTGATTTGGCAGATCTAACAAAAGTGGTACATATTTTTGATAATGAAAAAGCATGACAACAGCACAGGTTATTCGAAAATTTCACATTTGATTTATATCTCTGCAAAAATATTTTTGATTTTGCAACAGAAAAAGCTTCATCACTATTCTTTAACACAGTAATGATGTGTAGTGTTTAATATGTACCGTCTTCATCAGTTTGACCGAAAGTTGACTAATCCCTTCATACACTCAACATGAATTTATGTAGAACTAGATTTAACAATCTGGATCTGATGTAAAGGTCATGTCTTCAGATTTATTAGCTTCAGAGCCATAAAATTATCCAAAAGGCCTAGTGGTCAATCATGAATGTGTGCATTAAGTATACTAAACAAGAGTAGTGAGAGCTAAAAGCTTCCAAGCATAAGGTGGCTTGTTACCAATGGCAGAATGTCTTACAATATTGTAAGTAGAGGTTCTACCTCTTGGGATGTCTGAAGGAAATAGTTTTCTTCACTTGGAGGTCCACTGGTCAATCAATAAGATAACTTCGCTGTAAGGTGGAAATAACAAGGCATTCTGCTGAAGCACAAAAAAGGTAGCCTAGTGGATGAGGCTCTCACCATTTTGGAGACTGGAGAGGATTAGATGTATGCAGCCTTACCCCTGCTTGTAGAGGCTATTTCCGTGTTTCAAACCCATGACTTCCGGGTCACAATAAAGCAACTTTTCCATTATGCCAGGCTCACCCTCTCGGCCTCTCCATTCCCTTGAAGCTTAAAAGTAAAAAAGTTTGTAAAGAGGTTAGAAAGATAGTGTTGGCAGGAAATTTGGCACTTAGTGATTTCTATAACATGCGCAAAGGGGCAAGAATGATACTTATTTGAAGAGTCTTGACTTCTTGTAAAGTGGCTGGCCCTTCTTATCTTTTTATTTAGTAATACATATGTGAAAGATAGTTTTTTATATAAACTACTGTGAACTGGTCAAGCAATCTTATCTGTGATATACATGTACACACAAATGCATGTACTACATGGAAATATACACCTAGTGTGTTTCTTTGGAATCTCTTGAAGAAGTCACTCTTGTACCACTTTAAGTGCTACCTTATTCTAAGTTTTAAAGGGTTTCACTTCCTTACAACCATACTCCCATCTGCTGCAGCAACTTTCCTTACATTATGTCATAATGTGTATATATACATATGCTTGGATTCAAGGTTCGCCGTACCGGTACCGAACTCCGTACCGGTGCCGCACTAGGATAGACGTACCGAGTGTTGGTACGGTATGGTATGCAGTACGCCGGACGTACCAACATTGGCATACCGATACCGGTACCCATCGGTATGGGTATGGTACGTCCGGTACCGACCGGTACAGCATACCATGCATTATGTACATTATTTTAGATATGGTTATCTCGGTTGTCTCTATTTGGGTTTTGGAGGTCAAAGTTCAGAAATTGTGGAACACTTAACATGCTGCTTGTGCCAAATTTCTAGGTAACACTGAGATCAAGGATAAATGCTCTTAATACATTGAATAAGAACAGTTTTCAGAAATCAATAAACCCACCTGTTTGAGAACATTTGATGCAAACTTGTTATGCAGACTGGATTACTCATTCTCAACTTTGTCTAGAACATGGTCTGCTGAACCGGCCGATTTAGGCGGGTTCAACGCATACCGTACTGGTACCGGCCTCAATTGGTACAATTCGGCTGGAAAAATCGGTTCTGGCTCCTATAGGGCCGGAACTAGCTAAGTTCCGCTGTGTCCCGGTGCGAATCGGGCCCGGTTCGCACCGGCCCAAGTGCAGCAGCATGCCCGGGCGCCCCCCGCGCTGGGAACCATGCTTGCGCGTGGTTCCCTACACAGGGAACGACGCCGCAAGCTGGGAACCGTGAGCATGCATGGTTCCCTAGTTCGCGGGAACCGCGAGCCCTCGTGGGATATTTAATGCCACATAGTGGCATTTAACGGAGAGGGGCGGTGCATCTACGCGGAAAGGTACCGGTTCGGTACCGGTTTAAGCCGGTACGAACCGGGGGGGCGTCCGCACGGAAAGGTATCGGTTCGGTACCCATTTAAACCGATACGAATCGGAACCATACCAGTATTGGTATCTACCGGTACGGTCGGTACGGTGGATTTTGGTCTAGAACAAATCTGGGAGTTCCAACTAGTTTTTTTAGGTGAGGTCCTGAGATTGTTACAAATGGTATCAGAGCAAATTTGGTCCATGTCTCATATAGACTAGGGGATACTGCGGCACAGGCCCATTTGGATTGACTACGGGCTAACCGTGATATTTATGATTAGATTTGTGATATTTGTAATTGAATTTTAATAGATTTGGATCCTTAACCTGGCGAAACGCTAGGTCTTAAATGGGAGGAGTATCAAGTATGTGAGGAATTGTGCAAATGTGTGTTTAGTCTTACAATAGCTACACACTGAGTAGATATTGGGTACTTATATAGGGCCAAAGAACACCTCCTGGCTATTTCTTTTGGGTTAGATCCTAGGTTGTTACGAAAACAATAACTTGAATACATGTTTACAAAGGATCCTGAACTTCTTTCATGTATGTTCCAACTTGACTAACAAATTACAGCCTCTTAGCAATTTGACTTAGACATTCACATTAACTAAAGATATTCTGGACCAAAGAAAGTCGTGTACAAACACTATCTCTTAAAATTCACTTAAGCACTATGTATGCAGAATTTTTTGTTTTACTTAAAGTCACCAAAAAAAAGTTCCATTGAGAATGAATAATATCATGAAACTGATCATCTGTTCATTGGAGAACCTTCTTTCTTTGGATAAATATGATTGCATTTACATATAAGCACTGTGTTTGCATATACACATGAACAGGGTGGAAGCGAGGGTTTTTTGACTGACTGCTAAATTCAAAGATGGGGATTGCACCATGAAAATTTAAACTATTCTATATGTTCCATGTGGTTTAAAATGGCTTTAATCAACGGTTGTAACTCGTACAGACTCTTTGTTTAGACATCAAGTCATCTCAAAATCAAACAATTGTGTGGTGCCATTAGGACTATTAGCATGGAAGAATTTGATATGGAGGCAAATGTTCTCCAAAATATGACTTCTTATTTGGCATTTAAGACCTCGTAGATCACATATGATGGCTTAGATTTTCATTTTGCAACCTCTTTTGAATTTTCTGATGGATGCAAAAGTCTCTTTTTCAACCCTACATGTGTATGCATTGCATTATGAACACATCTAAGAGAACTTAATTGAAGGATTGTTTGGCAAAGATATTTCTCCTAGCTTGACACACTCTACAACTATTGGAGATCTAATTCCTTCCATATAATTGGTAAATGTGTCATTGCTCTTAAGATTATATATTGGTTTAAAAAACAGTCAATCTCTTTCTTGTCGCAGCGGTCAGCTTGAAGATGAGCAAGCTGGAGGGAATGCTCCTCAATTGTGTGATCATCACATCATGCCTGGAAGCAGTTCTAGATACTCCTCTCGAGGCTTAGCTGAAGCTTGTAAATTTGTCTACAATGATGCAAAGTTTGTAAATGAAAGGGCACGCAATGACATTATCTTGCTTTCACGGTATTATTCAAAATTATAATAAAATAGCTTCATTTGTTGTTCATCAATCATTTTCCTTTCGAATAGGAATTCAGATCATAGTCTTCTCCACAATATGCCAACTACTGTGCAGCTTAGCTCTAGCATCTCTATCTAGAGCTTCCATTGAACAAGTAACTTTAACTTAGGTTCTACGTCCAATTCTCTGCCAAAATAAAATAACCACATAATAATCTTCCAAAAGACCTTGTGAATCTAGAGGTTCCCATGACTAGTTCCTTTCTTTATTCACTCATTATATCACAAATCATGAATTAGTAGTTTGGTCATTTTAGATGCTGTGTTAAGTAAGACAATGATTCAAGTCTTGGTACTAGACTCTACCCTAGTGCCTTACTGGTAGGGACCGTTGCAGCATGGTACAGACCCATACATGCACATGGTGTATTGTTGGAGTCGGGACAACAGCCCTACCATGTATTGATATGGGCGCTTATTGAGCCTTTGTTGTGCTGGTGTCATATGGTGCCGGATTGTACACCTGAACATATGAATCAGTACTTAAAACCTTGAAATAAGATAGGTGCACATTAACTTAATTCATGTGCACAGAACATGCTGAATCTTCTAATGATATGTTATAGGTTGCTTTCAGTATTGTTCTTTCATGTTTTCTTAATGTTATGCATCTTTACATTTGGCATGTGTACATAAATTCAAACAACGATCATGCTTCCAGTGGGATAACAAGGCTGAATAATCGTGCACGCCAAGATGTTGCAGTTCTTGGATTGGGATTTCTGAAGCTTGATGGTACATTTCTGAAAGTCAAACTGTTTACAGTTAATAGTCCTAGCTATGATTTTCGACCTTAGTTTCTTCGAGTTTTTCATTACAAATTTAGTTTGAAATCTTAAATATGAATGATGCTTGGAAGCTCGTGCAAGGGAGGATACCGAAAAGATTGACCATGATGTGAAGAAAAAAGCTGCTCGTTTGCACCATATAGCCACAGTATGTACTAAATTTGGAACTAAATACTATTTTTATGGTCTACATGCAAGCAACTTTTGCCTTCGTATATCACTTGCAGATCTTAAAGGATAAAGCTCAGTCTAACTTGAAGAGAGCAGCTGATCAGCATTGGAGTGATGGGGCCCTAGAGGTACCATTTTAAATGTTACATTTGTTTCTTTTTGATGATTCAAATCCTTACTACCTGCTAAGCGACTCAATTTTGTTACGTCACTCGTTTAAAAATTTATGCTTAGATAACCTACATTATTTACTGATAAACTGAAACCAAGTTAACTGAGAAGGGTGATCTTTACAACATTTCATTGGCTATGTGGGTTTGTATCGGGCATAGTCATCAATGTAAGGACAAAAACAATCCATATTCTTTCTAATGAATGCCTGGAAAAGTTGAAAAAAGTTTGCTGTGTTTTTTTAATGCTGTTTGCTGTCCAACCATTTTGCAGAACGAGTTAACTGATAAAATGATCAAGGTATGTATGGCTGGCACTTGGTTAATTGAAGGGAATATCAATCACTCATATAGTTGCAAAGTTAGGATTTACTTATAAATCCAAATGAGTAGCTTTTATGAGAAAAAGAAAACCATTTTCTAATGATCAAAGATTATATATTTAAAGGTGAGGGGACCATAATTCAAAGTTAGTTAGGTGATATACATTTTAGTTAGTTAGGTGATAAACATTTCAACTTGGTCAAGCTAGTTAATAAAAACTGAAGAGCTCATAAAATTTAAAGTTTACTAGAGGGTGATATCCATTAACTACTTGTTCTCGTGGAAGATGTTGGACTTGATGTTCTACTTCAAAGGTACTTGTAATATTCATTTAAGTAGATAAAACTTTATAATTATGAAGTAAATATTTGTAACATCATTAGTTGCTCCATATGCTCACACATTTGGGTTAGCAAGCCTAAGTGGGCGCTTCATAGGTGTGCAAGCTAGTGAGGAGCCTTCTCTACGACACATTTAGACGAATCTCTTGACGCGGAAAATGCATTATGGGTCCTCCAAATATATGTTATTCTAACCCAGTATAGACAAGTAATCCCCGAGTGCCATATCCGACAATTTTCTGCATGAGAAGATTCCAACCATGTGAAATGAGTTTAGCTATTTCTTTTTTACACATAATTGCTTGTAATGCTCCATTAGTTAAGTAAGTTTTCCTTAAAAGCATCAAAGAAAAGTTTGTCAAATTATTCAGCAAGAAAAGTGGCTCATTCCATGTGAAATTGATTTGTTTTCACAATTTTGGGCTTCTATATGAATCCTTTTCTTCATTCAGTTTTGTCCAAGTGTTAAGTTCGGGGTAGTAATGAATTAGATTGGGTACAGTCAGCCTCCTATACCACACCATAGTCTTGACTCTGACCGGAGCCAACAACTGCCCGCGACAGACTTGCCCACAGATGAAAATTCATGATCCCAACTGGAAATGATCTGGAACCAGGTGACTCAAGATGATCCAACCTGCATGTTCCCCCAATAATAACAACAAATAGCGAGTGGCAAACGTACTATCAAGATATATTATTACATGCTCATCACATCTGGGAACTAGTAGTGAAAGTTATAGTACTACAATTACAGATTTTTCCAGGTAAATGAAGGAAATCTTGGTATATTTGATCAAAAACATTTTCTTTGAATATGTAAAATGTTGATACAAACTTACAAAATAGCTTTGCTTGCTCATCCCTTATTCAAATGTGATAGAAGCACATATGGAATTTGACAAAGAAGCAGCATGGAATATCTCAAGTGGCAAGGAAAGAGATCAAAAATCTCATTTACTTGTATAATCTTCTAAACAAGAGAAGAAAAGGCTGAGAGATTTACAGGAAAACCCTCCATTCCAATTTGAGAGCAGGAGGCCTGCAAACTAGGGAAATCTGGCTCCGACAAGCTTTCTGGTTACTGTATATGCAACAAAAAACACCAGTGATTCTGCAGAAAATATGGGCACAATCTCAGTTCTGTTTGACTAGATGAGAAAACAAAACACTAAAAGGATTATTAACCATACAATCAGTTATGTCAGCAATGACAACTCATTTCTGTTTGGCTATAAGAGGAGAAAACAAAGCACTAAGAAGATTATTAACCATACAATCAGTTATGTCAGCAATCCAGTGGTTGACATTGGCTGATGAAGATGATGAATGGCAGGCAGTATGATCTCTTTGATACATCGGAAGTTCAAGAGACTGGATGATTACTCAAAGTGTCCAATATAAGTCAAAGACAGAGAAGTTGTTTTGGACAAGCTCTGATGCCTTGACACTTGGAAAGCTTGCAGAAGGAAGCAATCATGTGACACACTTTTCTTTAGGCAGTAACTCAGAAGTGTAATCAAACACAAAAGTTGAAATGTGTGATCAGATCACCAGGATGGTGAGACACCTCCCACTATATGAGTGTGTGTTCCTCCATGCTCTACGTACAATTTAACACATGGATCCACTCACATCAATCCACTAACAATAGTAATAGCCATATATACTAATAATATAATTAGTGGTGGAGTTAATATTGCTGTTACAGCAAACCACTATACAAATAATCAAAGGAATAATGTCAATAATATATATACACCAATGTTGCTGGTAGTCACGATGGAAAGTATAGATGTAATATAATAGGTTCCCAGCCAAGCATTCATGTCAAATGTAGTTCCAACTTCCAAGAAGGTGACAGTCAAGTTGATAGGGACATCAGAGCCCTTCGTCTAGATGATCTTGAGCCCCCGGATCGAGTCAGATCCGGATTGGGTCCATTTGAATCCGAGTCATTTTCTTTTATTGCATTATTTGTTTTTGTTTTAGTCAAGTCAATTTGGTTCGTTATTTTGTTATTAGACTGGTCAATTGGGTCAATATGTAAGGTCTATATAAAGACCACCCCTCTCATGTATGAGGAACTGATGATTGAATGAAAAAGCTCTAGCCTCCTTCTTGTTTTTATTCTTCCTCCTCTTCCCCTTCTTTTCTTCCTGCGTCTCTATAACCTCTTCTTCCTTCTCCCTCCTTTGTTCTTCCTCCTCTTTTTCGGCACTTGTGCTACATCAACTTGGTCTCAGAGCCTCGGTTTTGCCTTTGTTGCCAAAGCCACGATCCAGCTTCCATTAGTTTGGTCCTGATTCCCCTTTTCTCTCCCTCGGTGTTCAACAGAAAAAGGAATCTCTCTCTTTCTCTCTCGGTTCACACCAGAGGAGAAAGGAAAACCCCTTTCCACCGTCAAGCCGCGCCGCCTCCATCCTCCGCCTGCGTCGCCGCCAGACCTCACCCGAGCTCCAGACTTCACCCGAGCCCCATCAGCCAGGTTTCCATCTACCCGTTCCCCTTCCCCCCTTCCCACCAGCCATCACGCCCGTGTTCGCCTCCACCACCGCCATCAGTCACCGTCAGCAACGCCCGAACCACCATAGGAAGATCTTCCCCACTTCCGCGTCGCGCCGCCTCCTCGCCGCCGAATTCCGCCGACGAGCAGACCGCCCGCAGTGCCACCCCGCTTCCGCCTGCACCACTGGAAGCCGCCTTCGGCCGCCACCGTGACCTTCCATCCCTCTCCGGCCGCCGTCCGTCGCCGCAGAGCCCCGCAGCCGCCGCCGCGAGGAACGACCCGCCCTCCCGATCCATCGGGAGGTTGAAGACAATTAGCCCTAACAGGTAAGAGCCAAACTCGTTAACCCGCTCTCCACTAGCCCGATCCGTCCCCCCTCCAAAAAAAAAACGTGCCTTGCACGTGAGGACTAACGGGTTATCGGAGCGGGTAACGCCTGACAACCCGAATCCGACCGAATCCAAGGTAAAAAGAACGCACGTGACCTCACGTGTCTAAAAAAAAGAAGGAAAAAAAAGGGGAAAAAAAAGAGAAAAGAAAAGAGGGGTAACTGTTCATCTGCCCTCTTCTCCGCCGCAACGCCACCCTGCCGACGCCGATCCGCCGCACGGTTCCCGCTGCGCCGCCGCCGTCGGCCAGCGCTGCCTCCACCTGCATCGCCTTCCCCGCGGCCGACTGCAGCTTTGCAGAGCGCCGCCATCCTCTTCCTAGCTACTACCCCTTTTCTGCCGCCGCCGCCTATGCTCCACTGCTTCCGTCGTCGTCGCCATCCTCTTCCCAACTGCTACCCCTTTTTTGCCGCCACCCACAGCGCCATGTCTTCGCCATCTTCCTTTTCTCGGCCTTCAGCTTCGGCGTAGGACGGCGGAAACAGCCGGCCGAGCTTCGCCCGTGCCGGCACCACTAACACCCAAGTCGATTCCACCGTGCCATGCCCCACCCTTTTCCAACTGCACACGGGGCAAACCCCGCCCCTTACATTTGCGGGTTGCCGATTCCACTTGCACTCAGGGCCCAACAGGCCTCTTCTTCAATAGGGCCATACCACCCCACCCTCTTTCTTCATTACACGGGCCCAACTGCAGCCACTGGCCCGCAGACCTTTCAGGCTCACACTGTACAACTACTACAGATCCACAGCAGCATCCTCTTAGTGTCCATTTCAACTGAACAGCTCGGATTCAGCAATCAGCCCCCACTGAGTGTTGGCACTGCATCGTCGTCTCCACTGCTTGGGAAGCCACAAGCAAACGATTTTGGTCGTCTGCTCCACGATAGGTGATAGATTTTCACTTTTCTTGAGCTTGTTCATTTAATTATGTTCTAGTTCTCTTGCATGATAGCTATATTTTTGAAACTTATTTTTGCTGTCAAAATTCAGAACATAGAACCCCTACTTTCAAACCATCCCATTTTCACTTCCGAACCCGCCCTATTATCCATTAAATCTTGATATTAAATTAGCACACCTTAGTAACAGGATGTTTCTTAATATTATTCAATCAGATTACTTTAGGATCAAAACAACTGTACTACTTGATTGCAATCTAATTTCTTAAATTGAATAATCTTAATCCTTAATTCTGAATAATCGAAGTAAAAATCAGCAACATTTAAATTTTAAGTTATTCTTGTGAAGACTTGCTGATTTCTGAAATCATAATAGATTGCATTCGTAGGTTGTCCTGCATCAAATTTGGTCTTACATCATAGTTATTAGGGTTTCATTAGTGACACTGCATTTCACATCATCACCCAGTGTCATCATTGCATGCCAACCTGTAGTGATAT
>JAOXJJ010001100.1:4504919-4516775 GCA_025769935.1 Phoenix roebelenii | reverse complement strand
GAGAGAGGGAGAGAGAGAGAGAGAGAGAGAGAGAGAGTCTCCCAGGGTGACCAAGTCAATATCCTTCAATCACATAATGTGCCTATTTGGAACACAATGATTTCTGCATGTTAACAAAAATTGATAAAAGATGTGAACTTTTGAACCTATATTATAATACCCAGTTTTACATGCTCTGCACAATTTTAAAGAAAATCTGTCCTCTTATTTTTCTAGAACACATATAACAATAAAACAGTTAAATCAGGCTGAATCTTCAGGACAAGTTTTCCTGCAAAGAAAAATCTTTATATTTCACTACCTCATTATCTAGGTATCAATTCTCATGTCCCTTTGTGAATTTAAATTCAGCGCAAAAAATGTTAAGAAAAAAGCAGTCAACTGGTTATATATCATTGCAAGTGCTGTATGATTTGGTTTACTTTATGAATGTTCCAGAATCATTGTAACCTTGTTTAACAATTCCTCTGTCAAGGTTCTTGACCTCGTCTCACGATGTCTTGTTATTGGATCTTTGTGGACTCATCGTGCTTGCTGTAATGAATGTTTTCTTTGGGTCAAACATGGAGAATAATTGTCATAAGCTGTGCGACCTAATAAACTGCAGGCTGATAATTTAACGGTTACACCACCCAGACTAGACCATGGTGCTTCTTGAGTGAATTTTCCATTCATTTTTTCATTAATTTTAACTAGTTTATGTGGGGAAAAAAAACTTAGAAATACCAATCAGAATAAATGCATTAACATGGCAAGACAGAACCTCATGGAAGCACCAGAACTGGGGGCAAGATGTAAACGGATCAGAGAAGATTTAACTCCTGAATATTTTCATCGGCTGAAGACTGGGAAGTTAAAGCAAGTATGCAACACTATATTAATAGTTTGGAAGCAGACGGCTTAATTGTTATATCGAACAAAGGCGGTGCAGGAAAATGATTCAAAGAGTACTGTAAGAATCTTCGATCGGTAAGAAGCTTTAGCAGAACTTGCAAACCTCCAGTAAGTGGATGTACAAGTAATCTGATCAACTTGAAATAGAAAGAGTTGGATTTAGTCTGCTTTGAGGGAGCTAAACTCCTTTAATATCAGCCTGCTTGTGTTGCAAGATTGTGTAGCTTCCAAGCCTTTTGGCCTCTCTTTCTACAGTTCTACCCCACAACAAAAGGCAAAGGTTTCTTTTGCTATGCAGTTGGGGATTCAAGAAGAGAAATAGCAAGGTGATGAATATTTCCATGGAATCGCTGGAGAGATGTGGATAGATTTGGCCATGGCCGCAGCAACAGCAATTTTCCAGGATACTGGTCCTGCATGCAAGGTTGAAAGGCTAAGATCCTGATGTTTATGCTAGAAGAACAAGCAGTATTCATGAGGGTGTATGGTTAGCACCAAGAAAGGTTTGATCCAGCTGCTATTGGATGGTAAAGGTGTTGTTCTATCAAACTGATTTAAAGAACTTAGGGCTGCCAAAGGAGGTTAAAGTTTGCCGGCAATCATGTCAACTTAGAACAGACTTTGGTAGAGAGGCTCTGAGCCATTACCTCCCCACTCTCCTCTCAAAAGTTTTTCGACCTCATGGGCGATTGTGTCAACTTGTTGCACAACTACCTAAAATTTAAGTGTCATATGCTAATAGGTATTATCAAGATAAGGAATCTTATTATCCAATAAACTTATTTGGTTGGTTGGACTGACCTACAGCCATTTATTTTTAACAGAATAATAATTATCAGTCTCCCCTGCCAACCAAACAACAATAACCAGGAAGATTACACGGCCCTAGTATAGATGCAGCTCATGGCAAAAGCCATGGCGAAATCCTTCAATTCTATTGGACAAGTAGCGGACCAGACTATTGATACTGTGATCAGCAATGAAATTAGCAAGCTTAGTCCACTGGTTGGTTTCCCCTAAGAAAATGTGCCCAGCGGGGAAGTTGTAAAGTTTCAACTTGAGATTCCACAAACATATAATATGTATGGGTTACAAAAAAGAATCGACTTAGATACATGGGATATGCACTTTTAGGACCAAGGTTCACTATTTCGATACCAGACTCCGTTCTGGTGCTATACTAGTACGGTACGGTACGGTACGGAGTTTTTTGGCATATCGAATATCGGTATGCCATCCATACTAGGTACCGATACCGAACTGGTACAGTACGGTATACTCCGTACTGCTTGATTCGGACCAGTACGGCGAACCATGTTTAGGACTAAAATTGAAAAAGAAAAGCATCAGTTCGATGATTAAAAATATGTAATATCAAATGTATATAAGCATTCCACGGAACATAAAATCATATATGTCAAGATCTAAGATAAGGTGAACCAAAACCAGAACACAAAATATGACATATGGTATCTAGGACCGGGAACACATACCTGAAAATACTAACCCTAGTTCAACAGTATAGCTGAACGCCAATAAAGCATCTCAATAACAAGTAATTAAACCCATGACGACCTCAAAAATCGACAAGTAGTGCATGCTCTAGAAATCCAAATCTGGTTAGCCTAACTGAGAGATATTGCAGAGTTCCGAAAAGGTTAAGCAAGACTGAGGAGTAGTATTTCGCCGTAGCCAAACTGTCATATGTCTTAGCTGTTAGCAATATATCACCTAAATAAGCAAATAAATCTATAATCACAATTAATAGAAATTCTTAAAAGAAATAATATATATATACATTTTCTCGGCGTCATAATAAATCTATTTTATCACAAAAAAAATCTATTCTAGCACAAAATAAATCTATTCATTTAATATATTTAAATTATAAAATTGCAAATTCTACCGATCTACTAATATTAAATTTAAAACAAAAGTAAGAGAAAATAGCATGATTGAAGGCCGATCGAAGCGCGTAGACACTGTCCCAAAGAAGTGTTTGCCCCCACATACGGGTCTCCTGGCAATCCTCCTCAGAGATACGATAACTCTAAACTTCTTCTTCGGTACGTCTTGGAAGAAGCCAAATCGAACCCGATCGGACTTGCAGATCTAGCGAAGAACGAAATAAAAAAAATAAAATAAAATGAATATAATTGCAAAAATAAAAATTAGAAGTGGCTAAGACGAAGAACTTTTCTCTAAAATTTTTCTGATATTTTTTTCTAATTTTTCATATCCCGAATAGGATGAAATTGAGGGTATATATAGGGATATTGGTCAGGAGCTTTTTGGTCATTTTTGCAAATGCATCCGTAGTAATTATGCCGAGGAAAACCGCAGCAGGCGCCAGCAGGCGCCCACTGGCTATTGCGCACGCAGCCCGTTCTCGGGCCGCATGCGCATTTAATTTTTCCAACATTAGCCATCTCAAGAGGGAAGCTACAATCGCTGTAAGAAAGATCAAATCCCAAGCTGAGTAGGAGATACATGAAATATGAGAGACACATCTTCCGTCTCCTTCATTATCATCTTGTATAAATTTCTGCATGGAAAGTTGTAGAATTTGATTACCTATTACTGTGATAATGGTTAATGATGAAAGGTAAAGATTTAGTTACTATAACATCAAGCTCGCAACCTTTGCCATTTCCACAAGTCAAAGAAGTTAAGCACGAAATTTCCAGGATTGTCTGGACAAGAACCAACACTAACTGTGCAAATAAAATAGGCTTCAATCAAGTTGGACAGCAACAAACACAAATATAGTTCTGTAAACCTCTAATAGATGGTAAAGCCATGTGATAAAACAAATACAGCATACAACCATATCCTTATTAGAGTGTTAGAATTCAAACAGCTGATGGATGACAAATTAAAATACAGGTCCAAGCCAAGTCAGTGGACTTTGAAACTATTAGATCTGATTGAAAGAGAAGCACAAAACTTCATTGAAGTTAGTTCCAAAAACACAAAAATGATATTGAGAAGGTTAAGATGAGATGACTAGCAGAACAAAGATGCATAGTGTAAAACTTTGATTCTATAACCGATCATATTGTTTATGAGCGAACTCTACTCTAGTTAATATTAGGAAATAAAGCCACCGAACTATTTTTCTTAAGATTCTGGACAAAGTTTTCTTTCCTCAAGAAACTTCAATTGTAATTACAGCTTTTAAGAGATCTACAATTACATAAAATAATTAAACATCTTTTTGGTCCAATATGGTGAAGCAAAGTTACTGACATTGTTAAATATTAACTAGAATAGAAAATTATGGGTTCATTGATAAATAATTTATATCTCCAATTCAAAATTCTCACTGCATGGATTAAATGACAAGATTTGGAGAAGAAGATCCTTCTAGTAACTTTGAACTCTTGATTCCAGCTGATTTACAATGGTGACATCTGAAGCCTCATCTCTATAGGTAACTCCTACAACCGGCTTGCAGTGTTGAGAGGCTAGTAGATGATCATACTGATCAGCAGTAATTTTATCAGCAACCTTAAAGTACTGTTTGGTCATATAGTTTTAGTAAAAATATTTTCCAAACTATCTGCAGAATTTTATGAAAGTTGCTGTTTGGGAAAGGTTTTTTAACAGTTTTAGATAATTTCGATATCACACAAAATCAGAAGAAAAATATATATTTTATAAGAAACCTGAGGTTCCAGGTTTTTCTCAAGATACAGAAGTAATCGGAAAAAGATTTATGAAGCAGCAGACCAGATTTAGATTTATGTAGTTGACCTCTCATTATATTTAATAAGAATGATGAGTTGTCATTGGTGTCAACATATCCATACGTCATCCTCCAAATGCAGAACACATGGCGTTAAATATAAACAGCATGATCTACGGCATTTCAATATTTAGAAACCTAACCAGATTTTTTGCGAACTGAAAGCGTTAGGGCACCAGAACCATATTCCGCCCGCTGCATTGGAGTCGGAGGAAGGAAGCCGAAGAGGGTGCTGTAGAGAAAGATCTCTGGTTGGGGTCGCCGGCGACCTAAATAGAGGGATGGGGGATACAAGGAACCCGCGGCGGCGAAAGACTATGAGGAGCTCTCTGTCATTGAGATCCCCGGCAGTGCCTGCCCGAGTTTAGGATGGTGGCGGGGTGGGCGGAGGTGCTGCCGGCGCTGCAACCGTGGAAGCTCCTCATCCCCAATCATGAACCTCATATCCGGACGTTCCCATATTGTTACTATGCGGACTTTCGTCCGCATAGGCGTTTTACGTGCGTCGAGACTCAGGGTTCAGATGTCCGCATATTACGTATTCTATGCCGATTGTGTCCGTATAGAAATTTTATACGCGAAAGATTACCCGGATGTCCTTATGTTTTTTTCTATGCGGACGAAAACCGCATAAGATTTTATGCCCCCACGCATTACAGGTGCCTAGTCTCTATATATTTTTCTATGCGGACATTTTTCCTTGCATATGAGGTTTTATGCGTTTGATGGTATTAGTTGCCTAATGTCTGCATTACCGTTTCTATGTGGACGTAAGGGAGCATCAGCATTTTATGCGCGTAAGAGTGTTATGCTTCTATGTCTGCATAGTTATTTCTATGCAGACATACACCGCATATAACGTTTATGCGCAAGTCGACGTCTGGTTACCACGTGTCCTTATACTATTTCTATGCGGACTATTCGCATAAACATTTTGTGCTGTCCTATGGGTTCAGACTCCTCGTGTCTGCATATTTTGTCTATGTGGACATTTTTTTTTCCTTGCATAAGAATTTTTATGCGGTCAATGGATTCCAAGAATCGCTCCGCATGCATTTTCTATGTGGACGTAAGAGAGCATAAGAATTTTATGCACGCGACTGATATTTTGCCCGGTATCCTCATTTTCTTCCTATGCATATTTCGTCCGCATAAAGTGTTTATGTTATGATGTCTGCATATTAGTTTCTGTGCGCACGGAAAACCGTATATAACGTTTATGCGCACGTTGGCTCAGGGCGACGGGTCCGCATATTATATTTTATATGCAGATTTTTCTTCCCGCATAAGAATTTATGAATCCCATGTTCTGTATCCATATAATGTTCTAGGCGGACGAAATCTCATAGTGATGTTATGCGTCCCTGGTTTCAGAGCCTAGTGTCTGCATATTTTTTCTATGTGGACAACGTTCCTCGCATAAGAAGTTTTATGCGCCCAATGATTCCAGGTACCCAGTTCTGCATACTTTTTTATGTGGAAGCATAAGGATTTTATGCACGCGTCTGATTTTTCATGTAACTGATGTCCTTATGCGGATTTTCTTCCGCATAAGAATTTTATTAACACGTGCTAACATCGGCATATTTGTCCTGTAAGTACGTAAATTGCATATTAGTTTTTATTTCTATGCAGACATTCCTCAATGCATAAGAATTTTATGCGCCCAATGGATTCAGATGCTCCTGTCCGCGTACTCTTTATATAGCTATAGGTGAGCATAAGAATGTTATATGCGCAATTGATTTTTAGGATCCTCAATGTCCTCATATTTTTTCGATGCAATTTTTTTCCACATAAATATTTTATGCACTAACGTATAACGTATGGCTAATGTTCGTATATTGTTCCTGTGCAGTTGTAGTTCGGCATATATCATTTATGCGTACATCCCTTCTGGTTCGAGTGTTCCGATATTATATTATCTACGTGTATTTTAGCCCCATAAGAATATTATGCGTCCATTGGTTTTGGTACCGGCATCATCGGCATATTGTTTCTATATGGATACTCCTTGCATAAGAATTTTATGCGCCCTATGGATTCCAGATGCCCGTTCCGCATAATTGTTTTTGTAGAAGCATGTCAGCAAAAGCATTTTATGCGCCGACTGATTTTCATTTGGCTTTCATCTTCATATTTTTTTCCTATGCGAACGTACGTCTGCATAGGAATTTGATGAACGTGACGTACAACGTGAGCCCAGTGTCGTTTATTTTTTTTCTGGCCGCATATAAATGTTATGCGTAAATATATAGTAAAGAGATTTGGCGTGCTCGCGTGGCTCTCATGGACCGACGCGGTAACCGAATCTTGATTCATCTGAGAATTTCCCATCCGCCCACCATCAATCTAGACGTACCCCCACCGCCTCTCTCTTCCCCTGTTCTCCTCTCTTCTCCCTTCTTCCCCTCTTTTCTCCCCACGTCAAACCCTACGAAACCCCCATTCCCAATCAAAAAAACCCTAATTCTCCCATTGATCTCCGATCGAGGGTTTCGATTCCTTATCGCGATCGGGGAGCAAAGACTGGTTGATTTCCTTTCAATTTTTTTTTTGTGGGGGGGGTTCGCCCCATCGACCGGGCAATTGAGCGCATGCGTTTGGATCGGGAAGAGGAGAGGGAGAGAAGATGTATAGCAATTTCAAGGAGCAGGCGATCGAGTACGTGAAGCAGGCGGTCCAGGAGGACAATGCCGGGAAGTACGTCAAGGCGTTCCCCCTCTACATGAACGCCCTCGAGTACTTCCGGACCCACCTCAAATATGAAAAGAACCCCAAGATCAAGGAGGCCATCACCCAGAAGTTCACCGAATACCTCCGCCGCGCCGAGGAGATCCGGGCCGTGCTCGACGAGGGCGGCCCCGGACTGGCCGCCAACGGGGACGCCGCCGTGGCCACCAGGCCCAGGACCAAGCCCAAGGACGAGAACAGCGGTGGGGATGGAGAGGATCCGGAGCAGTCCAAGCTCAGGGCGGGGCTCACCTCGGCGATCATCACGGAGAAGCCCAACGTAAAGTGGAGCGATGTCGCGGGGCTTGAGAGCGCCAAGCAGGCCTTGCAGGAGGCTGTCATCTTGCCCGTCAAATTCCCTCAATTCTTTACTGGTATGTTTCAATTTTCCCTTTTTAGTGGCTATATAATTATCTAACTGTTTAAATGGGGAATGAAATCATTGGTCTGGTGTTAAAATAAACTCTATAATACTTTGAATCCAACCATCTTGATAGCCTTGCTTGCTCTTCCCTATTAATTTGCTCTCTCTCGCTCTCACGCACGCATGCACGTTCATAACAGGGTTAGAAGGCTTGATACACATATATGATAATGGCAAAATTTGACATTATTCATAGAAGGGTTAGAAGGCATGATACATAGCATGATAATGGCAAAATTTGGCATTTTGATGGACCAAAGTGTAAGAATCAAGTTAAGCCATTGTGTATAAGATTTCCACAGTTATAGCAGTGCATGACCTTCCCATAGTTATAGCAGTACACGAGCTTCCCATGATACTGCAAATGGGTGTAGAATAATTGAAATATGCTGTGATTTTGTTGAATTCTGGGATTGTTTGCATGAATTTAGTTGGTATGATAAATTTGTTGAGTGCATGCACACGTGTTAAACTAGAACTATCAAAGGCATCTATTAATGACTCTTAGCTCTAGAGTTCTATAAATTAGTGGGAAATGCTGTTATCTTATCATGCCATTTGTGGGTCTTTTTATATCGGCACATAAGGGTGAAAACAAGCCAAACACGAATGAGGCAGTAGATGTCGGGAAGAATATCATGGAGAAAGGGTGGTGGGAAGAGGATAAAACAGCTCCTTCACTATATCAAACTTCCACAGGTTGAACTTGCCACCCTCAAATCTGGGACAATCGCAAAGATAAACGGAGGATCTAAAGGCCAGCATCAAGGAATGTGGGCTTCCATGGTGAGGGAGATGATTTCGTGGAGAAAGAGATTGAGTCATGGTGTGGAGGCTGGAGGCAAGGGAGGGAAGAGAGGGCTACGCAGAGATTGGAGTCACGGAGGGCTGGAGGGAAAGAGAAGGGTACAACAGCTGCTGTGAACTGTTTGAGAGAAAGAGGAGCACATGTGTGGATTGTGGCATCTTGAGAACTATCCAATTGATCTCTGCCTTTAAATTTTGATTTAATGATTATAATGTACTCAGGGAAATGACTGCATAATTGATTTGTCTATACTATAAGCTTTTTGGCATGAAGAGAATGAGCTAGGACTAGCTCTTGTTCATCTCATTTAGTTCTCGAGCTCAAAACTCCGGCTCTTGTTTGGCTTGTTTGTTAATGGGACGAGCTGGTATCAAGCTGAATTATGAGCCAAACATGAACCTGTGCATAAACAGTTTGTTCATTTGACAGCTTTATTGGTATATTAACTTGATTTATTTCAAGAGTTATAGCAAGGCTTTTATGCTTGTCTAGTTTTTCATATTGGAGTTAGAAATTTAGCTTCTGTTAAGAAAAAAAAAAGATCGATAATTTTATGGGAAGATCCAAATTTAATTGCAACATATGGATATCAAGGTTAACAAAAGTGGGATTATGAGGAGCAAAGTTTTCCTACCTAGAGCCCTGTTTTTGGATTTGTTCAAAATCAGTATGTCGGACAGGGAAGAAACTACTGTGCAGAACTTGATGTTTGAAATCATATTTGTCATCTTCCATGTTAACATGTTAGTATGGATCATGCAGAAACCCTTTCATATTTCTGACTCTTAATTTGAATGTCTACTTCTTCAGTGCTTAAACCATATAATTTTGTTGCTTTATTTTTTTTGAATTTAGTATCTCACTTCTCTACATCCTTTACAATTGATTTTATTTCTTCTTATTTCAGTATGCAAATGACAAGTTACCTATCAAACTGTTTGATAGAATATGTATACTTTTCGGCTAATCAGATCGCATGTCTTTTTTCTTTTACTAAATTCTTAGGAAAGCGAAGGCCATGGAGGGCATTTCTTTTGTATGGTCCGCCGGGAACTGGAAAGTCATATTTGGCCAAGGCTGTTGCAACAGAGGCAGATTCAACTTTCTTCAGGTTGTTTGTCTAGCCTTACACTTATCATTTCCAGAGATCTAAGAAAATAGCATCTATTATGGTGGTTGTATTTTTTTTCAGCACCTGATATTATCTGTTTCTGGGTTGTTACATGCCATCTGAACCTTAACTTTTATTTCCAAGTGTTATTGCATTTACACGGCTTGGCTTTTCAGTCAATCACTTTTCTGACTTTGATCATTGTTGCTTTTATTTCTTGTTTGTATGCTCTTAGGTGGTGTTTGGTCGTAGAATAAGTGGGGGGAGGGATGTCCCTTGCACTGTTGAAGGAATAGGCTTATTTTGCAGAATAAGCATGTTTTGATGTTTGGTTGAAGAATAAGTGCAGGGAATAATAGAGAGAATTAGCTGCACTTAACGTTTATTGAGCTTCGTCGCAAAGACAAAATTGTCGTTTTGTTTTTTTGAGTGTTTATTAGAGTGGATAAGGGGAAAATGGCAATTGAAGGGAATAAGGATAAGTCTATACTGCACTATATTTGTGGAATAGACTTATAATGTGGTGGTGGGATATACTCCACGGCTCAGTATAATCCCAATTTTTTTGGGTGTTTGACAAGAATTTAGGGGATAGCCCCCCATTTTAGAAGATATCCTCCCTATTCATTGCACAACCAAACACCACTTTAGAACTTCTGTGGTTGTATGCTGCAGTTAGTCATGGATTTCATATTATCAATTTGATTTTGGTAGGTACTCTTACCTTGTATTTCTGTTTATAGATCAAGATATATATTGTCTTGATTTTGTCGGTCCAATGCCTTTCAAAGAAAAGATATAACATGGGTGCATTCGTAGTTTTATATCATTTGTTACTTTGTTCTCTTTCTGAAATTCTAGGTTCAATAGAAGCTTTTGAAGGAGCTAAACTTCTGGACAAGGTTTTTCACTTCATAGTCACGAGTCCCCTACTTCTTGTGGGAGTGGTTCAAAAAATTTACTTTTTTTTCTTTGTCATTCTAATTGTTCTCATAACTTCCTCTTGGATGACATTCATTTTATTGCTAAAATTTCCTATTGAGATGTCATTCATAAACAAATTTTATTTTGTGGAAGTTTTGTATATCAATTTTCATAAGTTGTTTAAGTATGATGATTAATTAAAGTATGAGGACCTGTATTAGAGTTCAAGTCTCCACATTTGTCTTGATAATTTGTGTGAGAAGTTGTAGTCAATTGTCTTCACTTTTCTCTTCTTTGTGGTGGAAGGAGAACCTGTGCTGCTTTCATAGAGTCTCAGCTGAAACTGCTCTAATTGATGATTGCTGTTATACGGGCCTCTTCTCCTTTTTGTTCTCTCCTTTAGGCTACATGGTTGCATTTTTAAGTTTTTTTTTTTCAGAAGTTACTAGTTTCTTATTGCTTCATGTAGTAAAATTCATTTTGTTGATGCTATATATGAGCATGTATGTAGTATTAATATTCGTGTTCATTTTGTTGGAACAATTATCAACCCAGGCTGGAAGTGTCTTTGGCTAGAAAAAGTTGATTCTTTTGGATATATTTGGCAAGTATGTAGAACTTGTGAGATCTTATTTTGGTGTATCTAATACTGTAGCTGCCCAAGAAAAAGTTTAAAAAATTACAGTAGATTCACGGATATCAACCTGCAACCATCTACTTTCCAGCTATAGATCTAAACAAAGACTCTTCAGGAGAATTAAATGAAATTCAACATTTAGTAAAGGTTATGAATCACATAAGTAGATCCTAGGCATAGTTTTGTATTTCAATTTACTACAACAGTAGAAAGACATGATGCAGACTAAAAAATCCACTCCCACATCATTCATTTATGCTTAGTGGAAACATGAATGAAGTTTATATTTCAAGTTTTGGATAACTGAGTACTTGATGATGGATATCAATTGGTGGATGTTGCCTTTGTCACCTCGATGACCATGACCCTGTAATAGTCATGTCCCCACCCCCTAAAGATGAGTACATATCCTCCCGTCTTGCTGTGAATTAACTAGATGCCTGTAATTTCAGGGACAGTAAATTCATAGTTAACAGAAAATGCATAGAAGAAAAAAAAAGAAGAAGCTGAATCCTGTCCTAGCAAAAAAAAAGAAGCTGACTCCTGCAATTGAGAGTATAATTGCAATCAGTTGCTG
>JAOXJJ010001100.1:4477367-4504819 GCA_025769935.1 Phoenix roebelenii | reverse complement strand
TCAAGTTCGAAGCTAACTCAGCGAGGGAAACAGCATAGCAAGCTATCTTTCTTTTCCGAAGCTAGACCTCTGCTGCTAGTGGAGATGAGTTTAAACAGATAGGGCCAAGTACTCAATCTGTGGCAAATATTAAAAAAGAAAATCATAGAGATTGAACTTTTTTTCTATTCCAAAGAAAGATGCTGTTTTCCGGGGTGAATATTGTGTGGAAATTTCAGCTGAAGATCTCTGTGGGCTATTAAACCCGAGTATCTTTCATCTAATGCCTAAGATAGTTGTTGTGGTTTAGGCTGGAGCCCCTATAGAAATGTCAATCAAAGTATTTTTGGAACAAATTTTATAAACTTAGTGTATGCATTAATATGGCATCCCTATTACATTGAACAAACATGCTTGTTTTGTTTGAAGACAGCAACTTGAGAGTGGCAAACTTTTAGTACAAGTAACAAAATTTAGATTTGCCTAGTTGCCCATAGTGTTTTGAATTTAGTTGAACAAAGGGAGGAAAAAAAAACTTGTTGCATTTTTAAATTAGGGGGATCATGGTGGATTAATACCATGCACAATATTGTGCTTCATGCAGAAGTCTTCTAATCAATTTCTCTGGACTTTCAATATTGAGAGAGTTTTCTAGTTTGTTATCCATGTTTGAATTATATGGGGTCAATGATTTTTTTCCTTTTTAATTATGTAGTGTTTATATTTATTTAATTATTTATGACTAAGACATTAGAAACAGAAAGTTGTAATTATTATTACATTTGCTTGTAGAGACGAGATGCTCTAGTTTACCATGCCATACATCATTTAGAGACAGAAAGTTGTAATTATTATTACATTTGCACATTCCATTTTGACTGACTTTAATGAGTATGCTTTTCCAGTTTTTTTTGAATAATTATCATCTTGTTTGACTCAATTTGCTTGCAAAAAGATGTTCATTTGATCTCTAAGTGCCAAGTTCTTGCTTATATTAAAAGCATGGACTGCATGTGGCCATGGTCTTGCCTATCAATGCAAGAATTCTTTTCTTTTTTTGTCAATGACTTCCTTTAGCAATATGGTCCATTGTCATAATTCATAGCTAATCAGCTTTTGGCAAGCTCTATCATGACAGATATTGTGGCATTGGTGTTGGAATCAAGTTAAATAATTCTAAAGAGATGTGGTTGTTGTGACCTAGAGCTCACTATTATATTTGCAGACAAATCCGTCTTTTTGCTTTGTGGTTGAAGTCAGGGATCACAACATTACCATTCTTGTTAGCTTTCTTGTGTTGGTGTCATGCAACATTATTAGCAAAAGGCCCTTTTGGGTAATTTTGGCTTACTCCCAAATTTAAACTGCTTAAGAAATTTGTCATTTGTATAGTTTTGCTTTGTGATCCCTTTTTGGAAAGTCCTCCTTGATGTTATCCCTGATGGCCTTAGCTTAGGTTTCCTCGTGCGAGTCCTTGGGAGTTTGCTATAATTCTAAGCTAATAGTTCATGTCGAGGTAACTGTCCCGTTAATAACTATTATATTTTAAGTTGAATTGTTGTGGTATCACCAAATGTGGCTGGCTATACATGCAATTAGCTATCAAGGTTGTGTTTCCACTATAAATAAATCTGCCCGCCTATGTTCCTTAAGCTTTATGGAACTAGCTCTTGAATTTGTGCTAGATTCTCTGAAGTGCAACCGCATTAGAGTAAGTATCCCAAGAAATAAGTAAATTTGTAACATTTGAATTGTCAGTGAATATGACTTGAGGCACTCAATAAAGCTATGCCATGTTTGGCAATTGTTGTGTGCAGCTTAGTTAGGCTCACATCTTGTACTCGTCCGACCTCTTAACGCACGATAGGCCTTCAACATAGGTATTCTCGTGCATCAAGCTTGTAAACATTCAGACCTCTATCAGGTTCTGAGGCCAGTGGATGTCCTACACTCTTGTGCTAGATATGTGATGCTTTACTTCACTTGCACCTCAATTGCCAGTTTGTATGCAACATGAACTTTTTCTTGTGAAAAGCGTGCAATGTGAGCTTGCATTCAAATTTTGTGGACTTGTTTTCTAGTTGCGCTAAAGCTTGATGTGCTATAAACATGAGTTCTGGGTTAGTCCTGTTTGATATGCTGGTGCTCATTAGTCCTAGACACAACCTTTGATAACCTGGCTCAAAAGGTTGATGCTCCTTGCACTGACAACCACATGCAAGATGCTAGCAGGATGGATTGGTTAAACTTTCAATGAGTTGAACCAAGTCCTGTTGTACTCAGAATTGGTGTATGTTGGATCTTTACTGGGGTTGCTGCTTCACATTGCGCCAGAATGGCCAACCAATCAGATCGAAGCAAAAACCAAGCCTCAGTCTGCAGCACAATAACGACAAGGTAGCTTGCATGCTCAATAAAATAAACATTTGGTGGAATTGGTGTATGTTGGGTCTTTAATGGGTTTGCTGCTTCATATTGCACCAGAATGGTTATGTACCAAGCAGACCAAAGCAAAAACCAAGCCCCAATCTGCTGCACAATAATGATAAGGTAGATTTTGCATGCTCAAGAAAATAAACATTGGGGTTTTATCGGAAGGAAGATTTTGCAGTAAGGTAGCACATGAGATGTAAAATCAAAGTGCCCGACATGCTGCATACTTATCGAATTATTATAAGGTTTTGCTGTTGTCATGGTTTCTTTGGGCACATCTAGACCAAGGTTGCGCCTGTTAGAGTTGACTCATGTTGAACATAATGATGATTTCAAAGATCTGGTTGATGACCTGGCAAGTTGAAGTTGATGACTCTGTAGGCTCGGTCTATGTTGTGCTTATTAAAACTTAAACCTATGTCTTAGATTTTAATTGATTTCTGCTTGACCTGCAGGAGAGCTCTTGCATCATCATCCAGGCCAAGTATATATCCATCAGGTTGACTAGCTAGTGCTCGTGTGTATGGAATTGTAAGATACATATGCATCCGCTCAAATATATCTCATCGTGCATTAATGAATAATAACTACATGGTTGGCACGTACATACAGTAATTTTAAGTGTATGTTTGGGCCTATTATGGAATGCAGATTTATCTTGTGAAGCATTGAGTTGTAGGTATTTTTGTAGTTTAACAAATATTTAGATATATGTACTTTATTTATTTGTGGTTAGATGCTCCTTAATGTAATGCTCAAACTGTCTTCACTCAGGAGGTTAATTGACAAATGCTGAATAATATGCTGCAGTATATCTTCATCAGATCTAGTTTCAAAGTGGATGGGTGAAAGTGAAAAGCTAGTCTCAAACCTTTTTCAAATGGCTCGTGAAAATGCTCCTTCCATTATCTTCATAGATGAAATTGATTCCTTATGTGGTCAGCGTGGAGAAGGCAATGAAAGTGAAGCTTCTCGAAGGATTAAGACTGAACTTCTAGTCCAGATGCAGGTAATATGAGAACAATGATATGCCCTGGATATTATAACATCCACTTCAAGTCGTGCCATTTGTAAAATTAATTAAATTAATGTTATTTTGTGGTATTGATGTTATCAAGTTTGTTGTGTAATGTAGTTTCTATGTTTTTAGCATGAAATGAGGCTATCTGCACAAGAGGAATGAGTACTTGAGTTTGCATAGACATTCTACTGAAGTATAATCTTCACCTTTTTCATCTGATATCATGTTGCATGAACATGCTTTAGATGCATGTGTGCTCTGCCATTAATAAGTGCTCTGTAGAAACATAGGCTAGGTAGTGGTTGGGTTTTGCATATAAAGAGGAATGCAGGATTGAAGCCAATTTCATTTATTCAACTCTGCCTAGCTATCTGGAATTTCTAATCCCAGATTGTAACATTTTTGTTTCCATGTAAATGGTTCTGGAAATATGGAGATGTGCAGCTAAATAATTTTATTTGTAAGACTTAGTGAAATCTGTTATCTATGTGCCAAGCATGTCTACTGTCATCCAAGATTAGAAATACAAACTAGATGTACTAGCTCAGCTCATATTCTTTTTTAAATTTGTAATTTTGAGATAGAATGTAAGAAAATAAAATTTATCGGTAAAATTCATAATTACATCACATCAGAGCCTTGGCATTCTGGAGTATGTCATCAGTGTTTTTTGACTATATTTATCGTATTATAAAGAAGTCTATAGATTTGTTTGCTTCTCTATGGTCATGGGAGATTTTTTTAATTCTTGGAAACTATCTAGTTCCATATATTTTGGGGACAAAACCCTTCAAGGCTTCAATAGTAACTCCATCATTCTAATAATGAATGATCTGTTTGTTCTGCTGTTTCATGATATTATTTTTATTGTGTGAGCTTTCTAACTTTTCTCATACTTCCTACATCTGTGAGATGTATGGTCATAATTTATGCCATCGTAGTAAAGAATTGTACTTTTTAGTTCATAAATTATTAGTAATCGTACTGAACCTTAAGTGACTCATTATCTACTAGCCTAGGTTCTAGGCCATGGATGGCTTCAATTAACAGTTCAGTTCAGTTTCAGCTGAAGACTAAATATTTTTTGTGACTGTGGTCATCTGTTGCTTGGATTAATACTGAGCTTTTGGTTTGGCATCAACAGAATTTTGTCTAGAATGTAGCTATGCATATTTTGGCAGGTTCTCTAATTAATTTTTGAATAATTCATAACTGAGCTATAATTAGTTGATAAGGAAGAGATTATTGAATGAAAGATCAAGTGTAAGTATCTGACATAGAGAAAGCTTCTACGGAAATTGGTCTAGCAAGCTCACTGGCAAGACTATTGGCAGCTCTAACAATGTGAGGAAAGAAATATTGGTTGAGTTAAATCATTTGTCATCAACTTGTGTCACTCCCATTTTTATTTATTTATTTATTTATTTAATTTTATAAATAAGCTCAACCAGTAATGACATTGGTACAATTGCTAACTGAAATTTTATCAAGTTGAAAGTGCAAAAATTTATTCTTTCATACTAATGCAGCTGAAATTGCTATCTCTCACTGGAAGCAATAACACTAATTTTAACAAGCAGACATCAGGGAGGGTTTACATTGTAGGTGCTACCTTTTATGTTGCAAGGTTATTGGCATGAAAATTTGCTCAACCTTGACCTCCAGCGTAGATGGATGCAATTTGCATCTGTACTCAAGGTTAGTAAATTAAGTGATCAAGATTTAGGATCATGTTAAAAAGTTAGATAGGATATTGTATGATGAGAAATTTCAGGCAAACTTTAGGTGAAAGATTGTGTCACCCTGTGTCCATTGATTAGAAGGATCATCAATCAGAAACAATCTGTTGAGAAGTTCTTCCCTTTGGATTTTTTTTTGACATTTTAATCACATAAGTCATTAAGAATTGTATTTAATTTTTAGACCCCAACTCCGATTACTTTAGGACAAAGTTATTCAGACATCCTTTTTGGGCATTGGTTGTTATTCAATTGTGTATGTTAACTAACTTCCATGGTTGTTAACACCTCATGCATTATCAAAACTAGAGTCCTGCACGTGCAATGCATATGCATGGGAAAGGAGTATTCTTAATTTTATTTGGAAGGTGGGGTCAGGGCTTGTTGGAAAAATATTTCTTTTTTAACAATGCGAGAGATGCCTAGAAAAGCAAGCACAGATGCACAAGAAAAAATATGTCGAAACTTTTAAGAAACTGTTAAAGCAGCTGTTCTCAGTTATTGAGACAGCATGGCTTCACTTGGCAGTGACGGACAATTTCAGCTCCTTATGGAACGCCGACCTGTTCCTGAGAAATTTTGTCGGTGAAATACAATTTCAGATCCACAGGGCTGAAAATGGGTCGGATTTTATCTGACTACATTTGTTTCCATATCCGAAGTGGATTGGATTCGGATAGAAATTTTGATATCCGGCCGGGATCTGGATCTGAATTCGGATGTTTATTTACAAATTTTGGCGGTTCTGGATCTGAATTTGGATTAAATTCTTTTCAAATCCAAATCCGGATATAAACTATGTAACCCAGGATTCAACCCAGTGATCTCTACATTGAATTGTAAGCTCCAACCACCAGGTTACATCATACATTCATATCTTATGCAACTTATCCACAAGTATTCAGGTCACTAAATAATTATTTGATGTATATTATGATATTTCATATTTTAATCATTAATTTTTTTATTAAAAAATATTTTTCTTTGATAAAAATGAAAAATGATCATATTTTATTTCATTTTTTATGATGATTTCAAAACTTATTGTTAGAAATATTTAAAATTTACTTCTATGTATTTCTATATTCATATATATTTTTTCTTGCAAGCTCTCTAAGAATAGATAATTCATTATTATTGCTATCTATGCTAAAATTAAATAGTCATAATCATATTTGATGCAAAAAAGTAATAATATTTTCGTATTATATTTTTATTCTTATTAAATTTTGATATTTAATATTTTAAAACAATCCGGTCGAACTAGTGTTTTGATCTTTGACCAAGTCGATCTTCGTGTCAGTTTAGTAACCATAAATCCTTGTTTACCTGTGTATTGTGTATGATCTGCATAGTGAATTCTATGCTTGTCCTTTACGATTATATAATTGATGTTAGTTTTCATTACTGAATTATGCTAAAAATTCAGTTTAGATCCAAACGATATCTGGCTTATATTTGTGTTAGGATAGAAAAATATGGATATAAATAATAGCCAACTTATATTCTTATCTATACATAGTAAATATGCATATGCTCAATATCAATTTGTATCCATATCCATATAAAACAAAAATGGTTACTGATTTCAGTATCCCTTTAATATCCCATCTTCATATCCATATTCGTTGAAAAATGTAGATACAAATATGAATATACCGGTATTCAATCTGTTTTCAGCCTTAGGTTGTCACAATGTAATTGTTTGCACTTATTTTGACTTTTTAGATTCTTACATATGTATTACAGTGGACAAATCTTTTTTGGATCAAATATTTTTATGTTCTCTTCGCATTCACTTGTGAAATGTACATATGTCATATCAGTATTTTTTATGCTCGAACCTAACAGCTTGTTGTATATGGGCCTTTGTTAAAAGAGTAATATGAATTGGCCCTGATGACACTGATAAATTGACAAATTCACTTATCATCTGCCTTGAGGTGATAAATGATGTGTGCAGAGTTGTTTTTTATTTCACTTGTTAATATTTGTATTCATATTCAAGTATGTTAGAACTGTCATATTACAATGCATTGTAAAATATGGTTGAGTCATTATGCTAGTCATTGGTTTTCTGCTACTTATTGAATCCCTTATTCTTCCAGGGTGTAGGAAACAATGACCAGAAAGTTCTTGTTCTTGCTGCCACAAATACTCCATGTGCTTTGGATCAGGTTGTGTGAAACCTTAGTTAATCTTTTAAGCTCAACTGCCAAATTTAGTCGCTTATGAATTTCTTTAGGGCTACCACAGCTGCTCTATAGTATCACTTCTTGTTGTGAATTATAGGCTATTCGACGGCGTTTTGACAAGCGGATTTACATTCCTCTTCCTGACCTGAAAGCTAGGCAGCATATGTTCAAGGTATTGTAGATACGAGGCTAAAGGCTAGTCCTGCCTAATGTTGGGAACCACTTTTTATTTTAATCTCATATTTCATTCTGAGGTGAATTTCACATTACAAGTTGTCCTCCGGTAACTTCATGTGATCCTTTTTTTTCATTTTTTTGGATTATACAGGTACATCTGGGAGATACCCCTCACAACTTGACGGAAAGTGATTTCGAGAACTTGGCTCACCGAACAGAAGGTTTTTCGGGTTCAGATATTTCTGTTTGTGTAAGTAGGAACAGTTCCCAATGGCCTTAAAGAATTTTCTGCGAGGAGTTGGTCCCCATCCATAAGCAATATCGAATATTATTTTTAACCTGCTTTTCACCAACAGGTTAAGGATGTACTCTTTGAACCGGTCCGCAAAACTCAAGATGCCATGTTTTTCATTGAGACCCCCGATGGTATGTGGATGCCATGTGGACCAAAACAACCTGGAGCTGTACAGACCACAATGCAGGATCTTGCTACAAAAGGTCTTGCTTCTAAGGTGCACTGAAAACCTCAACCCACGGTGCTTTTTCAGGCAAATGCCCCTGGCTCTTATGATTAAATAGTTGTTTCATGTTTTTCTTCCTGAGTGATTGAACAGATTCTTCCACCACCAATAGCGAGGACAGACTTCGATAAAATACTGGCCAGGCAGAGACCTACAGTCAGCAAAGCTGACCTTGAAGTGCACGAGAGATTCACCAAGGAGTTTGGAGAAGAGGGCTAAATGGTTGGACAGGACCGAGTGTGGGCATTGTAACTGTATATTGTGTTTCTGTTAGCTTGAGTGAAAATTATAACTGGTTTCATAAAACCTCTCATCAGGTGGAGCACACTACTTTCCTAGATTCTCCATGGATCCCTCTTGTTGAGATTTGACTATTTATATGCTAGAGTTGACTCCACCTGTGACTGCGATCGCTCCGGGCATTAATGGAAGTAATGTATTGAATATGATTAAATTCCATCATACATTATAATTTTTGTTGAGATTTTTGCGAGACTTTGACAGTTCTGATTCTTCTCTGTTTGTTGTGAAAGGTCGCATACTTACAGAAATTAAAATGTATTCTCAAGGGTGAGGTCAGGTGGCTCTTTTTCAATAAGAGCTTGAGGTCAGTTTTACATGGTTCACCACTGAGCTTCTGCCTGATCAACAAAGTTGAACTTTTAAGGAGGAGATGAGACTTGTTGGCTAAGATTACACGGAACAGTGTGGAAACCCGACCTAGAGAAGAGGGGAATAGGCGGATAGTGAGGGGGTTGCAGTGACATTGATGGGTCTAAAGGTGGTGGGGTAAAGTCGTTGGGACTGGGGTTAATGGGAGTGTGAGGAAAACTAGAGTGGGAAGGGGGGAGGGAGGAGCGTACGGGGGTTAGGGCTCGGGGGTTAAGGAATTAAAAGCATTCATGGCTTCATTCTATAGATGCCTAGAAATCCTAATAAATCTGTTTATAAGATTTTGTTTGTGCTAGGGCTGCTAGAAGGTTGAGTTGGTGAAGTCGCTAGATTTTGGATACTAATAACATGGATTTTAAATTTTTAACCTATGTTCACCTGGATAAGCTAGGCTTCCTCTTGTTTCCCCACACACAGAGAGAGAGAGAGAGAGAGAGAGTTGTGCTTGGGTTTCCCCTTTTCTTCTTTATCAAAATTTATATTTCTCGTTCTTTGCAACCTTGGGAGTGATAGGATCTCTCTCTGAGTCACTTATCCTATTCACAATGAATTGCGGGTATTATTAGCCATAGGTTTGACGTGAATGGTTTGATCATATTTTAAATGAAATTGATTGAGTTTACAAAGTTATGGATGATTAGGTTGATTGCTGCATTTAGAATTTGTATCTCCATCGAGCATGAGATGGTAGGTTGGGTCCATACGAAAAGGTAGTATAAATTTTCACTTGCTGCAAATCCAATCCTTTTGACATCTCGCCTCAGGATGCATGGCTCTTTCCAAAATGGGCGATAATCAACTTTCATCTTGAGGCCAAGTGAGCAAGGTGAATGATCTATGCAAACCTTTCATTCTCGTTTGCTAGTAGAACCGATAATAGAGAGGCTTTATTACAAGCAAGAGAATGGGAAATATGCATATGAAATTGAACATTAATGCTAGATAAGCCTATTTGAGTTATCTTTTCTTTTTCATATTCAGTTTCACATCTTGCTTGTTCTAGATTATGTCCAGCCATAATTAGAGTTACGTTAAGATTTTGACTTAGATTTACTTATTGTTTGATAGGTTCGAGTCGGGTCGAATCTCCTTTTAGGTTAGGTCCATATTAGATTTGAGTTTTTAAACCTAGATCAAGATTTATGAACTAAATTTGTACAAGTTAAATTAGCTTGATTCAAGTTTGAATAGCTTGGATCTCCTGTCCTAATTTGGATCCGATGCCTGGACTACGAGTAACCATGAGTATAAGTCAAGTCTAAGTTGGGTTGGATTTTAGCGTCGGCCTACCTGACCCACTTGCACCTCCATGTTTTACCAAATAAGCCTCATCCCATGTGAAAAGATCACGAGTTCAGAACCTTCCTGAAGTACAGCAAACCCCATATTTCACCCTGGCTATTGATAGTTGTCGTGTAACAAAAGATAGCCATGGTTCTGAGACCAATCTCTTGAGTTCTGCTCTCTAAGCTTGAGAGGATCCAAATCCCAGAACCACAATGTGCAAATCTCTTGTATCCAATGCTGTATCCAACACTTTTTTCAATTGTCGATTTGATTTTCAATAATTTTAATTTGAAATATTTCGATATTACTATCTCATGATGATCAATATTCTCAGCATATATATTTCATCTTATGCTGAAATTTTTGTTGCTGCCTATTGATCATTATCTTCCTTGCCCACCTTTATATTTTTCATGTGATAACTGTTTCTTTTCTTTTCAGAAAAAGTTTATCAGAAACATTATGTGGAGTAGAATTTCAGAAGATGTAATGCGAAAATATGTAACCTACCGTGAGATATTTCTTTGCCGACAGAAAGTCCGAGAAGGCGATTCACTACGAACGGTCCCGAGAGCCATGCCCTTCGGGCGGGGGAGTTGGGGGAGAGGTGGGGAACCCTCCCGTAGGGTTACCCCACAACACCATAGCCGAACCATTAAAATCCAGCAGAGCAAAATGCCGTATAATTAGTATTGCATCAATATTATATAATACATTTGCACTTAATGGTATTCCTACCTAATTATTAAAGCACGTACTCAGCAGCAACAGAGAAAGCCGTGTCGGGGTCACTCGTATCAGCAGCCCCAAGGCCCAGGGGGGATGCATTTACAAATGAAGTTAGGTCCACACATCATGTGAATCCCCCTCTCCTCACCAACTTGCCCCTCTGGGGTCCCACTCTCATTGCCCTCACCCATATCTAAATCAACCCTATCTCACAACTTCCAAACCCATGGATCGGAGGCCACCTCCCCTTTCCGTGAATCTTCCCCCCCGGTTTCCACCACCCCTCCAGTTGACCCATGAACCCCATAAAATGTACTAACCACAAACCACACTTCTCCAAGTCTACAACCAAAGCGAGCTCAAACCCCCTGCCCTTGGTTTCTCCTCCTCCTCCTCCTCCTCCTCTCTCTCTCTCTCTCTCTCTCTCTACGTATTTCAACCCGATCTCTCTTCCATCTCAAGAAAAATTTTCATCCATGGACCGCAGCTGCGTCGAGGAACTGTCGAACGAGTCCGGGAAGAGACGGACGCCCGCGCCGGCGACGCTGCACCGCATGGGCAGCGGCGCCTGCAGCGTCGTGCTTGACCCGACACCGGAGACCGGCGTCGAGGCCGAGTCACGAAAGCTGCCCTCCTCCCAGTACAAGGGCGTGGTCCCGCAGCCCAACGGCCGGTGGGGGGCCCAGATCTACGAGAAGCACCAGCGCGTGTGGCTCGGCACGTTCCCCGAGGAGGCCGACGCCGCCCGCGCCTACGACGTCGCTGCCCAGCGCTTCCGCGGCCGCGACGCCGTCACCAACTTCACTCCCCTCTCGGAGAACGACGACGACGACGACGCAGCGGAGCTTGCCTTCCTCGCCGCCCACTCCAAGGCGGAGATCGTCGACATGCTGCGCAAGCACACCTTCTGCGACGAGCTCCGGCAGAGCAAGCGCGCTGGAAAGGCCAGTGGGAGCATCGTCGGCAAGAGAAGCCCGCGGAGCTTGTCGGTGTCAGATCGCGACATATTATTCGATAAGGTTGTGACGCCGAGCGATGTGGGGAAGCTGAACCGGCTGGTCATACCGAAGCAGCACGCTGAGAAGCACTTCCCCATGGAGATCGGCAGCGGCAGCGCCGGCATGCTGCTCAACTTTGAGGACGTGAGCGGGAAGGTGTGGAGGTTTCGCTACTCCTACTGGAATAGTAGCCAGAGCTACGTGCTGACCAAAGGATGGAGCCGGTTTGTGAAGGAGAAGAGCTTGAAAGCTGGAGACGTGGTTACTTTCTGGAGGTCGAGGGGGCCGGAGAAGCAGCTTTATATCGATTGGAAGCCGCGAGAGGCGGCGGCGGCGGCGGCTTTCGCTGGTCGGCCGGTGGCGCATGTGCAGGTCGTGAGGTTATTTGGGGTTAACATTTTCAGAACTCCGGTGGGTTGTGGTGCTGCTGGTGGCGGTGGTGGTGGTAATGATGGTGGTGCGGAAGGGAAGAGGGTGAGAGAGATGGAGCTGTTCCCACCGGAACATTTCATTAAGAAGCAATGCATAGGAGCTTTGTAGTACTGCAATTGTCTTGCTTTACTTAAAGAGGAAGTTAATATCCCGTCCCTAGCTCTGTGTATACATTGTAATACGTACTCTAATATCATGCAAGTGTACATTGTGTAACAGTTGGGGAAAAAGATGAATCTTTGCGGTAACAATGGTACGATAGCATGCAGTTACCTTGAATCCTTTAATTGTGATCTAGAATGAGTTTAAAGGCTATTTCCTTCTTCCTGGTGCTATCACACCAAGAAACTTCTATTGGCAGGCCAAGCAGCTGTTACTGTTGTACTTGTAATTGAATCCATAACGACTTGTTGCTGTGTCGCTCCAAATCTAAGATTCTTTAACAGAATTCGCCAATTAAAGGATTCTGCTATCATATGTAGAGATCTCAGCAGGTGAGAGGGGACAAGGAAATCAAGAACAAATAACCTAAAGCTGACTGATATTTTGGGACAGAGATCTACATGAGCCTGAATCAATGCATATATAGATTCAAAAGCAGAACCATGTTTTCCCTTGTCATCAGATATTAAACCGAAAAAAACATTCTATTCATCTTTTTCAAGTTATCAAAAATCCATTCCGGTTCAATAAAACTTTGGTGTGCTTGTGTCTACTCTCTCTCTCTCTCTTTGTGTGCGTGTGCTTGTAGACACAAATAATTAAGAGAGAAATAAAAAATGCTATCAAAACTAAACGACTCAAACGTTGAAGAGGGAGATTACGTAATCCCCAGACAATCGGGATATTAATGATCAGCATGTACGTAATGCGGTATTCCTGGCAAAATTAATGCGTTGGAAACACGTATAAACTCTACATTCTGACTGCATGCCCAATAGTTGGAAAACTAGCTACCAGCAAATTTTCAATGCAAATCTGGTGAACTAATTGTGTTGGAGAGGCTTAAAGCGCACATTAGGGCATCAAAGAATTTTTAGCATGAGCCTAATCACCTCATGAGCCAGCTAAGGCGATGCGAAATTAATCCATTTTTGATTGTTATAAGGCGCGTAGCGGTAGTGTTGGTCAAGCATAACATCTATCAATTAACACTTGGTAGAAACGGCTATTAAACTATAGCACGAGGGAAACTGAGAGCTAGGGGACAAAAAAGAACGGCCCAGGTTTTGAGGTCGCAAGTTGCGACACATGGTTTTGTTTCCCCCAAATACTTTATTTTAATGACAAACTAGCTACGAATTAATACTAGTAGTTGGTTGGGCTAGGTCAATGAGGTGCAACTTGGAGGAGGTAGTGTGCATGGCCTAAGTTGCTTAGTAGCTGGCTGGTCAAAAGTCTTCGCAGCCATATTCTTTTTTTAAATTCTAATAGTTTGCCCCACGTTTTCAACTCTACGGGAGGGATTGTCTGCTTTAAAAGAACCATTGACAATAGAAGGCTTTCCACCAGGAAATGAATGACCGAGTCTCCTATTAAATCTTGCATGAGTTTTATAATATAATTTTCATCATAGATCTCGAGAATCCCTAGGTGCATGTAGAGACATAAAGCATATTTACCATAGGCTATCTTTGGAAAGGTTGCTTCACACGTAGAATATCTTTTGTAAGCATTGTAGTAACCGACGGCATTAAATATGGTCATTTCCCATTGCTGGTTGGGACATCAAAGCAACATCATCAGCCTATGGACATTGGTCAAACCATGTAGCCCCCATTTTTAACAACGCTTGCACTACGAAGCGATGTTAGCCTTCAAGATATATATATATTATAATACAAAAACCAAGATTAATTAATCACTTAATAATTAGCTGCAAGTTGGCTGAAGAAGACTATGATCACTTCTTAAACAGTCATGTGCCTACGTGCTAAGCACATGCAAGAGGCGAAACATGCATATATAGAGCCGACCTGATGTGGCCCTTCCACCGAAGTCCTATGACCACTGAAAGCTTCTACTGGATCTTTTCTTTTCTTTTCTTTAGTAAGTACGCTCTCATCATATGGCATCATTGATAAACAAATTGCACGGTTCTGAGTGGAATTATGCCTCTATTCGCATTTGGTGTGAATGAGAGAGAGAGAGAGAGAGAGACGCGCGAGGTTGGCAAGAAACCAGACAAGTGACTGTCTCGAGCTCTAAAAGTTGTGCGGCATCATGTCCAAGAGAAAATTCTAAACCAACATGAAAATGCACAAATAATCCTCAACAAGGCACCACTCAAAAGCAACTCCCAAGATTAATTTGAGCCATAAACCTTCTTCAAAGGCAAGCCATTGGAAATTAAAGAGATACCTATCGACCAACTGATTTTATAGATATATATAGTTGTCGACCACCTTAAATGTTCATTAACCTTGACTTTTAAGTTTAAATCAAGGTTATTTCTTTGCTCTCGTGTTAGTTTAGAGTTCCTCCACGTCAAAATGTAAAGTTCTGATTTAATATTTTTTATTCGCACAACGCATACATCACACTCTTGCACTTGAATAAGAGGAGATAGATCAGCCAAATCCAATTATATGGTACTCTAGCTAACCGAAGACGTACGCACCCGAAAAAGGAAGAACACTTGTGGTCCTTGGGAATAATACGATCTCGCTAAATCCCACACATTTATAACCTTAGACCATGAAAGCTCGCTTTCGCAACTGTGGTACCGCGGCTGGCAGCGTTTTCGTCGCCCTCTTTTCCGTATAAACAACGTTTTCATAGTTGGGAAGAAGTCACGTTGTTGGTACGGAGCGAAAAGGGTTTTACTCACATTAGCAAAAAAAGAAAAGGGCTTTACTTCTGCGCCCAACGAACGACCTTGTGTAACTAATGTTGCCGATGGCATCCCAAGGCAACGGCTGTATCTTTGACCGGTAAAAATTTTGATCTGGCGAATGGTGGAGATGTAGATGATTGTTCTTCTCAATGCAAATCCGACCTAAAACGTAGTTTTCTTATCGAAAATTTTTCTGTAGGAATTTTCTAATGCCCAAATTAGTCGAATTCTAAAGAAACTGTGGAAGAATGAGAGAGATTTTTTTAGGACGGCACAAGAAGTGAATAAAAAAACATACCTGCTGATAATTGCCAGAGGGTACATTAACTGCACAATAATGTCTTCTCGTACAATAATTGCATAGTAACGGTTTCCCACATTATGCTTGTGGTGGTTATTTTGACATGCAATTATGGGCGAGTTAGCGTAACTATCATCAGAATTATGGTTGTATGTATTAATCGTCTACCAATAATTTTTAAGAGACATATGGTATTTCTTTCCTGCTTAATTGGAACAAGATTATACTCCAGTCAAATATCGAGGCTAGGTACCTCGATGAATATCGATATCAAGAACTTCGGTATAATTCGAGGTTAGATTAACAAATATTCTTCCTATCAACTAAGGTCTATTACCATGCAGAAAAATTTTTGGTAGGAATTTTTTAATGCTCAAGTTAGTCGAATTCTAAAGAAAGTATGAGAGTTTTTTTTAGAGTGACACAAGAAGTGAAAGAAAAAAAAAACATACCTTCCAATAATTGTCATAGGGTACGATAACTGCACGATAATGACTTGTCGTACCACTGTTTGTTTTAGCTGGCTAGAATCGGAACAAAGGAAACTAAAAAAGCAAATAATGATTCTATCATTAGTAAATAAGGCACATAACTGCACAATAATGACATTCCATATTATGCATATGGTGATAATTGTGTCGTACAATTATAGCCGAGCCAGCGTAACTATCACCGGAATCATGTTTGTGTGTATTAATCGTCTACTAATTATTTTTAAAAGACATGTGGTGTTTCTTTCCTGATTAACTAGAACAAGATTATACTCCAGTTAAATACCAAGGCTAAGTACCTCGATGAATACCGATATCAAGAACTTCGGTATAATTCGAGGTTAGGTTGACAAATATTCTTCCTATCAACTAAGATCTATTACTACACAGAAAAATTTTCGGTACGAATTTTCTAATGCTCAAGTTAGTCAAATTCTAAAGAAATGGTGGAAGAATGAGAGTTTTTTTTAGAGAAGCACAAGAAGTGAAAAAAAAACATAGTAACGACTTTTCACATTAATAATTATCAATAATTATTAATGTGAAAAAAATATATCTATCAATAATTATCAGAGGGTATGATAACTGCACGATAATGACTTGTCGTATAATAATTACATAGTAACGACTTTTCACATTATACATGTAGTGATAATTATGCCGTGCAATTATGGTCGAGGTAGCGTAACTATCGTCAGAATCATGGTTGTGTGTATTAATCGTCTACTAATAATTTTTAAGAAACATGTGGTGTTTCTTTTCTGCTTAACTGGAACAAGATTGTACTTCAGACAAATACGGAGGCTAGGTACCCCGATGAATACCGAAATCATGAACTTTGGTATAATTCGAGGTTAGGTCGACAAATATTGTTTCTATCAACTAAGGTCTATTACTATGCAAACCCCCCTCCCAACTCCCTCCACCTCCGCATCTTCCTTCTTCCAAGTTAAACTCTCTTCTAACATTACTACAAGATTAACTTTTGTCATTTTGAAGCTAATATTTGAGCAAGCGTCTGCAGGAAATGGCACATAAAAAATACTACAAAATCGATCCATCCGAAAGAACGAAATCTTTTGGTTCTTATTACAAGTTCAGTTCAGATGGTCCGATCTCAAAGCATGGGACCACTCACCATCATTTCAACAAAAAAAATGCTCCTAAAATCGAATCAAAAATAATAAAGTCACGACCGTTCTTCGTCTCCTTCTGTCGTGGGCTCTCTGGTAGCGGCGTTATCCGACGCCGATGCGGGGTTCTTAGATCTGGACGCTCGGATGGAGTCGTCGTTGCCCACAGAGCATGAGCCCATGGATCTTCGTCGCTACTGCTTCAGGATCACCGGCAGGTCCCCGGCCGCCAGCCGCTGTCGCTGCGGAGGCGCCGCGCGTCCTTCTTGCGCTGCCTCCTGCTGCCTCTTTGGAGCCATCGGAAGCTGGCTCACGATTGGGGAAGTCGACAGAGATGGTGGCTTCGGACCGGTGCCGCCACGTACGAGAGCATTGTTGGGGGAGTCGTTCACCGTGGGCTCCTCGGGAGGAAGATACGGAAAAAAGCTTTTTATTTCTCATTTAACTTAATTTATTTCTTTTTTTGCCTCATTATTGATATTTTTTATATCATTTTTGAAATTTCCAAGTTATTTCAATGAGGTCGTTTTAATGGCAGAATTGGATGCGAGTTGATGGTGGTAAGCTAGTAACGCAATATTTTATTATATATATATACACACACTTAATTGCAAAAATTGCAATGAGATATTAAAATTAAAAAATATATTAATTTATAGATTTTTTTAAAAAAATAATAAAAAAATATATAAATTAATAGGGCTAAAATCGGATGTATTGGATACTGACATATTCATATTTATATTTATTTTACTTAACAAATATAAATACAGATACAAATATTAATCGAATGTAAAAATTTATATCAATATTTATTTTGAACGTATACGAATATAAATCAGATATCCAAAAAATAAATATAAATCAGATAATTAAACTTTATAATTACATAATCAGATATATTATAAAATGAATAATAAATCAAGTTAATAGCACTATCTCTGCACATTTTTTTTTAACTATCAGTTCTATATAAAATTAAATAAAATTATAAATAAAATTAGATATTTAAATATAGATCAAATAATTATCTATTCATATTTGTATTTATTTTTTAATAAATATAAATATAGATATAAATATTAGCTAAATGTTTAAATTTTTGTTTATATTTGGATAGATCTGGTTGTAAAAATGAATTCAGACGACGCACAGGAAAAGAATAGATGGTACATTGCGGAGAGTGAGGCAGGTCTGAAAACATTCAATCAAAGGAATCCAATGCCAGCTGTTTGGGTCGGACACTGGGATCAGCCTCCTTCGTTTTTTTTTATTGCTAAAGGTCTTTGAGAAAAGTGACCTTTTGGTGCATTCGCTGGGACTTGAGTTTGGCCGGGTGGTGCAACACATCATAACTTGGAATTGGAAGCGCGAGATTCGCTGGGCGAGACCCGATCTATCTAAGCAGTGAATCCAAGATAAAAAAGAACCGACTGCTAAAGTAGATGCCAAAAGAGGTCAAGTCGTACGTCGCACAATGCCCTCCATAAAAGGAATTATTGACAAATTAGAGAGAGGAGACCCGGAGGAAATAAAAAGAAAGAACTGTTAAAGGTAGTACGAGAATACCAGCGACCGACAGTGCAGTACAGGCACGCAGTAAAGTTGTTACAGTGTCCATCTGTCCATATCTTGATTGGATCTTGACTAGGTCAATGGTTCGTGATCACAGGTCATTAGCATGAAGCCCGTTCATCGCATGGACACTGCATCAGCTGCGGTGGATTTCAAGCGTCTGCCATTAGAAGAACTAGCCAATTATAATTTTTAAGGCTTATTTTCTAGCTCCCATCCTTTCTAAAATATCTTGGGAGATTCATGACTCATCATCAAATTAGACTTTGGATGGAATATCAATTAATTATTCATATAAAACCTTATTAAAAAGAAAGAATTATTTCTTCATTTACAACCATCTCTCTGTCGCTAGCTTGAAAGATTGTTCAAGTGTTATCAATTCTTATCCTCTCTCTCTCCCCCTCTCTCTTTCAGTGTTATCATGCTCAAGCCTCTTTGCCTACATAACCCCAGCCACTGCCTTGGTATTTCTAATTTGTCTCAATCCTCTTCTTCCCTAGTTTTTTACACAATCCTTTTTTGTTTTGCTAATTTATGTATTATTTTTCTTTTTATGAAATATTTTACCAATCATCTATATTTTAAATATATTGTATTTGTTTGCTAAAAAATATTTTGTGTTTAATAAATTTTGATTTTATACTTTATTTTGGTATTTCAGTAGATTGACATTTTAGGTCTCCTGTGCTACTTAAATTTGGTTCTTTTCCTATTTCATAATTAAACAAATATTTTTCATTATGTTCTCTATTTTTATCTATTTCATATTATTTGTGTTTTACTTTTTCTATTAGAAAATTTCTTTTCTTTCTTTTATTTGTTAAAATTGTACCTCTATTTATTTTTATTTAGCTATCCTTTCCGCCACTAATAAGAATTTTAACCATTTTTTATTTTTTTCCGAGGTAAATATTATATGTCACATTTATCATATTTTATTCTATATCTTTGGTATTAAAAATATTGTTATATATTAATTAATCATTTATATCAAAACGGGAACGACCTCTTGCAAAATGCCTCATGAGAGATCAACTAAAAATCATGAGGTGACAACTTAAAAGTAAAAACAAAAAAAAGATACCACCATAAGACGTATTTTAAAAAATCACAAGATGATAATTTAAAAGGATGAGTTCAGAATTGAACAAAAAAAAAAGGAAAAAGAAGGAGACATAGAGATGCCATTCCTCAGTGGTTTAGTAACGTCATGACAATTTGCCAAAACCGATCGAACAGATCATATGATTCCATTGTGGTTAAACATGGTAAGGTGAAGTAAGGCTGCTACGTACTTGCTAGATCACATTACAAGACCATATTCTTTTGGTTGGTTCTTAAGATGCATCTTCATTGGCCCCCTTATTATGGGGGTAACTCAAATTATGGAATGTCAGCATGAGCTCAGAAAACAATATTTATGATAGTGAGAACCTACTTCAGCTTAATCAGACATGGCCGATGCTACTTATGGACTATAAAGATCCGTACGGACGTATGTTTAGTCCCACATCGATTATTCGTTGGGTGGATCTTGAGTACTTATATAGTATCAAAGAACCAAATAAATATCTTCCAGCTAACCATTTTGGGTGAGGTCCTGAGTTGTTATAAATTGTATCAGAGCGGACCTAACCTATAATCTATGTGGATTAGGGGACACTGCAGCACAGTTCTATTGGAGCTGACCACTGGCCGATCGTGATGTTTGTGATTAGATTTGAATGGATTTAAACTCTTAGCCTGACAAGGACGTCAGAGCTTGAACGAGAGAAGTATGTGAAGACCTATATGGATGTGTGTTTAGTCTTACATCAGTTATTCACTGGATGAATTTTGGGTACTTATACAGGATCAAGAAACCAAATAATAATCTTCTGACTAGTTATTTTAGAAAAGACCCTAGGTTATGACATGGACCCTACAAAACTTGATTACTTCATGAGAGATTGCTCCGAATCCGCTATCCAGCTATCCCATAAATGGAATCAACAAATATATATTGTAATGTAAATGTGGCCGACCGATGATATAAATCTATTGGATGCTTTTGTTTCCATCCATACTGATTGGGTGCCTTTCCATCGAGGCTAGCAAGTAGGACCATAAAATACACCGAGACATGTACGGATGCCAAATATAGGTGTGCAAAATTCCTGGGGCCGGAATGCCATACACAGTTTCCGTTTGCATGTATTGCGACCATCAATTCAATGTTCGCCATGCAAGCTTGAGTAAAAATGGGCCTCATTCGCCGGACTCATACATGGCGACAGTGCGTTCCTGGGGAACATGATGATTTGGGGTCAGAAATTGTGGTTTTTGGCAGCCCACGTGGACCATAGTGTCATCCACTTGCAAAGAAGCTTAGCCCGTGTGTTGGGCTGCCAATTTCTTGCCGCACCTGGTTTCTGCCAACTTGTGCAAAACCATGGGTTTGAACCCCCAAAGGCGACGTTGATCTTTGTCTCTAACGCCCGTAGGCTGTTTTTTTTTTTTTTGTTGATAATATAGATACATCATATAACTATAGTACAAATACACCCATACAAGCCAGAAAATATAATAAGATGAAAAAAAAAAAAGTAGCTCAAATCTATCTCACAAACAATTACTAAACTACCGAGCAACGAAGAAAGCAACTTAATCAACCGCCATATTCATCTTCTGATACCCTGAGTCTTCCTCAAACTAGATGAGGTCAGCTCTGAAAATATCTCTTGCATAGGTGATCCTCTTTTATGGAGCCTTCGGCTCTACTTCAGCAATCAAGGCATCATGGATATGCCTATTGTCAGCTGCCACCAATTTAAAATTAGAATTTTTTGCCACAAATCCCACCCTGACTCTGCATGGGCCGTGGGAAATACTCCGAATAAAGTAAAACTCTAGAAAGTTCGAAGATGAGGATCTTCGGGCAGTAGGCTGGCTTTTAGGTCGGCAAAGATACGGACTTATCCAAACTTGATCGCCATGCCAAAAGTAGGTCGGGTGTCTCGCCTAACCTGTCAGAAGTTGGCAGCTAACTAGGCCTTTCGCCACGGGAACTTAAATAATAAATTAAAGAAAAGAGGTGTCGTCGTCTAGCGTTCCGTCTTTTTGATCGGGTTCGATGGATCTATGGATGTGGCGTATGTGAATCGATGTCGATGTGTCGCAAGTGGATTAGATTGACCCGCTTTCAATCTAGAAACGCACTCCAGTCTGCGTTATAGTTATTTAAATTAGGTTATATTTTGAATATGAATAGAATAGAAATAACACGGTACCTGATCCAAACCCAAACCAATCGCAAAGCACAATACCTCTTGAATTTGAGAAACTAATTTGTTTTTAATATCAATTTTTATTCTGTGCGGCTGATCATAATAGTTTATCTGTATGCTGTTTAATTATTATTTTCTTACATATCATATTCATTTAATTAAGTAATTCGTTTATTCAGATTTAATAAGGTTTATATTTGGATTTATTTTCGCCCAATTTCATATGAGAAGTTTTGTTGAATCAATAAGGTGGATGATGCCCGGATTCATCTTTGGGCCAAACTCAAGTATAAACTGAATTTGGGGTCTGCAAATCGCCAATCTAAATCCAACCGACCGAAAGTTCTAATATGAACTCGGTTTGATCATCCGGATGTCGCCATCTAGAAGAACTCAAATGATGGATAAACCTTCCTCGCATAACTTTGGCCTAATCGGTCATATAATTATCCCAGATAATTATGTTTCTTCCAGGAACTGAATCAGCTAAGAAAACCCAGATATATAAATTATGTCAAAGTTAATGGATAAAAGGCTGACTTCTTAAAATGCATCTTAATATTTGGTGCAAGAGCTGCTTTTTAGATATCAAAAGTTATCGCTGGTCCTCACCCTACTTTAAGCACCTATTAATAGGTAATAGCGTTCAAGTAGCGACCGATGGGCAGGAAAAAGGCGTCAGCGGGGATGACGGCGGACTCGTCATAACCTGCTGCGCCTGTCGTTTTCTTGTATGCATGCTCTTAACCACGTACATTGACCTGGCCCACCTGGGCCGGCCTTCGTACGCTCAACCCAACCCACAGTATAGACGGACTGATTCGAGCATCAACTACGCTCTGCTGAGCTTGGGTTCCAAATGCAATGTGTCATTTCGTATGATATACTCCTAAGTAGGAAGGTAGAAAAAAATACAAAAGAGAATATTTGTGGCACCAAATTTTCAGATTGCATGTATACCAGTCGAGAAATATTAAATGCACTAAACAAAATTAAGAATAATGTAATTGTTGTGCTCGAGCTGTTAAAACTACAATTCATAGTTTCTGATCGATGGGACTAGAATAATTATTGTGGTCAAGCAGTCTTCCTGGGGCCACTCAAAGCTCAAGTCACGCATCTGATGGCATATGTCGGCCATGTGTGGACCAGACCAAGCCTGTTCATGTTTTACCTCCTGAATACTGCTATTTGATAGATCTTGACAGGTTTGATGCATGTCAGGTTGTGATTAAGGATAATTATATTCCGTAAGGGGTACAAATTTTTTTTGGTAAGATTAAAAGAGAGATGAGACATCTAGCTCTCTCTAACCCAAGGTGTGAGGAGGGGATTGTAAAGGTTTCCATGCATGTTTCTATTTGTAGCATATGAGTCTTTGTGATCACATCATCCATTTAAAATAAAATAAAAAAAGTTCACCTCAGAATTAAGGAGCTTCTTTTTTTAAACAAAAATTTGATGATCAAATGTTTTAACTACAAGTTTGAAATCTCCTCTGCCTTCAGATTTGGATCGATATTATTCGATCTCTGCATCCTACCAACTTGGAGCTTAATTAAACTAGATGACTAGAAATGTTTCACCATCGCAGTTCCTTGTTGCTCGAGTTCATGAAGATGTTAAACCCACATTAAACGTAGATCTTTCTTCCATGGCTTTAAAAGTCATACACGTTATAATGGACATGCTTAGTAGTTATCCTAGCAGGCAACTCTCACGGAATAAAAAGAGTCCATCTCAATGCGCAAAGCCCAAAGGCTTCATCGGTAAAATAACGATGATGGCTTTCGGCGAGCGCTGTTGCCTTTAACATTCGTCAAACGTGAATGTCGGTATCCCTTAGAAATGGCCATGCAAGTGTTCGACCGTTTGTTCACACATGTACTGTAAATCGCGAAGAAACAGTTGTTGACTGTGGTTTGGCCGAACTTTTAGCTCTACCGTGGGGCCGTTTGTGGTACGGAGTTTGAAATTTTTCAGGAACATCATGATATTTTTGATAATTCGATAGCCTCATGTGATGACTTTCCAATCCATCTCGTACCGTGCTCACCTAACTGCGTGCGAGGCTATAGTCCATGGAAATAGATGATCTAAAAGCCGGAATTGACTCATGGAGGAATATTCCCTACTCCATATGGATGGCTATATAATCTCATATAATGGAAATCATTCCTTATTTTTGTGGACCAACCATGCAACTGAATCTGGCAAATATAACGAACCATGCAATCTTATTTCTTGATTTTTCTTTATATGGATTCTATCATTATTTTTGATGCAGAGATATTAATCTCTTTGATGGAGGGATAGTGATTTCATATCAAGTGTATACAAGTATACTATTGTAGCTAATAAAAATCAAACTTTTTAGCTACAATTTTTTTTCTTAACAATAAGATATTAAAGAAATTGAGTGTCCAGTGGGTCGGACTACTTTTGAAATAAAGAATGGAGAAGCGACAGTATCACAATTTTTCAAGCATTGTAGGTGGGTCTTTTCCAGCAAGGACTTGGCCGACAAGCCTACCATGCGTAGGACGGGAAGAAACTGTAGACACGAGACCAAATCCGTGTGAACGGACGTACATTTGGATGCAGCAGAAGTCCCGCCTTGGCCTGCTGCAAGTTGGTGCAAGAAGAGAGGCTCCCTAGTTCAAAAAATGTGGGCGGTGATCGAGAAGGAGACAAACTAATTGCAGACGCGGTAATCAAAGAAATACATCTCTATATTATTTTGGCTGTAGGCATGTTCGTATTTCGATTGTATGTTATAATTCGGATCGTGAAATTTGAAGATAGGCTGAACCGTGCTTTGCTCGATCTTGCTTAGATATATGGTAGTCAAATCTAGCTACTAATTAATATTGTCGTGCATGCCAAATTATTGCATGCAATTTGTTCAACATAGGCTGGATTTATTTTGGCCAACTTGTTGAAAACCTAGGTGCTCGATCTACCTAGTCTAGATTTTTAACCTAGGAGCAATCCGGTCCACGACTTAGTCAGGTGAGATTTGATGTAGCCAAGAAGAAGACTTACGCAGACTGACTAGGCTAAAACACCAAGAGACTCGATAATTTTTTTGACTCTATTATTATTCATAGTTTTTTTAAATAAAATAACAAGAGCGGTGCAGTTGAATGTATAAAGATTCAACGTGTTGATGGCCAAGTATGTTATATGTTAATATGCATCCGTGGGTCCCACGTTTTGTTGCATGTAGATCGACCTGCTTTTCATTTGTAACCAATTTGGAAATATTCCAATCCAAGTCGTATTTATGAGAAATTGACTTAGATTGAACGATACTTTCAATTCCAAATATGACTTTGATAAAGATCATTAAATATCTGATTAAGACTCAAACCAACCCAAAACTAGTACGTTATAATTTTCCTAACCTTCTTGCATTTGAGAAACTGACTTTTTTTTTTAACCGAATTCATTTAACCATTAACCTTTATTTCTACTTTGCTGCACGGCTATAGTTGATTTGTGCTATTTAATCGAAGTTTATGAAGTCCGGCCTTTTCTCTATGGAAAAAAAATGTCAGGGCAAGCCTCCAGTGGATATTAAGTTAGGTTGATGGGGATAAGATGGTAACACCAAATAAATTCCAGGCGAGGCGCGGGTTTTGTTATTCGGGATCCGTCTGCCAGGGTCGTGGCTGCTGGTGGCAGTCAGTTATTTGATACTTCGGTTCCATGTGCGGAGCTGAGTGCAGCCTGGGCGGGCCTTCGCTACGCCCGGTGTGTGTTACAGGCTAGGTCTATCATCCTGGAGGGTGATTCAGCCACCGTCATTAGTTGGATCCAGGGGGTCCAAGGGGTGGCGGGTGTGACCATCCCTTGCTCCGTGATATTTGGGCCATGGCGAGGGATGGATGGATCTTTCAGGCCACGCATATTTACCGTGAAGGTAATGGTGCTGCGGACTGGGTAGTTGCGTTTGTAGCTTGTCACTCCGGAGGCACCTTATGGTACGGTGATGGGAAGATGCCCTTGGCACTCCGAGGTATTATATTCTTTGACTTTATTGGGTCTATCCGCTCACGTCGGGTATGATCGACCTGTACTAGCAAAAAAAAAAATAAAAAAAATAAATTTCAGGCCATTCCCCACATCAAAATAGGGTTCTCTCCACAACATTAAGAGAAATCCCCATCTACCATGGGAGGCTGGGAAAAAAACAAACTACCTCCCAATATTACATTCCCCCAAAACTGAGAGAGACCAGCAGAAGCAAAACCAAGTTCAGATCAGAGAGGAAAACCACACGTTCAATATTTCTCCATAAATCCAACACCCAAACTTGTGAGTCAAGCCAAGAAACCACGTAAACCCTAGCATTGACGCTAGGGACAAATCATAGATCCATAAATTAGACACCAAAGATGAATCAAGTATGTAAATCCACATGAGTCCGCAAAAATTCATAAAATCTCGCTAAAGAATAAGTTACCGAAGAGAGTAGTGATCGTAATCGAGGAGAAAGAAGAAGTCAGCGTTCCTTCTCTCGCCACATTTAATTGATTTTGCTTGCAGTGGATTAAAGTCGCCAAAGCTAGATTTCTTTAGTACAAATTGGTCAAAAGTGGGACAATGGATTTCAGGCCAAAAGCGACTTCGATCGCTCATATTTATGGGAAAAAAGTTTGTTTTAAAAAAGCGACTGTGATCTACTTCTGACTTCGTTTGTTTAAATTTATGGGCCACAAAGTGGGGGGCGGATGGAGGTTCATTTTGAAAAGCGACTTTGATCTGCTTCTGACTTCGATTACTTGTATTCATGGACCAAACAAGTAGGGGGCGATGGAAGTTCGTTTTAAAAAAGCGACTTTGATCTACTTCTGCCCAATAACTCGTTTAGTCCCCAGAAAAAAGGAGGGAGAAAAGTGAGGTAAATGAAAAAAATAGAAAAATAAAAATAAAAAGGGTTTAACATTCATAAAAGAGGTTTAATGATCGGTAAGAGAGAAAAATAAAAATGAAAGAAGAGTTTGTATCCTCTTTAATTCAAAGTTATATTGCAAATATTGACCCATGTATTGCAAGAATGATTCATGCATAGCAGATTGGCATGCCTCACTCTGACGCGGGCATGTTTTATAATTTGATGTATTTAATTCTTAATAAAAGCTACTCACAAAAAGTTCATGGAAATTAAAGGGAGGGTACTCAAGGTAGGGTTACTAGGCCAAACTATAGGGCATGTTGTCATTAACATACTTGATATGAGGAAGTCCGTATTTTGAAATATCAATATGACCTTGTAAAACAAGATCGACATGAGCGAACACCTTGAGTCTTCTAATACTGTCCTCTAGATCCTATAGAGCACAACTTTGACAACAAAGTCGGCACAGTAGTAAATAGAACTATGAGAAAGTTATAGATGATCTTGGTAAATTGACAATTTGGTTCCAAGCGTTGTGTTGAAAACAACTTGAACCCTCACTATGCATAAGTGGCAACCGGACACTTGAAGATTGGATTGGACTAAGAGCAAATCATAATCTAGCCGAACCTTTATACCTCCTAACCCGAACCCAAGTACCCAATCCAAACCCATTTTAAGCTAAAAAAACTAAATGATAAAATCTCAACAAATCAATTTACTTGACAAGGTAGTTGTATTGACCCATGTATCCTCTTTAA
>JAOXJJ010001100.1:4449285-4476099 GCA_025769935.1 Phoenix roebelenii | reverse complement strand
CCGTCTTAACTTATGGAAGATATGCATCCTTTTCCACAAACCATAGCATGTTGGACCTTAAAATACATCGAAATATTTCCGAATTCTAGCATTGGAAGCACCAAATTCAAAGGATTTCACTTCCACGCGTACATGCAGTTTTTGTTTGCATGCATTTTGTCTACCAATTAATTTTATGTTTTTTTTAAATAAGCTTTGTATTTAAATGGGTCAATGGATGCAGTCGCATTCTTTGGTCCGAACAGGGATAAATCTACGTTCCTTTCTTTACATGTTGATCACAAATTCGCGGTACGCTGTAACGTCGATGGAGCATTGTGTCCTCGACTTGCTTTTAAGTCTAACAATTAGCCAAGAAATTCTTGGGGAATTAAGTGCAGCCCACCTGTGCTGCCAATTTGATCCCTTGCTTGGAGAGCTGGAGGTGCCGCACCGGTCTCGGCCAACTTCTGAGAAACCATGAGTATGGGCTAGTCTTCGAGAAGGTCAAAGGGTGGATCAATCCAAACTTGATTTCATCGTCAAACCTTGGCTCTGAAGTTGGCTTAATCTGGTCATAATAGCTCATTACCAAAGCTTTTCTGACCATGGAGTCTTGGAAGCTCGGCCGAACAAGAGCTAGGGTTTCTTTTCTCCAAGGAGAAGGAGAAGGAGAAGAGAGCTGGATTTTTTTCAAAGGATGTACAAGTATTATGCTGATTTTTCTTTTTTTAGGTACCCCTAGCCTAATCATTAAGCGACTTAGACGGTCGCCTAAGGTCCCGGCTCAAAGAAGGTCCACTGCAGAAAAGACTTCAAAGACAAAATGGAAAAGAAAAAAGCCCCCCCTATGAGTTCATCTTAGGCCGGCCCACTGCAGGAAAGGCCTCAAAGACAAAACGGCCTTAGGCCTCCAAATACATTGGGCCGCTCCTGTCAGAAGTTAGATAATTTTGGCATAGCTAATAAAAAACTTTCCTCATAAGCTTTTGTTGAGTTGGTTTCGAAACTTGAATATATATTTGCTTAAATTAAAGGTGGTTTATAACATAAAACAAAAGGGAATGTTGTGGCATTTACATTCCTAACATGTGCATGTAATGATTAATTTGTTTAGAGTATGGACATGGATAGCATGGAAAGGTGCCTATGGTTTGATAGGCTCTCACAACTTACGAAGGCCGCTCGCTGCTTGCAGATTTGGTTTCTATTATGATTCGATGTCTATCTATTTAAGCTTTTTTTTTTTTTTTTTTGACTCCATCCTCAAAAGCTATTCTTCCACCAACAGCTGCGCCTACGATACGACCAATGCTAGTGCCTGAGCTGTAAAAACGACCAAGAAGATGGGTCGCAAATGTATATGGGAGAAAGCGTGCAATTAGTCGGTCGTCTTTGGAGGGACTCGGCCGACAAGCCCATATATCTGGACTATTTAGCAAAGATAGCTACAAGAAACGGATACGACGTTTCCATGGTATATCATAAGAAACAAAGATCAATTCCCGATGCGACAAACGTTCTTGACTCGATTTTTCGACGTTGAAGACAGGAAATGGACTCGTGCAACCTGCCAATGCTCGACTTGAAATAAGAATTCTAATCTTTATACGAAATACTAGTAGGTAATCATCTGCGAAAAACAGCTCAGTTATTGGAAGCAATACTGGGACATGGATGGTCTCGTAATGCTCTCGTAAAGAAACATGGATATGGGCCCAACTCTTTTTTGGTAGGATTGGGCCCATCTCTTTTTGGTCAAATTTGGGCCCATGTTTGAATTGAGGACATGCGTTCTCATGACTAACTGGCTGGGCTTGTCAATTGTCATTCGCCTCTTGTGGGAGTCTTGGGCCTAGGCAATCTTGCTAAATTTGGTCACGTTGAGCCTTCCAAGGTCATGAATTATTACTGACCCAAAGGCTCGATGCTAGTCTAGAATAGGTGAGCCTAAAAACTTAGCTCATTGTTTGTTTCTTTTTTTTTTTCAAAAGAAAAATAATAATGTTTTGATTCTTTGGAGGCTAATAAGCACTATTTCTTTTTATAATACATATTTGTATTTAGTCCATATATTTTAACTAAATATAGGTTAATATGAATAGAGATGATCGAAGCATCTTTTTTGCTTGATTTTGCATCCACATATAAAAAATTTAGGAATACTTACATGCATATATATATATATATACACACACACAAGCTAAGACAAAGAAAAAAGTAAAAAATGAGGTTTTCAGAAATATCTTTGCATCCAATATATTTTCTTTTTTTTCCTCCTCAGAAAAAAAAAACTAAATGATAAAATCTCAACAAATCAATTTACTTGACAAGGTAGTTGTATTTTAATAAATCACTTAAACCATAATCGAAAGAGAAGATACTAAATCCTAGTACACCCTAAAAGAAATCTATACTTATTTAATTACCACACTTAACCATTCTTTCGTGTATTTCAATTTTCTATCGGACTCGATCAAATATCAAGATAACCGACTTTGACATTTTTTTTTGATACAGCGACGACTCGCAGTATGAGTACAACCAATAAGATCACAAAAGAGAAGTTGATGGAGAAAAAAAGGAACAGATTAGTGATTCTCCCAGAGAATCTTTCAGGAATGATGTGTAACATAGGAGACAACCTAGTTAGCAGCACTATTTGCCTCCCAATAAACATGAGTGGCCCGGAATGAGCCAAACCCTCTCAAGAGCCTGCGTATGTTTCGAAGTAACGGGTGCTGGTCGATATTGTTGTGTCGGCCTTGCATCCACTCAATCATTGAAGTTAAGTCTCCTTCAAGGTAAAAGATGTCCGCACCTAAATATAGCTTTGCATGGGTAATGCCCTTCCATGCAGCTCCCAACTCTGCTCCGATGATAGTCACATCGAAAATGTGCCGACTTTCGGTTGCGACGAGTCTGGAGTCCTGATCTCTGATCACAAAGCCACACTCTTCCTGTGCCTCTACCCTTAGAAATGCTGCCATCAAAGTTTACCTTAAGAGGTGGGGGCTCCTAGGAGATAAAGGCAATTATGCTCGTTATAAAAGTTGAGTGGGAGTCCCAAATATCCTTAGCCAACCTAGGTAAAACCACCATAGTAGTACTGGTGATCTTAGCAATATAAAGTAATACTCTGTCCACCACTGTCCTTGGATGTACCCTTTTGTTCTCGAAGATTCTAATATTTCTATTCAACCATATATAATAGGCTACATAGGCACATCTGATACCCCACTACACAGTGTTGAACCTCCTTAAGGACTCCTTTAGATGGCCTAAGAAGTCCTCAATCGAGGCCGTAACCTGCAATGTACTGGGTGAAGCCATAGCGTATCCCCAAATTTGAGTCGCTCGTGGGCATCTATAAAAAACATGACTGATAGACTCTTCCACATTAGGGCATCCCTCGCGAACTGAAGTGATTGTCACTCTCCTTCTAGCTAGCACGCCTCTAGAAAGCAAGCATCCCCGTGCCACCTTCTAAATGAATAAGGCAATATAAGGGTGGATATGCAACCTTCACATTCAACCTCCATCAATCCGTTGAGCCGTCCCTCCCCCTCCTTTAACAAGGTAATATATGTCTCGAGAAATTACCTTCGATCTCCCATTCGCTCTCCATACTCTCCATCCACGGTCTTTCCTGTGTGTATCAGTAGTGCCAAGACCCTCTCAACCAGCTTCTCTTTGAAGGCGCACAAACAAGGCTCTCATTCCATCTTCTCTCCCCTAAGATGATCAAATCATAGACTTTGCATCTGGCCAGGCATCTCGGGTCGATCATGGTAAGCCACAAGCCAAGTGGCTGCTCTATTAGCCATTTGTCATCCAAAACATCAATAGCTTGTCCGTCCCTAATCGCCCATCTGATCGAACAGAGCACCATCGGGGCATGTGCATAAATCTCCTTCCAAATAAAAGAGCTGCGACACCTGGTGCGGAAGTCAGGCCCAACGGCCGAATCCCCATACTTGGCCCTCATCAAGGCACACCAAAGAATCTTATGTTCCATGAGATACCTGATCGCATGCCTGGTCGCCAGAATCTCTCGGCTCACAGTCAAGGAGTGAATGCCCAGTTTGCTGCTACTACTCGGCTGACAGATCATATCCCATGCCAATAGGTAAATGCCGCTCCTTCCCTCTCATTTGTCTTAGATAAAACTCTTCAACAATTGCTCCAGAGTCCTCGATGGTGCTAGAGGCACGATGGTGTTGGATAGCAGATAAACCCGGATCGAGTTGAGTACTGACCGAACAAGAGTGACTCTACCCATCATAGATAGAGCACTCGCCTACCACCCCTCTAGCCTGTGTCTAATACATTGCTCGATAGTTGAGCATTCCTTTTTGCGAAGGCAATATCCACTGATGGGAATCCCAAGATACCTCATGGTGTCTCCTGCTCACCCATTTCCGAAATCTCCATGATGGTGGCTTTCAATTGTGGCTCGATCCTCGAGCTGAAGCAAATAGTTGACTTGGTCAGATCAACCTGTTGCCCGAAAGCCCCATAGTACTCCTCTAAAATTCTCCAAATTGCATGTACCGATTGTCTTGTCGCTCGGGCCAGAAGCATACAATTATTGGTAAACAACAGATGCGAGATCTGGATAGAATCCGCCATCGACCTATAGGCCTTCACAACCTGAATCTCAGAAGCATAAGGAAGTGTTCTGGACAGTGCATTTGCACAGATAATGAAGAGAAGGGGCGAGAGCGGACAACTCTGCCGCATATCGATGCAAGACTCCAAAAACTGTGTGGGCGTGTTATTCACTAGAATGACAAAGGAAGAAGCCTGAAAGTAAAGATACTAAATTGCTGTACACCCTAAAAGAAATCTATACTCATTTAGTTACCATACTTAACCATCCTTTCATGTATTTCAATTTTGTATCGGACTCAACCTAATGTCAAGGTAACCGTCTTTGACAATCTTTGAAAGCGTTTGTTTTTTTTTTTTTTTTGTTTTTGGAGATTAGAGGAGGTTATCCCTCGTCGGTCGACCGATCCTGTACCACTCAATCTCTATTCTCTACCTGGACTAGATTGATCGCGAAATTGAGAATTTTGTTCTAGGAGGGCTAAGGTGGGGGTGGATAACCTTCGAAATCAAACACCTGCTCCTTGCGACGAGCGGAAAAGTCGTATCATCCCAAGTCCCAACCAAGGTTTGGGGGTGAAAATGTGCTTATCCGACCACCACATTTACTAACCTGGTGCAGATGCAACCAAAACTTATATTGGCCTGAAATCGTACCGTCCCCAAATGTCCACCGACATGAGGAGGGAAGGCAAAGTTTCAACTTTTCAAAGAAACGGCCCCCCTGCCCTCCAAAATTTCGCTCCCCAAATCCCAGAGGCGCCATTCCCAAACTTTCCAAACTATAAACTCTTCTACCATCGCCCCACGTCTTCTCTCCCTGTCGTCTCTTGAATCCCAGAATCTCTTCTCGTCCCCAATCCTTCTCCTTATCATCTCCGATCCCATGGCCGTTCCTTCAAGCTCCTCCGCCTACGGCGGCAACAACGAGGGGGCGAGCAGGAAGAGAGGAGCCTCGTCCCTTTCCACCAGCGCCGCCGCCGCCGCCGCTGCTCCGAAACGGACCAAGAATCCTGGTGTCCGGGTCGTTGGAGGGCGAATCTACGATTCCGAGCACGGGAAGACATGCCATCAGGTATTCTTGTGTCGATTTTTTACCGAAAGATCCGATCTCTTCCTTTCACATTACCAACGATGTTGGAAAATTTATTCTTTTTGTTTTCAGTGCCGACAAAAGACAAGGGACTTCGCGGCTGCCTGCAAGCAGATGAAGAAGGACAAGCTCTGCACCATTAAGTTCTGTCACAGCTGCCTCCGCAATAGGTTATTTGAACATTCCCCCCAGCAGTTCCTTGATTTTTCTCAACCTTTAGCTTAGGGTAACTGGCGGTGTTGGATTGAATTGGTTTAGATACGGGGAGGAGGCGGAAGAGGTGGCGAAGTCGGAGAATTGGAGCTGCCCCAAATGCCGCGGCATTTGCAACTGTAGCTGTTGCATGTAATTCCTCTACCCAGTCTGATAAAAAAATTCAATCTTTTAAACGTTTGCTTTTATAATGAACTGGGTTGAGGAGACCTTCCATTACGTTCTTGCATTTAGGTTTTAGTTCTCATGGCTTCCAGGAATTGACTATGGATCCTCTTTTATAGGAAGAAAAGAGGTCAGCAACCAACTGGAATTCTCGTCCATGCTGCCAAGGCAACTGGGTTTTCCTCGGTTTCTGACTTGCTGCAGCAAAAAGGATGTGAAGTACTGAATGCAGCGAATGTTATTAAAAGTATGAGTTCAAGAAAAAACCCTGCTTCTAAAATGGTATGATTTGATCGCTATCTCGTCTTTCATTTTAAAGTTCGTGTTCTCTGTCTTCATCAATTGTTTTTGGTTTTGAAAGGGGTCCGTAGCTCTGAAAAGAGGTCGTGATAAGGAAAACTACCATGTTGAGCAGAAGGATACTGATGGTGGTGACAGTGAAGGGGAACTCCGTGTGAAAAAAGAAAAAAAGAACCGCTCGAAGAAACTAGCGAGAGACATTGGTAGTGAGAATTCCACTAGATGTGGTGGAGCTGTTTTGAACCAAGAGAAGGAAAACTTACAAGGAAAAAAAATTATCGAAGGCTCAAATAGTACCTTGGAGAAAGAGGTGTCGGTAGATGGTGATGAGAGACGGGCATGCAGCAATGGCGATGAGACAACATTGCCAGTTAATGGAAATGCCAGTGAATCAAAAGCCGAGTCTCTTTCAAAAGTACTCAAGTTTAGAAAATATGGTATTAAAAAACTTTGTAAGCAGACTGTTGAAGAGACTGTGCTGCCTGAAGGCAGTCCCTTAACAAAGGTCGGGGATGTTGAATTCCCTGCTGAAGATGTGGGAGATGCCTTGCAGTTTCTGGAATTCTGTAAAGCATTTTCAAAGGTAAAATATTACGCTTCTAAATGAAGTTATGGTTTTTATGTATGGTGGATATTTGCCACTACTCAGGTTTGAATTTGAGACATCTCACTTAGAGAGAAGGGTGGCTTGACCTACTAGCTTTTGGAATGAAACTGCTGTTTTTCTTTTGACATGAATTGATAAATGATTGCTCTTTCTAGAAAAAAAAGGAAGCCATATTTTGATTCTATGTGTTATTCCTGGAAAAAATATAACAAAAACTCCTTTTCTTGCTCCCTTTTCCCCCCAAATGCATCTGTTAACAATTGAGTCTGGTGTACTAGCTTAATTCTCAAGTTGGTTACTTCAAACTTACTGCAACTTAGGTACCATTCTCTCTAGTTGCCTTCCAGCCTAGATTGATAGCATGCCTTGAACTTGGATCTGTGTGATATGTCCTTTTAATTGTGCCAATATTTAGGTGCTTGATATAAAGAAAGGTCAAGCTAAAGCTATTCTTCGGGAACTAGCAAGAGGACGTGTTGGGCGCCATGCAGCAAATTCGTTGATTGTTCAGTTTCATATCAAATTGTTATCTCTCATCCAAAAGAACAAGGGAGAGAAGTACGCCACTTTGCTATCATGTTTCTGTTTTTGAAATCTCATTATTAGTTCTCATGTCAGAGATCCACTTGTTTATTTTTGTAGTTTTGGTAGGCCTCTGGCTTGCTCAACAAGAAGTGGAGAATCATGGCCGCAAGCTCTTAAAACATGTATTACCGGGTCTCAATGTCCCTTCAAGAATTTTCCTTTGGATTGTCTTAACAATGGCCTGCTGGGATATGATAGTTTGGATCCATCAAAGAAGCTTAGAATTTTGAATTTTCTTTGTGATGAGTCCCTTGGTACTGAGTAAGTGGTACCCTGTTTATCTTTGACAAACACTAGTTCATTACTTCAATTGCTTATATAGATTCTAACCAACTCACTTTGTTCAGAGAATTGAGGCGTTGTATTGACAAGGAAAATTTAAATTTTATTGAAAGAAAGAAGGCAGCCAAAGAAAAAGTTCAAGCTGCTAAAAGAAAGGTTTCAAATTTAAATATGTGGGTTATGTATTTGTTGTTCAGTTGTTTCTTGTTGGGTTATTTGTTTAGAATGTAATTTTTGTACAGGAAAAGGATCTCAAGAAGAAGCTGAAAGATGATGTGGCCAAAGCGATGCTTTCTTTGAAAGAAGCTCCTCTTTCAGTTTCTGAGCAGGGCAATCTAATTTCAACAATAAAGTCTGAGACTGAGAAAATTCATGCTGAGATTATAGAATCAATGGAACTTTTACCCAAGAGTATGTCTGATACTGCATGCCATTCACTCTTTTTGACTGTTGAACTTTCTCACTGCTTCCCTTTATTTAAACTACGTATGCTTCATTCAATTTGCACCATTACATTACATAATGGCTTCTGTTAACTGGACAGTAAGCTATGCTTTTGGAACTATAAAAATTTTAGAAGACATTGTGCCCTTTCAGTGCAGAAACAAGGATAAAGTTGGTTGTGGGCACGAGGAAAACTCCTTTGATATTAATTTTTAATATTAATCATGACCACAACCAACATTATCCTTGTTTCTCCACTAAAAGGACAGAAGGATTTCTAAAATTTTTGCTGTGATGGAAAATCTGGGCTATAATGCGACCATACTATCGAGAGATACAACTTATGACAATATGAAGCTAACAATTATATTTAGCTTCCAAATCTATCTCAAACAAAATATAATAAATAAATATCTAATTTCATTATCTATTAAATAACAAAATAATTACCAATTCAAAGCACTCAAATCCAAACATAAATATCAAACTTATAATTTGTAATTTAAAAAATTACTAAGCTACAAATTTATAACCAACTAAAGAATTAAAGTTTTGCTATAAATTCATCAAGCTTGCTATTGTGAACTTTAAGCCTGGAACATTCTTTGTTTCTACTTATCTTATTCAAAAATAAAAAAAAAGATATGTGAGTGATATAACTCAATAATTAAATTTTATACTATCTTATTGGATCAAGTCTAAGTTTTTCCATATCCATGTATTATTTAAAAAAAATAGTTATTGCAAAAATAAAGTATTTTATAGTATAATATATTAAGGCAAGTCATAAAGTAAATCATCTATTTTTTATAAACATAGTTTCAAGTTTATATTTCAAATAAATTCACAAATCATTCTTCATATCACTTAACTCTATCATAGTTTAAAACATTACTCACATATATTTTTGCTACTATAACTTTATACTTGTGATAGGGTCATGTTTCACAATTGAAAAACATTCATGTTTCATATGCCAATTTTATATCCACTGGCAGGGCCATGTTTTGTATGGATGCTAGTTTTGGGTATTGATTTTTCCCAAGTTTAGAGGGTCATATATAGCTATTTGAGAGCTTTTAGAATATTTATACTTTTTTCTTAAAATATGCACATAAGGAGATAGAAAAATATTAAATGGTATGATCAGGTTCATATTTCATAAACAAGCTATTTTTATTAACAATATTTATGAAACTATTTTCCATAATAAAATATAATTTTCATCATATATTTGCTGATTCATAATTTAAGAAAAATATGAAATTTATATTGGTAAATCATATGCATGGAAAATATAATAATTTGAAAAATAATAAGGAGTGAAGGATCTATTTACCTCTTTTACTTTAAATCATCAAACGTCACTAGGCAAATTTGCTAAACCTAGTTAAAAACATTAAAAGCTAAAATAAATTTTATTCGATAACTTTAATAGAATTAAAAATAACAAGAGAAGGCTTGATTGGCATATAGTAGTTTCGAGTGGGTTAGGTCTAAATAATTTCTTTAATGAATTATAGGGTATGGATTTGATTAAGGCCAAGATCGTTTAACAAAATTCATCAAAAATAATTCGCTTAATGAATCATAAGGTATGGACTTAATCAAGTCCAAGATTGTTCAACAAGATTCATTGAAGGTGGTTTCAAGGATACTCATAGGGCCAAAGTGATCGGCCTGACTGGCTGCTCGGACATCAGAGCGCCTCTTTATTGGAGTCAATCTAGAAAGGTTGGGTCTTCACTAGGGTCTATAGGTCTTTTAGAGAGAGGGAGAGAGCGAGAGAGAGAGAGAGAGAGAGAGAGAGAGAGAGAGAGAGAGAGAGAGAGAGAGAGAGAGAGAGAGAGAGTAGCTCCTCAATTGGCATGCACATGCTGAATTCTTTCATGTTCCCCATTCTTTGATCATCTGTTGCATGCAATCCATACCTAAGTTTATCATGTTGAAGGACTGGGAGAGAGCCAACATGCACTTGAGGTAAATCTCTTATTCCAAAATATTCTTCGAACATGTCATGTGTGTAGAATGCATGAATTATTTTGGTTCTACAAAATGTTTTACAGACAAAATATATCAATTTTCATGAACAAAATCTTTCTTCATGTAAAGCTTTCACAGTTAGTGGCAAGCATTCTGTTGGATGGCATAATCCTATCATTTATATTATGAAGATTGTAGTTTTTTGATGAAATCCTGAGTCAATATGAACAATCAGTTCAATGGTAAAATTTAGTGATCATAATATCAATAACTGAAGGTTGCAACTATGCTGACATCAGGGACTGGATTTCTGAGTTAATATAAGGTGTATTTTACACTGAGCTTAGCATATGTATTGTTTTCTCATAGTATCATTTTTCAAATTCCAATATTACGAACATTTTGTAAAATAGAATTTAACCTGCTAACCTAGATTATGTAATATGGAATGTAATATGCTGAAATCTTGAACTTTATTCTCAGTTGTCAAATGATACCATTTCTGTTATACTTCTACTCTAGTTCGTTTTTCTTGTATGTTGTCTTTTCTCTCATCATTTGGTTGGAAAGTTACTTTTTCCTGGTTTTCAAAATTTATTAACTTTATTCTGTTTTTGTATTTCAAACATATTAAAAGAGCAACAAAGACAAGATGCCCTTCGGACTGAGCCCATGCTTTTGGAAAAAAATGGGCATGCATATTGGAAATTGGCGGGTCATTTTAGTAATTCAAATATCATACTTCAAGGTTAATGTTCACTGAATTTCTTTATCTTCTGATATTTTGAATTGGAAACCTTGGAATTTTAATGCTGCCTTTTTTTCCTCCAGATGTTGGGCATTGGGACTCCCTTGCTCTTGAGGATAGGTGGTTTGCCTATGATGAAGATGGAGAGAATGCAGTTGAGAAACATATTTCCTCTTTAAGGTACAAAATCTTACTCTTTGTTCATTCTACTTCCGCATGTTTTTGTTTCAGAGTGACTTCTTAAATTTATCATATGCCTAAATAATGTTTGGAAAAGATGACTTTTATGCATTTGTCTAGAGTTATTTGCATTAACTTGAACTTCAAAATATCAAAGTTATGATGTGTCATGCTCTGAATCCAGAGCATAATGGATGTCACATATCTGTATGGTAGACTATACAAATATGCAAGGCTACAAATCATATCAAAACAATAATAACTCTTAAAAAATTATAAAATCAAGAACTTATTCAAATAATTTTTACAATGGTTTCAAAGTGACATAAGTCAACATATGCTAATTATTTCTTAATTTAAACAAAATATTCTAATGAGTCTAAATAGTCTGACTAGAACTCCAATAAATGAAAGTATCTTCAGAAGATCTAGCACATTTCTTTAAGTCTCGAGCAATCATGCATCTAGATCTAAAAAATAGAAAAAAATTAACTCCCTAAAGTGGAGTCTAAGCATGCCAAATAAATAAAAAATTAAAAAACAAGATATTGACTATGAAGTAAATCAATTCTTGCGGAATACATATATCTCTTTTTGAAGTATATTATTGTTTTCATAAATAAATACCAAAAATCCAACATTAGACTATGGCCACGTAACCCAGTGGCATGGGTCAGAAACATCACTAATTTTAACCATTGATGATATGCTGTCCAAATACTACTATTCTAATCACTGATGGTATGGTGTTGAAATCAGTTTCTCAGATTATAAGTCGATAGGACTAATGAATATTTTTTATTAGTAGAGCTAAATTATAGCCGTGCCAAGAATACATATATATAAAAACAATTTTTTCATAATTTGTCTAGTCATACATTTCATATTTTATAACATAACACATAACATATTTTAAAATATTTACTATCATAACATTAATATGTCTGACCTGTTTAACTTAGTATAAAACATATATCATAAACAAATTTAATCAAACTAATTATTATTTTGCTAAAAATTTTAGAAAATATACTTTGAAGCATTAGGTTACTTACTTCTTCTCGCTTCAAAAATTTCACTTTAGTTAGATAGGTTAGGTCCACCTATTTTAATATCATTAAAATATTATCATTCTAGAAGTAAATGAAGTCAAAAATCAAACATTACTTGAAAATAGCCTCTTGCTCTCAAATTATAGATGACAATGTCCGACTGCTCAGGTAGATTCGAACAAGGAGAATTCAACTAATGAAGATCAATGCTAGCCAAATTTCAAAGGATCTAGCTAGGGCTAAAGTAATGGGCTGGTTTATCGTTTGGGTATCGGAGTGGTTCAGGGTCTCCAAATTAGGTTAACTTAGATTTGAGCAACAAAGAAAGTAAGACTTATACTAGGATCTCTGAGCCTGTCTAAAGAGAGAAAGAAGGATAGGAATGTAAGGCTTACACTAGAATCTTAGTTTGAGTTTAGTTAAGTGTTTGGGTTTGGAGTTCATCATAGTGGTATAAATCATCATAACTTTTGGCCTATGGGCCAGGAAGAGAAATTAGCAACAAGATCTACAGAATCTATATATTTATAGGGATTAATAATTAAATAAAAAAAATTAAGAATGAGAAGAAAATGAGAGCTAAGAAGAGGAAGAAGAAGAAGACAAGAAGGAAGAGTAGGAAAAGAAAGAAGAGAGGAGAGGAGAGGGAAGAAGGTCTGACTGGCTGGTGCAGGCCGAATGTGGCAAAGGATCATGAACTTTAAACGATGGTGTTTTACTTTACTTTTCAAAGGATCACGAACTTTAAATGATGGCGTTTTACTTTACTTTTTTTTCTTCTTTTCTCTCTGATGGCAACTAAGACTCTAATGAAAGGAATGAAAACTCGTGGGAATTGGAAAACAAAGGATTAAACCTAACTAAGGTGGATGCAATGGATGCCAGCGGCAAGGGGAAACAAAGCTGAATTTGTGATGTGGCTGGATTGTTAGGATTAAAACTAACTAAGGTGGATGCAATGGATACCAGCGGCAAGGGGAAACAAAGCTGAATTTGTGATGCGGCTGGATTGTTTGGATTTCGAGATGGAAACTAAAGTCTAAAAATTATGTAGATGGTATAGATGAATGGAATAGGATCTGATGTTAATGAAAACTATATAGAATAAGGTAATTAAAGTAGAAATAAAAATGATAACTATTGGACTCAATCTCGTTTAGAGGAAGGAGTTTTACCTTCTTCTTCAATTTTACTTAGAGTCTCACCAAGCACATAAAGGATTCTCGCCCCACTGAAGAACACTTGAATACTCAAAGATTTCTCAAAAATTTTGTGCTTTATTGATTTATCATACCTCCTTTTTTATAAGAAAAGGTTGGCAAAAGATAAACTCTAGCAAATAGAATTTTAGGGACTCCTAACCTAATTAGGATTTTGACTAAGTCTTCAAATCTCCGAAAGACCAATGTGGCACCTCCCCAAAATGTGAGGAACCCAATCTTATGCAAAGACCAAGTCCAAGGGAAAGATCCTTCATGCTGTGTGGACCAAGTCAAAGTTGGTTATTTGGCTTAGTCCAACGTGACATGTGGCGGCTCCTAATTAATCAAGACTAAATTAAGGACCCATTCAACGCTTTGGCTCAATCTAATTAAGGTGTTGGAACCCTAACTTAATGCGAATTTAATGACTTAACTTAATGCGAATTTAATGGACTCAATCTCGCACACAAATAGACTCAATACAAACTAAGACTTAGCTAATTACTTCACACCCAAATGGTTGTGAATCATGGTTCCACGCCTCCATGGGGTTAAGGGAATGCTCCTGCATCACCGGCGAGAAGGGGAAAGCCAAGGACTTGGCTTGGAATAGCTTGATTTGGCTAGGAGAAAAGAAATAGGGGGAAGGGGAGCTCACCAACAAGTGGCGGAGATAGAGGATCTCAATCGAGGATGGCTCGGTCTTGTGGGCTAGCAGGGGCGGCGCTCAAAATAGGGAGGAGTCTTGGAACAAAGTACACCGAGAAAATGGAGAGAGAGAAGGGGCTTCAAGCGGTGGTGCTCAGTTGGGGTGGTATGTCGGCCACTAGAGAAGAAGAAAGATGAAGGAAAGGAGAGGGCTCGGCGGTGGTCCGATGCAAGGGATGAGCGAGATTTATAAGGAGCTTTTGAAGGGGATAAGCTCGGGTCGTTGCACCATCCCCAATCTTCACGATGGATGAGCTCGACCAAACGGCATGGGGAGGTCTTATTGGCCACGACTCTTCATGGTTCTCTCCAACGACAAGTGATTGGGCGGGGGATCGAGATCCACTCAACCGAAGAGGCAAAGAAGAAGTAGAGGATCGCGATCATGATCCTTTGTTTCAATCTGCTCTCCTCACTGAAGTTGGTTGGGCCTGTCTACTTTATTCCAAAATGGCTCATTTTGAGTCGGATCTCACATGATATATCTCATCTATTCTATTTCCTTTGAAATACTTCAGATTGAATTTAGATTGTGTTTGAATTGAATGTATTAATGCTCTGTAGATTTACCCAATTGGCTAGAGTTATCCAAGTGGTCCATTGCTGATTATAGATGCATATGCCTTTCTTATATGAATAAAGTTATTGGACTTTATTCTAATCCATAGTCTTTAGGAAATTATTTACCTTAGTATTCAGATGATGTGTCCAATAACTTTATTCATACAAGAAAGAGTCCAATACCTTAGGAAATTATTTACTAAAGACAATGCGTTTCCTAGAAATTATTTATCTTTCTATTGTATATTTTGCTATATTAATGTTGTGCTGCTTTTTTGGACATTAAGCACACATTTCTACCTTCTTTGCCTCAATTATTGCTTAATCATTAATGTGGACTGGTGACATTGTCTAGGAAGCTAAGACATAGGAGGAAATATTTAGAGAAAAAAGCATCTGTGGACAGTCAAGGGACAGAGTCTCTTTAAGCAATTGACCATCTCCAAATTGCTGAGGTGAAGGTAATACAAGTTTTACTTCTTTTTTCTCTAATCAGGTTGAAGTAATTCACCCTTGGAACACTAAAAGGCTTGCAAAGACTTTCTTCTAATAAAAATTTTAGGAATCTTTTTTTTCTTCTAACCAGCTGTGCTTTAGTAACTGAAAGAGCTAATCCATTATTTAAAAGAAAAATGAAATTGCTCAGGTTTACAATTTAGCATGAATATGTGCAATAGATACAACTGAATTCACCAAAATCACATCATATCAACAATGAAACTTAGGAAGCTTGCAAAGACTTTATGGAGAACTAGTTCATCCTTGAATATATACATATATGTGGATATGTGTGTGGATATGTGTGTGTGTATGTGTGTGTGTGTGTGTGTGTGTGTGTATATATATATTCCATTTAATACTCCTGGCTGGCTTGCAAAGGTGGCACCAATATATCCGCATTTTCTGGATGTGATAGATGAATGCCCATAGAAATGCTCTTGGAAGTTCTTTTATGAAACTATCCTTAAATGCTATGCTCTAATTGCCATGTAAACCAATGCTGTTATGCTTTATCTGGTGGTTGCAGAACCAGAAGCTTTGCGACTGGTTGGGAGATGTGCTGCAATGTATTTTGATTTGTATAACCAGATACAAACTTGGATTCCCAAGGGCTCACCACCCTGCTTATTTTGATTCTTGGGTGGTGCTTTTGATGGGGAACCATCTTTTGTATTGTATAACCAGACAAACATGGAGGGCTCATCATCCTGCATATTTTATCTTTTAAACCCATTCGTTTGATGGGGCAATTGTGCCACTTAAATGGTGTTTGTGATAGCTCAAATTTTGCCTATTATTCAGTTTTGTAAAGAACCAGCAGGATTCTTCCTGACGCAATTAGAATGTGTATTCTGTGAGGTATATGCTGTACCTTTGTCATTTGATAATCTAATGGAGATTTCATCGAGAACTAGTGACATTTAGAGTTGAGTTTTCTAAGTGCTTGTTCTATTTGGCTCGTGAAAGAAAATTCTGACCACCGAGGTGGTAGCATAGTTGAAACGGGGCTTTATTTTTAATGAAGTGACCCAGGTTCGAAACGCGTTGGTGTTGATTAAATGTGGGGACCAGATGCTTCTAACTTGGTTTACCTATTGGAAGCACTACTGATCCTCTGATATTGAGATGGTGCTGGGGTGACGTACTCATATGCAGGTTCGTTTGTGTTGGTGGGGAAGGTATGAGAAACTTTCTACCTGCATCGAATATTCCTTGGTGGAAGGAAAGCCTAGTGGGAGCTGTTATGCGGTGGGGTTAAATCCCCCCGCAACAACACCCCCCCTCCCCCCTGCCGCCGCTTTTGTATTTTTTTGGATAACAAATATGAATTCTTTTTTTAGAATTAAGAATCATACTACTAGGAGGCATAGTAGTAAGCTTGCTGTTATAGAATTAGCTCTTGATAGATATATGTAGAGTTTGTTTTAGGGCAATGTTCTTCTTGTTGGTTTCTACATAAAAGAATTCCTTATTTACCTTACGAAGAACAAAATAAGCCAACTATTATGGCATTGGAGCCCAAAAAAATGCTAGGAATGTGCTTTCAAGTGATTTGTCATATCTTCTACCGCTTTGATTAAACAGTTGTGCAGACCCACGTGGGTGTCTGTTTAATTTTATATTGGCTATAAATGAATTTTGGGTATTTATATAAGACTAAAGAATTCAGAGCACCATCTAGCTTGTTTTTTTAGGTGAGGTTTTAAATTGTTATATATGCCACCTGCTCCATGGCTCATATGGACTAGGAGATGCTGCATTACGAGCCTCTTTGGATTGATCAAAGGTTGATTACGGTGTTTGAGATTAGATTATTATACCTGTGATTAGATTAGAATGAATTTGGATTCTTAGCATGGCAAGAACATTAAGATTTAAACAAATGAAGTATGTCAAAATTCGTGTAGAAGTATATTTAGCCTTGCATCAGCTATATATTAGAGATATCTTGGATAATTATACATAACCAAAAAACTTAAATAACATCACTTGGTCGGTCTTTTTACATGAGGTTCTAGATTGTTGCAACAATCCTTGCATCCCTCGCAGCTAAAATCCCTAGCGCATTGCTCCTGTCCACAACCGATGTCATTCCTCACCGTTCCCTCACTCTGGCCCCGAATAATTTGGGTCTGACGAGGCCTTGTCGACGAGCCTCGTCGTCAGTTCGAACAGCAGCATCCCTTGGCTCTTTTATCTGCGCACGGTTTTATAGCACTTGTTTGTCATTGCTGACTGAAGCAACGAAGTTTTGGTTAGAGCAGCCCAAGAGGCACTTCTCTACGGAGTGCAAGCCCATAGAGCCGGTCCGGTTCGTCACCCGCATGGCATTGCAAGAGCCCGTGGCACGAGCTTGGGTCGGTGGAGAAGAAGGGAGGCTGTCACCGACCAAATAGACCAAATGGCCAAGCTTCAAAATTCCTAGCCATACCAAAACTCCTCTGCGTTTATTTTCATAAAAGAAAAAAAATAGCATTTTAAGGTCTAATAAAGCTATTTATTCTTTGCTGAAGTGAGTAGAAGTAGAGACACTGGATCCATCAATTAGACACGTAACCCATCTGTATTAAACATTTGTTTATAATAAATGTGCTTAGGTTATAAAAAGATCAACATGCTTCAACCTATTTATTAAATAGGCTGGGACTTATTAGGGTTCATGAGTTTTGATTTGTTTAATCTGTATATGATCTAATATGGATTACTTTGACCACTACAAGTATTTAGGACGATCATCGAACTCAATATGGATCACTTTGGCCATTACGAGTATCCAAGAAGATCACTATGAGTATTTAGATTCTTTGTGGATTGCTTTGGCTACTACGAATATTCAGAAGGATCACCGGACTCGATGCGGACCACTTGATTACTACGGATATTCAGGAGGATTACCAGACCCGATATGGATCACTTTGGTCACTACAAGTATCTAAGGAGATCACTGAACTCGATATAAAATATTTTGGCCACTACAAGTATTCAGAAGAATTACTAGACTTATGCAGATAATTTGGCCACGACGAGTATCCAGAAGGATCATCAAATCGATGTAAATCATTCTGGCCATTATGAGGATCATCAAACTCGATGTAGAACACTTTGACCTTTACGTGCAGGGCTAGATAGGGTTCAGGAGTGAGATCCGCCACATCTGGAAGCTGAATCGCAGACTAAACTTTTGAAGACTATAATTTAGTCATACGATACCCGATTGAGAAGATTTTTTTTTGGGAAATTGGGTATTTTTTTCAAGATATATAATTTTGCGCTAACGCCATCATTGAGCCCCAAAATAGGCTGGTCAAACCGAAACTTTTCTTTTCGAAAAGATTTTGACCGGATGTTATTTTCCAATCCATGAATAATCAGGTGGAGCGACAGAAGACAGATTGATGTAAAAGTCAAGATCTACCTTCTCAAAAATTTTAACTTTTTCTACAATATTTCTAAATTTTAGTTTTTTTTAGAATATTTATATTATTCATATTTATTTTAGGATACCTAGTCATATTCAATTTAGAAGAGGAATCCAATCCAAATTATGAAAGGAGGGGTCTCTCTAGTATTATAAATATAGGCTTTGTAACTCAGTTTAGGAGGGGTGGAGAATGAAGGAAAAAAAAGAGGACTTAAGCGCTACTTTCGTAATTCTTCCGTCTTCTTCTAGTTTTCTTTTGAGATATTCAAATTAAGTAGATTGAATGAAATCTTCTTTCTCCTCGATTGGATCAACATAAATCCATTATATATAGGTACAATTTGGATGCCTTGATGAGGGGATATAGTATATTCAGATATAAACGTTCTCTCTTCTAGAAGGTGAAACATGGTAAAAATTAGGCATAATGACTGATGAATTAGTTAGGTGGTGTTCTATTAGGCTGCAAGAGGCTTGCCTCTTAAACAGGACTCCAAGTTGGGAGGGGATGTTGGTTTTTATTGGGCTGTTACTAATGTGAATAATCAAAGCATTGTTGAATCAGTTAGGTGCGTTAAACAAGCAAGGGAACTGACACAAGGTATATCTAAGTCAAGGCATGGAAATTGCCCGGCCCATGAAAATTTTTTACAGGGTTAATTTCTAAATGTGCGGATGCATAAATATCAAATCCGGTAGAAATCCAATGGCATTTGGAGTTTCAGAAAACCACTTCTGAGATACTAACACATCAATGTGAAAACAGGGGAGCATAAAATTTGTGCATGGACATAGCTTTGCTCTTGAGGCATCCTGTTGGAGTTGAAAGATCTCTTCGTCTCTAAATGTCTAGCTATCTCTTATCAGCTTCATAGCAAGGTGGTGCCTTCTAAATGTTGCTCAGATATTGATTTATTGTGAGCCATATCCTCGATCACTGTAGGGTCCATGGTCATATCACAAATTGGTCTAAATATTTCTAATGCTACATTTTTATGGAGAAGTGCAGCATTGCAATTGACCTCATCCTGGCCTTCAAGTTCTAAAATGCAATCTAGAGAACCGAGAAACAGAGTCTGTTGTTTCAAATATTTTGTGCGTGCAGTACCGACAGTTTGTGGAACATCTAAATTCGCAAGAATGTGTGTTAATGCTAATGAGAAGCCGTTCAATAATCATGAACTGTAGCTAAAGAAACTACACTTCGTGCAAATTTGGCCATGTCTCTGCCCACTCGGCTAGCTCAAATTCTTGATGCCGATGCATGTAGAGGTTTTTTCTTTAAGACTTTAATAGAATTCTTGCTGTCACCCAACAGGAAAAAAAAAAAAAAAACTATACTTCACGTCAACAAGATTTGACTAATTTTTTTTGGATTAGTTGGATGTCTACCGGCCTTGCCACGTTATAGGCCAATTTCTACGGCATATGGGATGTTAATGTGAGGTTCAGAGGTGGAAGTTCACATTACCAACGCCCGTTTTGGAGAAGGAGAGTTGACCCGGCCTGGGTGGACTACATAGATGCGGACCAAATCAAACTCTAATAAATTTAAAGCCTGGTTCCGCTTAACCTTATTTATTGTTTAGTTTCGACTTGGAAGCTTTTCATCATAAATCCTCGAAAATATTGAAAGAGAGAGCGACTTCAGATATCATTTAAGCTGGGAAAGTACATTATTAAGTTGTCAAGCCAAACACCTTTCAAAAAAAAAAACCCCACAAAATGGAAATCTTGGGCTAGGTGGGAATGGTCGTCTCTAAAGAGGTTGAAATGAGCATTTTGCAGAGCCATCGAAGAAGTTTAATTCAATTCAGGCATCATTGAGCCCGCGGTAGCGGCTCTCCGGTGGTCTTCTTCTTTCTTTGGTCAGCTTCCTATCATTTCATAGCAATGATGAAAGAATTACGCACATGAAATGCTCCATGATTCTCTTCCCAACAAAGGATGGGTGCAACCGTCGGGGTATAGTTCTATTTGCATCTTTGGTAAGGGAAACCTACTCGGTGAATGCCTTGAAAAGTTGGGATTTGATTAATTGAAAAGGCTTCTATTGAATCATTGTTACTTTGGTATTTTTATTTTTTTTTACAAATTTAAATGCTATATAAATGATGTTCAAAATAGCGTTTGCACAAAATTTCTTCTACTCCTTTCCTTTTTTTTTCTTTTTGTTTTAAACGACAAATAAGTACTCCATGATGGGGGAGAATATTGGGCATCTTGACCTCGAATTGAACCAACCTCTTTGACTTCGATCATAATCGAGATGAATGAATTTGGTGCAGACTGAGGTGCCACTTTGCTTGAAGTGACAAAGATTAACAGTTATACCAAAGCTGCAGTTAGTGCATGAGCTGCGCTCATACCGCTTTGCTCAAATTAACGCCACATTTTTCTTGCGTGGGATGGTTACCATAATGTTAACATGCAAACGACTGTTAACATATAGTTAAGGCATATAGGTAACAGATGCGTATCTTACTCAATGAGATAACCCGAGGATCTTTAAGTAAGCTCATTTAAAGTCTCTTCTCCATAAATTTTTTTCTTTCTACACTGTTGTTGTAATACTCTGACTTAAGCATTGGAGGATCCATTGCTGGAAATTTTTCAGTAAGTGGATTTCTTGCAAGTTGGCCTCGGTGTCGATCAGTTCCAATTCACCTCGGTCTCAATTGACCTAACTTTTCTTTGGTTCTCACCAACCTCAGGGTACACCGAGTGACTATTGATCTCAGCTCAATATTTAGCGGCAGCACTTCCAAACCTAAAATCTTATAACAATTCTAAAAATCGAAAGGATTTCATCATACAAGTCTGTCTAATACATTTTTTTTCATAGACTTTTGAAAATAAAAATAAAAAACAAAAACAATACTCAGCGGATGCTCAACGATTATCCCTTTTAAATCTTTGAACTCAAAATAGCTCTCCTTAGGTTGGATTGGCTTAAGGGTATTTGGCATAGCCTTCTTTAGGACCCTCCTCACTAATTTTATAGGGTAAAAACCAATGAGCTTTCCTGGATTGTGTTAGTTTTTGCCCCTGGTGAAGTGGTTTTAAGCATCCCTAGTGGTACTCAAAAAAGATGTCCCGATGATATCAGCCATTTTTTTTTTCACCAGGGAACGGAAAAATTTCCACCACCGCTCGCAGGCTAGCCAGGCTGTGAGCATTGCGGGAACGGGCTTAATAAAAAGCCAGCCCGGGTTTGGGTCAGCATACAATGAAGGGACGGCCCTAATTTTGTGTTGGCAAAAGAAAGCAGGTTGCAGGCGAATAAAATGGATGTGGAAACTTAGGTCGGAGCACAATGTGACTAAGAGAGCCATTCCATTTAGGGCGAGATAGAATGGGCGGGCACGAGCTATCTCGTGTCCGAGCCGATTGGTCTGATGATGACTACTGCACTTATTAGATTAATATTAGCCGCCTATTTTGGAACAGACTAGGATGGAATTGAAAGATTGCATTTGGATAAGATGATGTGGTCCTGGTTCTAGTTGGAGCCGATCCTGAAAATAGAGTCGGTATAGAATAGAGAAAGATAGAAAATTACCTCCCCTAACCCTATTGCAGAGAAAAACGAACTCGCACACAAAAAGAAAAAATGAAAAAAAAATACCGAGTTACGTTTTGGACCTCACAGGTAGTGGAAAAGCCAATGCCCTTTCATGCGGTGGCGAAGATGTTGTCTCTCATCCACCAAAGTCATGGAAATATGGTACTGTCCACGATCCAAATTTCCAAGCATACGCTGGAAAATGAAACTTTTGGACAGCAAAGTGTCGTTACGATTCCATTTGATACAATTATATTTCGGATGTATCCCCATCCCATTTTGATAAGCACTGAACGAGTTCATAGAGACAGTTTTGGATGAGATCCTGAATTGTTATAAAATCATTGGCAACAGATAAATGTCCCGAGAATATTCTTTTTTTGAGAATATGCCTTATGAAAGATCCATTGCACCTAGGTCCAGATGCACTTATATGCCCTCAGATTCTCTTGGACGAGCCACGGAATCCGAATATTCGGAGAACGAGGGAACCTTTCGGAGGATCCAAAAAGAGCTGCCTTTGTTAATACTATTAGATAACTTAATTTTTTCCATTGACAACGTTACATGCACTGTAGCAAGCAGTCAATGACACCTATAATTATGTTTTATTAGTACTAGTTGCATTTGTACCTAATCTTCGGTCTTGCTAATGATTAGTTAATTTAATCCCTTGTCATCGATCAGTTATTTTAATCCATAGCATATCAAAACTGTGTCGCTTGTTTTAACTTTCGGCAATAATGCTGGAGCTTTAAACACAAAAAATCATCGGGTTTGGTCACGATGTCATGGTGATTATCAATTTTAATAAAATCATTACAAAGGTCATGCTTCACATTCGGCATTTCTCCTTTTTTTTTTTTTTTTGTGACGCGAGGGCTTTTAGCTACTCAACCTCATGATCTTTGGTGTGGTTTATAGTTGAATGCTATTAAAGTGCACGTCAACTTTAGGCTGTGGTCATTTAGTCCGTAGCTTGCTTCTGAAAGCCAATGACGATTGTTGCGTCATCTTTGAACTGAATATTACTATCTCTAAACTTTGTAGATTTTAAGCATCTTTTTCAAGGCTGCAAAAGCTTGGTACCTTCAGAACTACCATAGTATGGTCCAAACTATCTAAGCATAAACATGTTCATCAGGTGGTCATGACATGATAAATTGGTAACTGATTTAGATATAAATTCACCATCTTTTGTTGTATCAACTGCAGAGTTTTCAATGCAAACAGGATTGTAATCCAGTAGTTACTATCTTCTATATGTCAAAAGTTCTATATTCAAACCTTGGGAGCCATTTTCCAAGTGTCTAGATGTTTCTTCCATCAATTATTGGAACCATATTGTCAATTATGCCATATTATTGCCAAGCATATGTATTCAAGTATTGATGGAAGAAACATCTATTATTGCCATAATTGAAAAATGGCACATCACCATATTGTTTGTTAAAAAGCCATATATAGCATGCACCTTATTGATAGTTGAAGGAAATAACACAATATTGCCAAGTATACAAGGATATATGGTTGAGTTTGGTTCCATGCTGAGCATATTTGAATACATAGTCTACCCAAGAATTTGGTTGAGTTGAGTGCGATCAAGTCTAAAATCATGTTGGATCATATGTCAACTGGAACTCAGCCTAGGTCTTCAGCAAGTATTGTTATATGTAAAGTTAGATCTTTTTTATGCTCTCAAAATTATTCAATAATGAGATAAATCCAAAGTACAACATAATTTTTATGAAAAATATAAAAATTACAAGAGTAAAATTTACATTATATTCTAAACAAACTATCGGATATAGATGGGGTCTGGATCCAAATCAATTAAGGTTCATGAAGATCCAATCCATAACCTAATAAAAAAAAACATGCGATTTAAATCCTTCTTCGTGGAAGTTGTAATAGATCATGCAAATATCCAGCTTCCGGGAAGAAGGACTTAAATCTCATATTTTTTTGACTCCAATTTATGTAAGGCAAGTATGTCTGTGGCGAGAGAAACCTAGTAAGGCAGGATGCTTCTCATCAGAGGTGGGAGTTGTTAGGGTGGCACGTAAGAGTCGTCGTTTACCTCATAGCATTATTCAACATACTATAGTGCAATCTTAAAAACAGAAACCTGAAATATTATATTTTTTATATCGTTAGACAAAGACGATTCTACAAATTATGTAAAGGATATCTTTTTGAAACGAAATATATGCAATAAAAAAAAAAGAGACTGGTGTTGCTTTTGGGTAATGAAAAGGACGACTTGTAAAACGACACAGAAAAATGTTAAATAAATTGAAAAACAATGGATGGTGAAGGGGTCTGATAAGATATCACAAAGCGTCAATCACAGGACAGCCTACGTGTCATACACGAATAAGACAAAGGTGTGTTGAACGGTTGATGCCTATCCTCATCCAATGTGTGATGTGAGTTGACAAGTAACTTCGGCTGCTTGGCCTCCAATGTAAGGCAGCGCAAACAAAACCTACTACGTCGAGCCGGCATTTCTGCTTCCAAAAAAAATATCAGCTTCAAAGCACGGTAGTGTTTCTCTGAACTTAGCATTCTACAATTTTTTTTTATTTTGTATAATTTGCTTGGCTCTGATGTAGCTAACTGTGCTTATGCTAGAGCAGTATGAACAACCGATTCACCAAAAATTAAAAAGAAAGAAGAATAAAGCATGAGCACAATAAAGATATTGGTCCCAGAATTATAGCCATTCATGTATTACGTAATGGCTGTGATGAAGCAGGATCTCTATACTGCATAAGGGATGGTGATCCATTGGATCCGGCGGGGCTTATACCGTTCATTGATGGTGAACCATTCTTTATAGTGAGAGCCATGCTGTATATCGGATCATGCGATAGACCATGGCTCATGCTATACATGGAATAGTAGTGGTTCATACACTACACCAGTCTTGAGCGATCACAACAGCTGCAAACGGTTGTGATTGCGGCAACTGATCTCTTAAGCTAGCTAGGGCACTAAATGTCACATACAATTAAATGTCATAGATAATAACCCATTATGTCCCCAACTGTTCCTAGGTCGAGAAAAAATTATCGCAACATTTTTCGAAAGCTCATGTGAGATAATATGCGAATATTGTAAACTCTCATCAAATTCAACTCCATGAAGGGGGGAAAAAATAAAGCAATCAGACCAATATGCTGAAAGGTTGTTAAGAACTATGGAGAAATTAATTAGCAGTAGATTATATATAAAACCTTGGGAATCAAACGATAACTGAGGATAGAGCTAAGAAGAGGAGCAAAATACACCAGCAGCAAGGTAGCAACCTCTACTGATGATGTTTTAACTTCTAGTCGCTGTTTCACATACAGGTCATTAGAGAAACAACAAAATAAACTTTCATACATATATGCTTCTATTCATTTACTTTCATCACAGAAAACACAAAAAAGCAAACTCAAAAAATGCTATCTGGCTGCTCTCCGAAGGGTCAAAAGGGAGGTGAAGCTGTTGTGGTCTGAGAAGATGACGAGGTAGTAGGGGAAGCAGAGTTGGCAGCACCATCATCTCCACTGCATCTACCTTCTGAATGTAGTGGCCCGGTGGGAGACCTATGTGACTGCTTCTTACCCTGCTGCTGTTGATGTCTCATATCCGATGGCAGCGATGCAACAGGAGCATAGATTCCACCAGCTCCATTGGCTGGTTGTGCTGCTGTTGCAACTGCAGCTGCTGCATAATCCGGCGGCCGGACCCATATTTCGCCAACCATTACATACTGGGGAGTCGGGAGGCTACTGGTGCCGCTGCTCTGGACTGCGGGGCTTGGCCGTCTACTGTGCAGCCTGTATTTCTGAAACAACAACATGATTTGAACATGTAAGACCACCGAATCACGAAATTGTGCATCCAAGAAGTATAAGATACGAAGTGCTTCGACCCAAACAAACTACAATCAGGAGAATGGATGCTCATTGTATGCAACATGGTGCTGTAACAAAATTCTCACAAAATTTTCCCTCAGAAGTAAGACTCCACCGAGTCACAGAAAACCTGTTCTTGTGAAAGTTCGCTGAATCATGTTACTTATTTCATCTGTACCTTTTGAAAGGTTGTCATTCTGAATAAAATCAAATGGATCAAACTTAAGCTGCACACGTTCTGCAGATTCCTTCCCACTAGGGCGATCATGCAAGCAAAAGATATTACTTTTAAAATAGAAAGGAGATTATGGAATGGAAAATGGTGAATCTCGATTGCCAAAAAGAACAGGCCTCCAAGAATGTAATGCGGGTTGATGACTGTCAGGATGGACCAACCATAACAGTGATGCATGCAAAATATGGCTGCCAAAATCGGCAACTTAAACCATGAATTTCAGATGAGAAAGCTCCTCCCGTCACCAATCGATCAGTGGAAACAATAAGTGGGTCCATGAAGATAAGGATAAGAGTTCAGCATAACATTGTTTATTGGAGATGCCAATCTTCCAAATCCAATAGACGGGAGTATTACAATGATCTGTCATGTGGAAAATTTTAGACAAATAGATTTTATTGGAGATGCCAATCTTCCAAATCCAATAGACGGGAGTATTACAATGATCTGTCATGTGGAAAATTTTAGACA
>JAOXJJ010001100.1:4422635-4449185 GCA_025769935.1 Phoenix roebelenii | reverse complement strand
AATAGATAAGGCAGGTAGGCCAATGGCACCAACTCTCAGCTCCACCACCTTTGGTTTGAAATTTTGAAATCCTGGCAATCACGTCACCAATGAGATGCTAAAGTAGTATCAAAGCCTACAGTATTATTCGATAACCAGGACGACAGGTTGCCACAGTCCAATTCGAGCTAGACGACGAGGAGAGGAAGAGTTTAAATTATAGCCAGGGGCGGCCCAAGATCACCAGCATCAAATGACCAGGGGAATCAAAAGAAGAGAATATACCTAGCGACAGGAAGGGTCTCCCTAAAGTCTGAATAAGTCCCAATGCATGGGATGCTCTGTTGGCACCCTAAGATCATCATGAAGAACCAATCAAACTGGCGAATTAATGCAACGACCAGGGGCGGCTAATCCTATTATGTATTTCAAAATCATCAGATTCTGCAATCCTAAGTTTAACAATAAAAATTTAGAGTAACAATCAAATTGATAGAGATGTAATTTATTTACCTGTAAATGACTCTTGACCTCGTCGTTGGTGAGATCGTCCACCTTCATCAACTCCCGGATCTGCTTCGGCGTCGCGGCTGCAACCAATCCCGTTTCAAATTTAGGAACATATATAACATACTGGCAGTAAAATTATCTCATTTTCAGATTGAATGATAGTTTTCGGAGCAACCATGGGAGCCTCCGAGCTGCTGGAGGGCGTGGATGAACTGGCGATGGAGATCCGGCGACCAGCACCGCCTCGCCTTCCTGTGAGGCTGGGACTGGCCCTCCTTATCCTTCTCTTTCTCGCCGCTGCTTCCTCCGCCAACCGTAGTAGAGCTCGCGGGCGCCGCCGCGGACGGCACCGGCGCCGGGACGTGCTTTTCTCTGTCAAATGGGCGGAAGGCTCCGCCGATCTTCTTCGCATTCACCGCGATCGGCTTCTTCGGAGGCTCCTAGTGTGCCACGAGAGTACGATTTAGAGGAATAAAACGAAGAACAAAGAATAAAACATCCGGATCTCTCTCTCTCTCACCGCTTTAGGGAGCGAGTGGTCTGGGTCTTGGCTCCAGAGCTGGACGGATCGGAGCCAATCCGGCTTCTTATCCGATCTCTCTTGATCCATCTCCATGGAGCCGCCTTTCTCCTCTTCGATCGAAGAGGAGGTCGGCTTCAAGGGGATGAACTCCTCCAGCACGGGCCCGTCCGTCACCGTCTCCTCGCTGCTCCCCATCTGCACCCTAATGCTCTCAATCGCTGCAACCACCACCACCAAAACCCAAATCACCAGCCTGGTACTCCAAGAATAAAAGCCCCACAGAAAGCACGAACAAAGAGGAGAGAAAGATAAGAACCTTGGGTGACGAGTTGGAGACAGAGGGGGAGCTCGCGAGGGAACACCTGGATCTTCCGGCGCTCCTCCTCGAGCGCCTCCACGTACTCATGGCACCTCCGTGCCCGCTCCGCCAAATCCATGGAGAACAACAGCACGAGAACAAGAAAAGCCAGGGACGACCGAGGCGCTGAAATATAATGGGATATCGCTTCGAACGGACCGGAAGGGGGAGTGGAATAAAGGGGAATAAGGGGATCTTAGAGCCGGAGGAAAGGGAAGAATAAACTCGGGCAAGAAGGCAAGAAACTACGAGATAGGGATAAAACGGAAGGGAGGGTGGGATTAAGAGAGAGAGGAAAGATGGGAAGGGGGGAGGAATCGAGGTCGGGGCGTCGCGTACGCCATCGAATCTTGGATCGAGGGGTTTTTGAATATTCCATGGTTCATAACAAAAAAAAAAAAAAAATCCGCGGTGGGATTCTGCTGCCATAGGCTGGCATCGACGTCAGCAGGAGGACGAGGAGATAAGATCGAAGACTCGACTGACCGCGACTGGAACCCGAGATAGACGACGGTAAGATGTCGCTCTCGATCAGGAAACGAACGGCTGGGAGTTGGCGAGGGGAAGAATCGGGAGAGGAATCTTCGCCCCGGATGTCAAGGCGCACCTGCCACGCCGCGTATGGGTGGCAGAGGAGATTCCAGAAAAATCCTCCAGTATTTTATTGTCCGATTATTTTATTATTATTTTGTTTTTTTTAATTTGGATTGGGTTACCTTTGCCCCTTGGGGGATTCGAAGGGGCGTCGACTCCTCCTCGGCCTGGGGGAAAAGGCCGGGTGCCGTGCTGCTGGTTTTGGTGTTTCCTGGGAACGAGTTAAGTGGGATTGGAAGGAGGTTCCGTGTGAGAGGTATGAAGGTATATCCTGGTATTTGCTCCACCTGATGGGACAAAATAAGGGTTTCAGAGGTCCTCCCAAGTCCCAACGTACAAGTATTGCTCGTTTGCTCGTACATTTTTGCAGTTCGTACTGTTTGTGACGCGTTCGCTCACACTAAATGGTATTCTTTGTAGAAAAGTTATCAGAGAGTTTGAGAAACTCCCAAAATTCCATCCGATCCTGCATTAAATTGGGTATGAGTCCACCATCAAGGCCTAAACAAAAAATCGAATTGAATCGAATTTACTTATGGCTCAGTCTGACCTAACTCATTTACATCTTTAAATATATTAAATAAAAAAACCAATCTAAATTCCAAAGTATATATATATATATACTTCGGAATAGTTTAAATATAAGAATGGATGATGCGGCAATTGGTTGGTGGCTTGATCCATTTAGACCTGATGTATCCAATAATTTCTTATTACCTCATATTACGGTTGCAGATTTTATTTATTCTTTTAACATATAGGTATCAACTTTTTGTCTAAAAGATATTGATATATAGATTAAAAGTGTAAAATGAATATGAAATCACTAATTTTATTTTCCACATCTTGGGATCCAGAAACCTAAACCCTAGATAAGCTATCTGAATATCAAAAGATATGATATGCAAATGTCCATCAATATTGAAAATTCTCCTATTTATCATGGAGACAAATCAATGGTAAGACAGGTATTCTTGATATCTCAGCACCTAGCACCCAATGCGCTGTTCAGATAAGCTATTTGAAATATAAGCAATATGATATACAATATAGATCTATACTGGAAATTCTTTTATCCATCATCGGGACAAAATCAACCCAAGACAGCAGATACAGAGAGCAATGGTTGTGAGAGGGCTAATAGCTAATAATAAGGAAGAACAATAGCTTTTTCATTTGTTTTATTTTATGCAAAATCAATGAAAATATTCTAAATATGCGTCAAGATGATTATTAAAAACTTTTCTGCCAAAAATCTTATGCAAGATAAATGATATCTCAATTCGGCTCATTTTGGAACCCTCACTAATTATGAGATTCCAGATTTTAAGATTTTTTAAGAAATTATAAACAAGAGTAAATATAACAAAGCTACCATGTCAAATTTTTTCCTCACTTCTAGTATATCTTATGGCATATAAGAGATTTGGTACTCTATACCACAACCTGATTGGGAATTGCATCAATGTATGCGTTGCATGAACCTTCTCATTCAAAGTGGCATGACAATTATGGCAACAATCTTTTTGATGTGGTTATTGTAGCATGACTGATCAAATATTAGCTTTATCATCTTAATTGATACAAATTGATTGAAATAATAAATAGTTTTTACTATTTTATAATAATTTTCAAAATTTTTAAATATTTAAAGAACTACTCGAGTTCTTGTTAAATATTAGCTCTATCATGACAATAATAGACATTGCTTCAATATGACAGTCGACAAAATCGGGTGTGCCTATGCTAAAGGTTATTTAATATATTATCATTGCAGTTGGTTATCTCACTATACCTCAATATTGTCTGTCACCTCCGTCCTATGCAGAACTAATGGCCAGTTAAAACTCTGTTTCCATTAGTAAAATTGGGTGCTGGCTAGGTTGAATGTGGGTTGGACTAATAAGTGGTCCGTCTCATTTCCTCACTGGAAGTAGTTAAGGAATCACAAGTTCCCTTACGGAAGGTGATGGAAAAAAATGTTGGACATTTTGATGTTATATTAGACCAACCTTTTTTTTTTTTTTGCTAAAAAAAGGGGTAGGGGGAGGAAGGGACAAGCCCACCCCCATGTAGCAGCCCCGACTGGGCCCCCGCCCTGCCAGGAGAATGTTCGATGCGGACAGAAATGACCGTATGTTGGGCACCCCTATCGGTTTTACTCATACCTTCCCCACCCATGGGTCCGGCTCAGCTACCCCTCTGGGCTCTGGGTAGAGTTCCAAGTATGAGTACGTCATACATGACACCACCCCAGCTACTAGCGGTCCAAGAGCGGTCCTATACCTTATGTCCAAACAGTGGCCGAAGCCACATTTTAATCGTCGCCGTAGGAACTCGAACTTGGGACCATGAGGTTAGAATCCCCGCCCAGTACCACATTAGACCAACCTCTTTGACCACGGTATTAATTGAGGTGAACAACTTCGATTAATACCGAGGAGCCACTCTACATATGCTAATATAGACCGCCAGTTATGGCACCACTGTTGTCAACACATGATCGGCATAATTATCGCCTCATGCTGCTAATGCAAAATATTTTCCACGTTGTAAATGTGTGACTGGTCGCTACCTGGCAATTAAGGCACGCCACACCAAATCAGATAACAGATCGGTTGACTACCCTATATAAAAGGATAGTTCGAAGGTCCACAAGTAAGCTCATTTAGAGACTCTATTCTGCAAAAAAAATTTCTTTCATAGTGTTGCTTTACCATTTTGACTTAGACATCGAAGGGTCTTCTATTGAATACTTTCTAGCAAATGGACTTCTTGTAGGTCATTCTCGAAGGAGATTAGTTCTTTCATGCCTCGATCGGCTCATTTAGTTTGGTTATCATCGACCTCAGAGCTAGTCGGGCAACGCTTCAACCTCGATTCAGGATTCAACGGCAACAGATTGGTGCTAGAGGAAGGCCCCCAACTATTTCGATACCAAACGAAAGGAGGAATGAATTGTCAAGATGAGGTCGCAAAGGACTCACGGTGCATCTCATGCCTCGCAATGTTGTGCTCTGGCCTTATGAGGATCATTGCAGACTATGGAGCACGCTCCGTCGGTATAGCCGATTGCACCTATGAACACCGAGCAGTTCAATTTGCTCGTACAATTGGTGCAAGCCTTGATCGCAATAGTTTAGGGCTTATAGCAAACGACAACACGGTCGGAACTAGTATGATCGGAACCTGCTCTACCTAGTCACCACTTCCAGCAACCAATGCGCCACACGTGCCATATTAGCCACCATTCGCAACGCCAAATCCCAAAGTGATCTCATCAGAGTCAGTACACCCAATGAAGAAGTCTTAGTCGGGATGGGAAGCAACCACCAAGCCCCAAGGATTCTGCTCTAGGTCTTTCCTCACCTCACCATATGGAGCCTATATCTCAATGGGACCTCGACCTTGATAGAAAAATCGAGGAGATAGGCCGTCAAATTCAGGCTCTTAGAGGACAGGGTTCAAGAGCGAATAAAAACCCAACTTCTCTACGAAATTTTTTTTTGGCAGATCGTATAAGAACCGATCCTACCTTAGTTCAAGATTTTTTAAGTGGAGCCATATGACGGTATCTCGGATCCTTTGGATCATTTAATGAGTTTTAAAGCTTTCACGATGCTGCATGGAGCCACTTACGTTGTTCTTTGCAAAACTTTTTTTGTAACTCTTCGTAAAACGGCTCAGTTTTGGTTCTTAGAGCTTCGGCCTGAATCTATCCATTTCTTTGAGCAGCTCGGACATCTTTTTACTTGCACTTCATCCCCTGCCGAAGACAATATCGTGGTTCCCATGCGTTGCTCGACATCAAGCAAAGAAAGAGAGAGTCCCCTAGAGATTATGTCAACCACTTTAATGCGGCGGCATTGGAAGTCCATGATCTAGATCAGTTGATTGCGATGTTAGTAATAAAGGGTGGCTCAAGACCATCTTATTTTCTCTTCTCCTTGGAGAAAGACTTTCCAATTGACTTCGTTGAAATGTTGGCCCGAGCTGAGAAATATGCCAACATGGAGAAAGCTATGGCCTTCCATCACGAGTCTATTGGAGGAAGACTAGGGGTGACAATTGAGTCGGATCGGATATAAATAGGTCGGATCAGATGCAGGTCGGGTCAAAAAATCATAAACTTGAACCTGACTTGTTATTAAACAAGTCAGAAAATTACAACCTGAACCTGACTTGTTTATTAAACGGATAACCCGACCCGACCTGTTTATCCTATTTAATAAACAGGTCAGGAATTACGTTTAATCCGACCCGACCCGATCCGACCCGTTAAACAGGTAATCTACTAACCTGTTTGCCCTCCTCTTTCTCCGCTGCCTCCAAGAATGCCTTGAGAGTTGAGACCCTCCTCCTGCTAGGCGATGGGAATTTGGAGTCTTTTATCTCGACTGGGGGCTTAGATTGGGCTCGGGATCCGCCGTTAATTTACTGGTTGAGGAGGGAGGAGACGGTCTTAAGGGTGGCGAGGAGGGATTTGAGCGTGGGAGCGGAGGCGCTCGAGGATGGAGAGGTAACCGATGGTGTTGGCCTGGGGTCCGACAGGAGGGGCCGCTCGCGGTCGTGAATGGCGATGTCGGGCCCGACGACGACCTTCAGGGAGGGTGCGATGCTGCACCACCGCCAGATCGCCAATCTGCGTCGCGTCGGTGATGATGAAAGGGGCGAACATGATGGGTGGACGGAAAGGGGGAGGACGGTGGTGGGGGGTGGGGGAGAGCCGGAACCAGAAGGTCCCACCGAATTCGGTCCTTCCTCGATCAAATACTGGGCTATGACGTCCTTCAGGTACAAAGGTCTCTCCTTTTTCGCAGCTTTGGGCTTGTCCTCCCCCTTTTCTTCATCGGAGGGTCCTTCTTCTGAACCCTGACGAGGGCATCGAAGAACTCAAGGTCCCCTTTTAGCAAAAAAAAAAGAACTAGAGGTCCCTCTTACCGGAGTCGACGGGATCGTCGTTGCCGTCGTCGGACGAGGACTCGTCCTCATCAGAGTCATTAGAGTTGCCGACGAGGCCGCGGTTCTTGAGCTCCTCGTACCTCTGGAGATATTGATCCCCATTGCAGAGCGAAAATATGGATCTAGGGTTCCATCCCCAATCCCCATCGTGGAGCGGAAAAGGATATGCGACTGTGCGAGCGAGCGGTTTGATCTCTTAACAGAATCTTATTGATCCGTCTGCACCAATCTCAAAACAGCTAAAAAATATTTAAAGGTTTATATGGGTTAAAGGGGTCAAGACAGCTAAAATCAATATCCGACTCAATTAATAAACATGTTAAATGGGTCAACCTATTTATGACCCAAATCTATTTAGGCCAAACCCAAACCTGTTTATGGCAGGTCGAACATGGGTCAGGTTGGTGGGTTGGGTCATATTTTGCCATCCCAAGGGAAGACCCCTCCGAGGAGGAAAACAGAGATGAGAACAGTGAGGTGCATCGAGGAGTACTTCACCTTGGGATGAAAAGAGCTTACGACGGCCCAAGAGTTCTTCTCAAAATTTTAAAAGGTATGTTCCACTCACTACACCGAGGACTCAGATCCTCATGGAGATTGAAGGCCGAGGTTACTTGCGCTCTCTACATTGAATGAATGTTCCAACGAGCAAAAGAGATAAGAAGAAGTATTGCCGATTCCACTGAGACCACAGACATGACATCGAGGAGTGCATCCAACTCAAGAATGAGATTGAGGCAGTCACCGACATGGATGGTTGGACTGATATGTACATAATCAACGTGACCAAGAAGAGCCTGCCTCAGCCTCTGATCTGCAACCCGTGGAGCCCATCGATAATCATCCAACGATATGGATTATTAATACCATTGCTGGCATTCCTCCCAAGGTTCCAAGCACCTCAAACAACTAGGCTCGCAGGAGGCTAAAGCTCCTTCAAAGAGACGACGCCCGTGAGACGTCATCTCTTTCTCTGACTCCAACTTAGGAGGAGTATAGACTTCTCATGATGATGTTGTGGTTTTTTCTCTTATAATTACAAATTATAATATAAATAGAATTCTTATGGATAATGGAAGTGTGGCCAGCATATTGTTTTATGATGCTTTCCAACGAATTTTGGGATCCATGGTAATATAACGAGACATCGAGATAAAACCAGAGCAAAACTGAGTAATACAAAAATTGTAGCCACTAAAGACTGTTCAAAAAGTTCAACGTCTAGCTAGTTGAGTCGCGGTACTTGGAGGATTTGTGTCAACGCTTTGTAAAAAGGCTATGTAAAAAGAGGAAAGCTGCTTACTTTGACAAATAAAAATAGCCTTTCTCAAGTTGTTGCATTCTTACACTTGTCAAGCCCAAGGACACACCAAAAATAAGGGCTTATCTATATAAAAAAATAAGGCAATATAAGATAATGAATCTTAGTCGATGGCTTATCCATAATTAAGAGGCCCAGCTGATGTATGGACTTGAGGCATAATTGTGCTAAGAAAGCAACCCTAGAGGTGATATTACTTATAGCCTTTTTTTGATGCTTTGCATTCATTATCCATGATTATCTTATGGTTGCAGGAATTAAAGAATGATGGAAGTGAAGTGAGGTGGGAAAATCAAAGTCCTGAAGCAGGCAGATGTCTCCAAATCTCAAAATTTCAGGAACTATGAATTTTGTCTCAAATGTGATTTACATATCACTAAAATCTAGGGACTAAATAATTTCCTCTTCTCTAACCATGCAGTCTCCATCTCTTCCACTTTTGTATGCCTCCCTATTTTCCACCAGAGTATCCATGGATAATGGGTTCTTCTCTCCAAAGAGGCCCTTAACGTGGTAGATTGCATCATGCAATGGAGAAATGAGATGGCATTGATTTGTTCAATTATTCCTTCTTGAAGGAAATTTTGGAATATAATCTAATTGATCATCTTAAAGGCACTCCTCTTTTATGCAAATGTGATGGAAACTTGAAATTCATGTAGCAATTAAACTAGTCAAAAATAAGATTCATGTATGTAACCTAGGAGGAGGAAAAAAAATGCAAATTGAGGATAAACCTCTCTTGCTTTGACTCTTGGATAGTTTTTTCAAACAAGGTTTACTTGAAGAGTAGACTTCGAAGATGAGTATCCAAAGCAAGGAGAGCTTGATCAACATAACATTGGATTGAATTTAGAAGAATGAGAGCATGAAAAGTTTAATCAGCTTGAGAATTAACCGAATTCAGAAGAAAATCTAGAATAAGGGAAGTCTAATCGGGTGGATATTATATCAAATTATGTAGAAATCATGATTTAGAAGCTAAACCATGTAGGTGAGGCTTATTTTGAAATTGTTCAAGACATGGGTATCTTTTGTAATTATTTAGTTAGTTGTGAGAATAAGCCAAACAACCTCATCTATTTGCATATTAATTATGTTTATTTGCAAGCGAACAATCTCATCTTATCTCTCTCTCTCTCTTTCTCTCTCTCCATATCTGTCCCGCTCTCTTTTGAGCTAAGCATTTGATAAAAGTAAATCTTAGCTCTCTCTCTCTCTCTTAAAAATAAAGATAAAAGTAAATATTAACAAGCTTAGGGGTTGGACAAGCCAGTCATACAAAGTCCTCTAGTAGTTCCAATGAAAGAATTCGTATATGGAAACAAATAAATCTCAAATGAGTTATTCATAAAAAGGTCCCAAATGGGTTATGACCTAGATCTGACTTGAAAGAGTTGCAATCTAAGTTTTGGACTCAGGTATTGCATGATTACTTACCATGTTCATTAAGCATTATGTCATGCTTTAATTAGGATTAGATTCATTACGTGTGTTGCGCATGATAGAACAAAGTGAATGGTTGAGATCTTTTATTTGATTTTTTAATCAAATTTGCACAATCCAAATTAACCATCTACTCCCCTCTTTCCTGTTAAAATTAAAACCCTTTTCGAAGAAAAGTCCACACCGATTGTTTTCCTATTTCTTATGTTAATAAAAACTCGATTGAAATGAAATTACCGAAGGAAAACATGTTTCCTCAGTGGCAGAAATCCACCCACAAATACGAGAGAAAAAATATAATATTTTTTAGGACTTCGATAACAAAAGGGTTTCGCAAACAAATTTGGCAATAAAAAAATTTCTGCAATTTAAGATTTATTGAAGTCAAATTATTAGGGCCGCATGGCAAGGTTTAATTCTGCTAGGCCAAGTCTAACGGAATCATGGATTTCTGGCCAAAACCATGGTTATAGATTCATAGTTTAGATCAAGTCTGAAATAGGATTTTGGATGGGTTCAAACTTCAAACTTCAAAGTGACATGCATGCTTCTTGCACCTCAAATCGTGGTTAAAGAGGGGTAAATTTGTCGTTTGACAAAAAATAGCATCACGTACACTCGATCGAGAAGCCGCCTTGTCATATTCTTCCGGAGACGAGAGGCCACGGTTGAGTTCTAGACTTGTCGTCAATGTAGAGGTCTATTCCATTTGAGATTTACAAAGGCAATTATTTCAGAGGAATTTTTATCATAAAAAATCCCTCTTTAATTAAAAAAAGCTGCCGAGCAACTCTAAGCAATACGCGATGACTCGTCAGAAATCCAAATGTTGAGATGACATTGAAAAAAATAGCCAAGACCTTTTTTTTTTTGCTTAAAAAAAAAGGAAAAGAGGGGGGAAGGGATAAGTCCACCGCCGTGTAGCAGCCCCCACTGGGCCCCCACCCCGTCAGGAGAATGTTCGATGAGGATCAAAATGATCGTATGTTGGGCACTCCAGCCGGTTTTACTTATACCCTCCCCATCCGTGAGCCGGCTTGGTTATCCGACCCGACCCTCCGTGTGAGTACGTCACACTTGGCACCACCCAGGCTACCAGCCGACTAGTAGCGTTTCCGGACCCCGTGTCCAGACTAGGGGCATCCGGTCCCCAAATTTAATCGATGCTTATGCGTTTCGAATCTAGAACCACTTTGTTGGAAACAAACGCCCCGTTCCAACTGGGCTACCACCTTGATAGCAGACCATTTAATATTTTGAATCCCTTCTTTTTGCTAAACAAAAACACCATCCACCTTTACACAAAAAGCTGATTCTAATTCTCTGGTCAGGTGTCAGGAGCGAATGCTGCAAGCTTTAGTTCCTAATAAGCTTCTTAAAGTTAGGGAGTGGGTTTCCTGAAAGAATCATGCTCATTTCTTTATTCTGCTTAAGTCCTGGCACACTGCTTTAGATCATATTATTGATGCTTACTCTTTGTTCTCCTACCGGATAATTTCTGTCTCTAACTTTCCCTGCCTGTGCTAGGGTTCAACGACTGGTCCTCCAAACCTTTTTTCTTGCCATGACTCTTTTGGGACATGAGGAAACAGTGGTTAATATCTTTTTTTTTTTTTTTGACGAGAGAAACAGTGGTTAAAATCAAGAGCAAGACATGTCATCTGAGAAACCCATCCCTCTGATTCAAACGGACAGAGTTCATTGTTCATCCTGCTTTATCTCAAACAACATGGTATACCATCATCTTGTAATGAAAAGGAAAAAAGGATAGGAAGTGCTCAGAAAACAGAAAGCCACGCCGATGTCTAATTACTTACTCCATATATTTGTAACTTAGAAGTAGTGGAAACACTAGAAAAATATCATAATATATATTTATCTAAACCACGGTAGCAGCCTAATTAATCATACCGTCCAAGGCCGAAGAAAGTCTCCTCTTAACTAGCCTTCACCTGTAAACCTGGGCGCTCTCTCGGAACTGATGCTCTCCTTCTAAGGCCTCCTCCCTCTCTCTCCATCATCTCCATCGTAGCCTGCAGCCTTTGTCTGGTCTTTTGGTGCGGGCACTGCATATGAAGTGATGGTCTTGGGTGGAATATTAGCTCGCTCGTTCGATTCCATGGCCTTCGTCTGGGCCTTCAAGGCATCACTCTTCTCCGGATTAGGGATCACTCGAGCTGCTTCGCTTTTGTGACCAGAATCTGTCTCTCCATCTTCACGCGCAGTGCTATTGTTCGTAGTAGTAACCTTTGGGGAACTACGAGCACCACCTGCAGCACCAGTCGCAGCATTATTAGCCTTTACCGGGCTGATGAAATCGGATTTCCGATCGACACCGCTATCTTTTTCCAGCTTGGGATTCCCGGAGACTGCAGTGCCGTGAAGATCAGGTCCAACATCTCTCTCAGGATTAAAACACAAGCAGAGCTCTTTCCAGCACATGGTGATGAGCTGCTCTCTCTCGATCACCTCAACCGGGCTAGGGTTGGAGCAGTGGACTGTGGAGTTGTTATTAGGTTCCCCAGTTATAAGTTGGGATGCATGAACGTCCTATAATCTAATAAGGGGAGTCAAGTTCTGAGTCTTTCCGTGTCTTCTGGAACCTGATTCTTTTCATACATATACGCTGCTTAGTTTTAATTATATAAGCCCAAAACTGCGATTGTTCTCTTTTTGGATGAAAGTTAACCTCCATGGATAAGCCTCGAGCTAGATTAGCATCTTCTTAATTTCGGCTATTGCTTTGGCCGCCCCACTCACGTCCGCGCTGAACTCCTCGTTCATGCAAGGCTAATGGGGTTGGCAATTATTGGGGCCGCTCACGTGGGGGCGGCCAAATCACGACTTGCCACACCAACTCGATTTTGTCACGGGAAAAATTTAAGATCGGAGTGCTTTGAGATCTGTGCAGCATCTTCGGGATTGCGAGTTGCGGGATCAGGATCGGGTGCTTAGGACGGGCATAATGAATGATTGCTGTAGCGAAAAGGAGACGGAGAGTTCGTAAAAATAAGACAAGCATCGGGCGCTTTAAGCATCCGTTAGATATGTTTTTTTTCTATAATAGATATGTTTTTGATGGACGGTTGGAGTTCCCGTGATAGTTTACAAATCGATTGGTTGCTTTTGTTTTGATCGCCACTTCATGGCCACGTAACTCACATTCAATTAATAATCCTGCGTATGGTTTCTTTAAGAATAAATTATTCCAAATCCAAAGATTCCAGGATACACTGTTCAAGACTCGAACCTAGAACTTTCCTTTAAAAAAAGGGAGAGGTATGGCAATTGTGGACATTGTCCACTTTATATGCACATCAATGCTTCTTTTCGCAAACCTGGGTTTCATTTTATATGCAAGCAAATTCTGGTGACGGATTATTGAATGTTAAATGTCCATCAAAATCGGAATGGAACGATAAGTTTAGCCAATGCTTTCTGATCAACAAATTGGCGATTAAACCGAGCGGAGATTGGGCTCATTTTCTCTGTTTAATTCAAAGCTTCAGATTGCATGAAAGTGCAAGCTCGTATGACCTTTATAGTTAATAGACCAAGTCATTAACAGTGAGCTGTGCCGCCATTGATTCAGAGGCTTGCAAGTGTTTCAGGACTGAGCTTCAGTTCAAAGCAGGTCTCGAAATTTTAGGTTTAAACTTCAATCCTTGGTTTGTCTTCTGTTTAGTGATCAGGTCCTGCCGTCAAAATCTTTCAAGCACATAGTGAACTAAGCTGCTTCCCCTCTCTTCACCTAAAAGCAGTATAGAATCCTAGTTATTAGGACGGACGTCCACAGAGGATTTTGGCTGCTCCGTGGAGCGTGAAGTGGACGTCCGAGTCATTAAACTAATAAGGTGAACAAATCTCATAAAGCACTGCATCTTATTCCTTTCTTCCTCTAATACACTGGTTAATGTTGGCCGGCCTCCACCCATATGCACGAAGCTTAGTATCTTGTTTAATTATAGGCTCATAATCTCCTTAATTTCTAGACCTTAATATATAGGTTAATGGATTGTGTAATTAAGATGGCGACTTTTTTATATGGTAAAAAGGATGGGAAGATTGATCACCAGTGGCACACAAGAACAGGGCTGACAGGGCTGTATTTGACTGCTAAACTTCTTGGGGTGGGACAGCATTTACATCTCTTGACTTGCTGGTTGGTGAGAGGATTCTCACCATTTGATTAGATCAGTAATAATGATACTGAGTGAAGGTAGAATTTGGATTAAGATTTGTCTGTCATCAACTAGAAAGGGTTCCGGAGTGGTCAAAGCATCATGAAGAAAAAAAATAGTAAAATGAAGAATCCTTTTTCGCATCCAAGTGGAAGCAGCACCTAACACCTTTCAGCTCGCGCTTATTTGGGTATGGATGGTATCTTTGTAAGGCTCTTTTGGTTCGCAGAAAAAAAAAAAAGGAGAAAAAAAATGTGGTCAACAGAAAATAAAAAAAATGACTTATTATTTGGGGGGAGTTTTTAAATAAAAAATAGAAAAATAGCATTTTTATGAGAATAAGATTCTCATATTTTTTGGGAAAGAAAAATTCATGAAAAAGCGACTTTTTCACTCGTTGAAAATTAGATCATTTTTTTCTAAAACTATCCTTAAGCTATCAAAGTACATTGATGTCTTCCTTTTATTAAGGATATAATAGATATTTCACACGACTTTTTCAGAAAAGTAGGTGCTCAACTAAACATAAGTTACTTTATAATATATAATTTTTCTATGGTCAATCAAACATACCAAAACTATTTTTCCAAACATCATATTTCTAAGAATTAACTTCTTAAAAAAAATATTTCGATAAGAAAAATTTTTCTGCGAGTCAAAAAAATTATTAGGACTACAGCGTGGCATGCCTCATGTTGTTATTGTGCATCTCAAATGAGCGAAATTGATGCAATAAAGGCAATCTCTTTTTTATTTCTTTCTTTTAAGGCCAAAGTATCGATCTTTTTAGTAAATCAGAAACAAGAAAAAAACTTGCTTGCACTTAATTGAGGAATCAAAGTGTTCAAACTATTTCAAGCCCAAATTCTATGGCAACACATCCAATCGTAAAAGTACAAATCTGGTGGTCGCACTTCAATGAAAGAACTCCATTTCACAACCTTTTTGCTAATCCAGATCGTGATTTGAAAGTATAAATCTGAGTCGCAGTAATCAGAGTAGACGTAGAAGAGTTGTAATAATCTTGAATCACAACCTTTTCATTTGCTTAATGAAATGGTCGATCTTTGGCGTCAAAGAACAAATCTTTGAATCATGGAGTCCAGGTGGTGTTTTCCCCGGACTGATGCAATGAAAACATTGTGTCATCTTGGTTACATTTCTGATTGGATCTAAGTTGCATTCGAGTGGATATTAAATCCAATCGGATCAAGATTGTATGTTGGGGGTATAACATAGAGATGTGACCCCTAGTTTATGCATCAAATGATCAAAAATTAGATAGGTTAAATTTAATGAAACAATTCATATATTTTAACTATTTGATGTATAGGCTAGAAGTCTCCAAGTTGCATAATTTTTTATGTGTAAATAGTTTAGAAATAGTAGATAATATTGAACGATTCGATTAATCAATATTGAATCCCCATCATCTAATATTAATTTTGACTAGATTTGAGTGGAGATCTACTACTACTGGATCTTCGTCCACCCCCCTCTGTCTCTCTCTCCCTAGTAGGGTGGAAGATTTCTTAATGACTCTTTCTTCATTGAAAGGAACTTTAGGGTGGCTATGTAGAGAATATTTGGCTACTGGCCAATTTTGGGTCTGCATTGCTGAGTGATTTAATTTTGCAACTTGAGGGTGTACCAACATTTTTTATCTCATGAAATATCCATATGTATACATTTGTAAATTACTTTTCTTTGTACGATTGTTCCCTTTTGGCTGGTGTCTCATTTTTAAATATAAGAAAACTATTGTTTTAGATAGTAGATATCTGAACATGTTTTAAATTTCATAATAATCAAAATTATAGAGGGATATCATGCTTCTATTAAAAAAAGAGGGATATATATCTGAACATGTTTTAAACTTCATAATAATCAAAATTATAGAGGGATATCATGCTACTATTAAAAAAAGAGGGATATAATGGCAATTTTATATGCTAAGTTATTATATAACCTAGACAAATTGTTGCAAACCAAATATCACTTAAATGAATGTTGATAGTAAGGCAATAGGAGTATAGCTGCAAAAATAGAGTACTTTTTGGTGCAACAAAAATGGAGTACTTTAAAGACATCATACGTGCAACTTTCATGATTACAAGAGTATATATGTAGATGGGCACATTCTGGAGGGTAGATATGCCGAAACCTTATAGTTTAACACGCATCAGGTCATAAAGAATTAAATAGATGATGCCTTGGGTTTCATCAACCGCAAAAAAGATGCTTTTTCTATCTTATCTTCTTAAAAAGAATGTGAATCCTGGCACAGTCAATTTCATAAAACGTAATGATATGGCTGCAATCAGCTAATGGAACTCCTTTCATTAGCAAATTTGTTAATGAAAAGTTATGGGTTTGCAGCTGAATGGTGGCAGCCAACCAGCCCCATAACCTTGGACATATCCCTTTGATTCCTTGGCCCCAAAATTTGGACAACCTATCGGGCTCATCGTATGGGCTTGACATCCTGGATCGTCCGATTGCTTTTTTTTTTTTTTAAAAAAGACTTTCCATCGGATATTCCACCTTAATAGGCCCGAGAGTTTGGGTTGTATCTTTTGCAAGAAAAAATAATTCAGTGCACTGTTGGATTGCACAATAGCTGCAACGAGATTTGTGCAAGCAGATAGAAAAAATAGTTTGTAGTGCTTTGAGATATGTGAAAAATATGATCCAATAGTTGATGTCGTGAAAGAAAATTGACCATTACTTTGGCTCCAAGATACAACCCAAACCCTAGCTCCAATCCTCGTGCCTTGCCTTGTCCTCTCTCTCTCTCACCTCCTCTCCTCTCCTCTCCTGTCCCATGAGCCATTTCCTCTTCCAAATCTCAAGTTCCCTCTATGGCAACCACCAGGCTCATATCCTCGTAAGCTACCCCAATCTAAATCCCCAGCTGGGCAACCATCTCCCACTGTGTATGTTGGAGAGCTGGGGGGAGGCTCCCTATAACCATAGAAAATTGGATTGAAAAAATGAAGTTCTGATAATGCATTTACATTACTAATTTAAGACTTGGACTTCAATCAATGAGTTCTACTAATACTATACAGTATGATGGTAATGTACGGTGCCATGCTAATATAGAACTTGAACTTTGGTTGGAGTTTATGGGTGTCGGTTTGATTCGTGCAGTCAGATATATGTTGAGATTGAATCAATTCAAGTTTTGTAATTTTTCCTTCATCTGGTATCTATTTTTCTTTGTTATTCATTTTTAATATTATTCATCTTTTTCTGAATATTAAATGTGTTTTTCTATACATATTTTCTTATTCATGTTGATCCATATTCTTTTAAAGTTTTATGAAAAATAGACTATAAATTTATGACATGAGATACAAATTATAGAATGATAGATATAGTTTTGGATATTAAAATATTTAAAATAAGCTTTATCTCTTATATATATTATAAATTTCATAACTCGTGAGTCTCCTAAAAAATCTCTTCCGAGTAATGGCTCGAAAGGAGCCGAACCCTCTTGAGAGCCTGCAGATGTCCCAAAGCAATGAATGCCGGTCGTCTTTACTGTACTGGCCCTGAATCCAGTCGATCACTATAGTCGAATTATTTTCAAGATAGATACTATCCGCACCCAGAACTAATCTCACATGGATGATGCTCTCTTATGCAGCTCTGCTCCGATGACAGACTCGTCGAAAGTGCACTGACCTCTAGCTGCGACGAGTTTGGAGTCATGATTTATAATCACTAATCCACTCCTTCTCTATCTCTATTTTTAGAAATACTATCATCAAAGTTTACCTATTTGCTCTCCTTCTCTATGATCTGTGAGTTTGAACAATCTTCACTTCTTTTAGGCGTTTGGATATTTCAACTGCTCACTGCTCACTGCTCAACGCGTTGACCAAATTTTATGTGTTCCAAGTTACCCGCTTAGATAGGCATCCACCTCTGATTGTTGTTTGGCCCCAAGAGGCATGGATCCAGCCGCAAAGATGGGATAAGTTAATCTGAAAATGCGAAAGAATAGTTCGCTCCGTGCTCACCACGCAGCTGAGTGAGTTTGGCCCCAGCAGCGCCTATGCTATGTATATCACGAAAGAAACCAAAGATGGAGGTAGTTAGTCGATGTGGGACTAATACCGCATCCGCGTTGCCTACTTGCCTCCCATGGCAACCCCAAACTAGAAACGCTCAGCCGAGGGAACCAGCTTGCGGAAATAAAGAAACGCTTGGGCCTTTTTGTTCGGCTTACGTGACCAACTTGCATTTAAATGTCGACCGGCTGATTATGATAGATCATCCATGACAGCTATTAATAATCGAAGCAATGCGAAGGTGTGCTGACAGATGGTGCAATTAGTTCTACGAGTAGGTATCACCTCAACTTCAGGAGCCCCACACCACATGCACCTCAGAAATAATCCGAGATGAGATAAAAGTTGACAGCAATACGAGACAAGTGCACGATGAATAGAGCCCCAAAAATAAGCCAAAGTGATTAGATGAATGAAGCTTATAGACATAAGACAAGGTCATTGGTGTGGTGCACGTGATGTCGGATATAATTTTTCTATTTTGAGATGCTCTTGGGTGAAGGGCCTACGATGAATTTAATCCATGGGTCCTCAGACACGTGCGAGATGAGTCCAACAAATGCCGGCTAAGAATGAGGCTAGGATCTAACCATCTGCTATAAGAAATGGTTTGGATCCAATCCTCGTATGCGATGTTAACCCTCAATCATGCTGCACGATGCCTGAAAAGATCTACCATGCAATGCGCACAAACAATAGCATGAAATGGTTGCATGAAACCCGGCTTGCTTCCTCCATGGTGATGGCATATCAAGGCATCACACAAGAAGGGAGAGTGAGAACGTCGCTTTTTTTTTTCCGTGATAAGAAACGGAGGAGGTCAAGTACTTCCCTCCAATTTATTGAAGGACAAGGCTATATCCAGGGAGAGTGAGTCCATCAAATGCACTCAATGTTAGAGAAAGAACTAGAGGATTTTTTTATTTAAAAAAATAAAAACTACATCTCGATCATGCTGTTTTCAAAATTTGGTATATGGAATTTTCAGCCATGCCTCAAAATATTAAATTTTGACTATAGTAAATATTATACTCGTAGATACAAGTATTTCCAAACCGGGCAAAGCATGAGACGCTATATCAACAATAGCAAACTAAACGGCTCATTCAAATTATGTTCTTGTTTTATCTCTCATCAGTTCTTATTAAATGACGTGCAACAGCTTGTGACAAATGACATGGACGTTGATTCAAGAAATCTTATGTATATTTAGGTGACGACGATGATGGATAAGATTTACATCTTATAATAATGGTGCGGCAATTGTAACTACGTCATAATGTCTTTGTAATAATTATATTTCATAAATACGAAATTTTTTTGATATAGTCTTTGTTCTCTGCTTTTGTTTCAAAAATACAAGAAGAAAATTGAACTATACCAAACAAATATATATCATGATCTCTAGTATATTTTAGATTGTTTGTAAAGCAATTAAGAGCTTTGGCAAACAATTTAATGTTGATGCTCTTTCGCACAGCTACGGCCTGCTTTAAAAGCGGTGCGGGCATATCCGTATAAGCTATCTCCGATTGTAAACATAGTTGCCCGTTGGATGCTTTAAGCTTGGATTAGCCTATACGCGATTGGGTCACAGGTGGCCCAACGGCCCAAGCTCACGTCGTACTCATTTGTTTGGTCACAAATCATAAACAACACGCAAATAGTTCTCCTGCTGATATGCAAGCAGGGACTTAAACTATACACAAGGGTTTGCTTTTTGGGTGCACTAGGCCATCGGATATGGAAATTTTCTATCAAAAATGCTACAAGAAATCACACGTAACATGTGATCGGAAGGATAATCGATCAAATGACTGCCTATATAGGTACATAATTGGCTACGTCGAATCAAATGATCAAATCGAGCTGTTGGGCTCAAATAGCACAGGCACAAGCCCAGACTAACTGAAATGTGTTCCAGATACAGCAGGGTGTCATGATCAAATTTTGTGTCCCTAGTTGTAGAGCTCACCTGCATTCGGTCTTAAATAATTTAATTTAATTTAATTTGTAGAACAAACACTAATTTGTACCTAGAAATTTGATCTAACTTAGGGAGAAACAGCTCTAGGTTATGGCCAAAAGTAAAATACTAACCCAGCAGGAATATCAGGGTGGTGCCTCCCATCAGTGCAATCTCAGTCCAACTCCTAGAAATATCCAATTAGTTAGACCTCATCTCACTAATTGCAAAATCTGGACTTGCTGAAATCCATCCCACTAAGCCCATGGACCAGCCACTTGCAACCCTTGGCCTAGCCACAAAGCTAGCTTGCTGAAAAAAACAAAAAAAAAAAACATTCAGGAGCTCGACTGTAAGGAGTTAATAACCCGAGTAAAAAGACCCAAAGTAATCCAGTATCCAACTCTCTTTGCAATGATCTTTCTCCCTGAGAAGCAAGAGTTAGGTCCAAAGCCCCTCCCTCGCTTATGGCTTTTCTTCTGTTCCAACGCCACCGACGTGAACCCCCGTTAAATTCCCCCACATTCCCCCCCCTTCTCTCCCCCCGCCCCCCTTCTCCCACCCTTTAAAAGCCCCCCCATCCACTCTTCCACCTCTCCGTCCCTCTTCCCCATTCTGAACGTCTCACAACGGTAACAACAATGGCGGAAAAAATCCACTTCCTTTTGCTCCTCTTTTTCCTCACACTACTCTCCGCCTCCCCTGTTCTTTCCCGGAGTTTCTCAACGCGGAGCACCGGATCCGCCCCCACCACCGCCACCTTCGACGTCTCCGCCTCACTCGACCAAGCTCTCCGCGTCCTCTCCTTCGACCCCCACCAAGCCCTCGACCAAGAGGCGAAGTCCGTCCGCACCACATTTGGTGGCCTCACCCTTGAGCTACATTCCCGAGACTTCCTCCCCACCAACGCCCAGCCCCGCCCAACCGACTACAAAGCCCTAACCCTCGACCGCCTCCGCCGCGACTCCACCCGGGTGAAATCCATCGCCGCCCGGCTCGCCCTCGCCGCCCACGGCGTCAAACGCTCAGATCTGAAGCCTGTGACGGAGGAGGAGGAGTTCGAAGCGTCGGCGGAGGCCATCCGAGGCCCCATCGTCTCCGGGACCAGCCAGGGCAGCGGCGAGTACTTCTCTAGAGTGGGGATAGGGAGCCCTCCGAAGCCCTTGTATATGGTGCTGGACACCGGGAGCGACGTCACCTGGGCTCAATGCCAGCCCTGCGCCGATTGCTACCAGCAATCCGACCCCGTCTTCGACCCCTCCGCTTCCTCCTCCTACACCCCCCTCCCTTGCGACTCGCCCCGTTGCCGTGCCCTCGACGTCTCCGCCTGCCGCAACTCCTCCGGCGGCCAAGGAGGCTCATCGTGCCTCTACCAGGTCTCCTACGGCGACGGGTCCTACACCGTCGGGGATTTCGCGACGGAGACGGTGACCCTTGGCAACTCCGCCCCTGTCGCCGGCGTCGCCCTTGGGTGTGGCCACGACAACGAGGGCCTCTTCGTCGGCGCTGCGGGGCTCCTCGCCCTTGGCGGCGGGCCCCTCTCGTTCCCCTCCCAGATCTCCGCCCGTTCCTTCTCCTACTGCCTCGTCGACCGCGACTCCCCGGCGAGCTCCACCCTCGAGCTCGGCGGCGGCGGCGCCGCCTCCGGCCTGGCAGTGGCCGCGCCGCTCCTCCACAACCGGAAGCTGGATACCTTCTACTACGTGGGGCTCTCCGGCATCAGCGTCGGCGGGAAAATGCTGTCGATCCCGCCGTCGTCGTTCGCGATGGACGAGAGCGGGAGCGGCGGTGTGATCGTGGACTCCGGGACGGCGGTGACGCGGCTCCAAGCGGAGGCGTACGGGGCGCTGCGGGACGCGTTCCGGCGGGAGACGTCGGGGCTGCCGTCGGCGGAGGGGATGTCGCTGTTCGACACGTGCTACGACCTCTCGTCGCGGAGCAGCGTGGAGGTGCCGACTGTGGCGTTCCACTTTCCGGAAGGGCGGGAGCTCCGGCTGCCGGCGAAGAACTACCTCATCCCGGTTGACGGCGGTGGCACCTACTGCCTGGCCTTTGCGCCGACTACGGCACCGCTGTCTATCATCGGGAACGTCCAGCAGCAGGGGACACGTGTCAGTTTCGATCTCGACAAATCGGTGTTGGGGTTCACCCCCAATAACTGCTAGGCCTCCCCTTCCCTCTTTTAACTACTCTCTCTGTGCTCCTTTTTATATATATATTTTATTTTTATCTTTTCACTGTTCTACTCTTTTACCGTCGATGCTGTGTCGATGGGTGCTGGTACACTGTAAGGAAAGCGCCTTCATCGGACGGTTTCCTGCTATAAGACACGGGGGATGGGATCAGGGGATGTGGTCGCTGTGGGTGGGCAGCTGGGGTTGGTGGTGATTTTAACCAAGTGGCCTATTGTGAGCTTGTTGCTAAATAGCGTCCGGAAATCATCATGTATGGTAATCCATCTACATTTTGTAAGATTGGATCTCAGCCGTTGTTCAATGCTGTCGCTCTGTTTGTGGGCCTGGAAGATAGGTTCTTTGTGTCTACTAGTGGAAAAAAAAAAAATTCGTTGCAGCACTCGATGCAGGTTTTGATTGTTTGATTGAAGGCTAGTTGGCCGCACGCAGCGAAGACGCGTTTATCTGGCCGCTTCTCATGCGCCTCGCCATGTGGCACATGGGGGCAACACCGAATGATCCAGTGAATTGCACAATCTTGCACCTTGCACGAACAAAAGTCTTTTAGGGCGTATGCCACCGACGAACTTGTTCTAAGAACCGTGGATCAAAAAGCAATAAATTAGATCTTCATTAGCTATATATTAAAGAATTTTAAAATATATATCATAAAATTATCTGAATATACATATTATATATCGATGAACATAAACTTTTAGAAATTATATATTAATTTATCTAAATATGTACTAATTTTTTAAAAAATATATATTGAATCACTATTTGATATATATATAATTTAAAATATATATTAAAAATTGATCGAACATATATTGTATTTTGATAAATATAATATTTTAAAATTTTAATTAATTTGGAGATGATTATATATTATTGGAAAGTTAATTTGATAGGTGAGTTTTAGTTATGTAGGAACGGAGAAAGGAGCTCCAGGAACGATTGAAAGGAAAGAACAACTTGACGTTGACGTACAAAAAGAGCAGGATATAGACAGATTCTTTTACATATGATGTTTTATGTACATAGTATTTTGAATTTTAGGATGGATGAACTTTATTAGTAGAAGGGTTTCATCTTTTTTTGATTTTTTTTGATGGATATGATAAAATATTCATTAAGAAAATAAAAATCGTTCTGCGCATGCACATCAGGGGATTTCCATCATCTTCCACGCTTGTTGACTTGGCATGAACTACATTCCTTCACGAGGTTTGATTGGCGTAATGTTGTACCAAAGGCCAAAAGGCCCAAAAAAAGGGCTCCGAGTTATACCCCACCACTCCCGTGAACTGCGATGTCGTTTCTGGAAAACATGGAGGAGGGGGTGCTCAGGCGGCTAGATTTTAATGCAAAGGACGAGAGTTAGGCGGGACACATGCTCGGTTGGGAAGCTATTTGTGATGTGTTTTAAATACCGAGTCCTTTGAATGCCGTGCGGCGTGCGACCCGGTCAAGTATGTTATTGGTGCGTTAAAAACTCGACAGTGGCCAGATTAGTGTCGGTGATAACGATGTTTATTGGTGATAACGATGTTCATTAACTGCATTCTTTCCCGTGTGTGATGAAGATAACGGCATGCTAATGGAGACTGAAGGCCATCTCCCACTGGAGGAATCTATGATTTGATGAAGGTCCAGTTTTAATATCAACTGGTTCGGACCAGTTTGGGTCCAACCAAATCATTATTACGCATCAGTGATCGCCAGCTTGGGGCGACAAATGGGGCCCAATTCACCTCTCCGTGCCTGGGGTTTAAGAGATCTTTAGGGGAGCGGCGAGGTTGGTGCACAGGCGCTTGGATTTTGCGGTTGATGGAGGAGTCCGCGGTCGCCGTCTCGACTGAGTGCTTAACAGCTAGCACGTGGTGGGGCCATGCGGTCTCACAGCGCCGTGGACTCCTCCATCAACCGCAATGTTTTACCAGCGTCGTCCGTACCGGTGGAACCGCCAGTGTTTTTTTTTTTTTTTACGTGGGCGGGGCCACCACGTGGGATGTCCTTGTTAGGGATCTACGGTCGACCGTAAGAAAAAAGAGAGAGGGAGGTGCGCTTTTCACCTCGTTTGACGATTAGAAAATTAGTGGAGCTGCTTTACTCGTGCTTTGACCGTGGGTTGGCGATCTGGTAGGTTGCAAGATATCGGGCAAACGGCCAGCCTCATGGACTCTCCGCGCTTGTTGGTTAATTCTATTATAAGTTCCATCTTGTGCTAAAGTATTGGAGCCATCGTCACTAGTAGCTTTTTTTTTTTGTTGACGAAAAAAAAAAACAATTATATAACTCTTTCAAAAAATCTCTTCCAAATGTTGAATAACAAAGAAGGCAATTCAGTGTGTAGACCATAATTTCTTACCAATCTGCAAATATTACAGAGCAGCGGATGTAATCCACTACCTCAATATGCACCCCAAGCAAGACCAATCTATTCAATAAAAGTGGAATTTAGTTTCTCTATTGCAACTCATGTGCCTACATGACAGGTATATCATATGGATGCATGGATCGGTCATCTTTGCCAGATGCCCATCACCCTGCAATGAACGTCGGACCAAATGTCATAGAGTTGGTGGCCATTAACACCCGCAGGAAACACCCAATTTAGTGAACCAGGGCTGCCGTGTGCTAATCCAATTGACACAAAGCGCTAATCCACCACAGTGAGCCTTCAACGATCCGACGAGTCATGGACCACCCGAATTAGTTGCGTTTCGGTCGGTTCACGTCGGGCCGGCTCCATGTTCACTATGATTAAAAAAAAAAAATTATCAGCGACCAAAAAAAAAAAATCATCAACAAAATTTAAACTTTTATTGTGCTTCTATAGTAAGTCACCAAATTTGAACATGGCAAACAAAATACACATCCAAAAACAACTTGTGCATAAGTCAATTGAAACTTATATCACATATTGTCGCAGAGTGAATCTGACGGCTATACTCAGCATGTAATCTTATATATTTACCTTCAACTAACGAGCAATTGCGTATTTTACTTGAATCTGAACTATACCAAAATGGCTAGTAATTTTTTTTTGAGAAAGAGTAGTTAACATTACGAGTGTCCTTTTTCCTGGAAGATAATTATTCACAAAGTGATGGAAGGCCGAGTATATTCTTATCTATTAAATGTTTGCGACCAAGATAACATAATTATTCAGGAAGAGATGGAAGGCAGAGCATAATTTTATCTATTAAATATTTACAACCAAGAGAATTAGGGCTCTATTTAGGGGAGCTTTTGGAAGGCCAAAAAGCATTTTCTGGCCATCCAAAAGTATTTTTAGATAAAAATAGTGTTTGGTAAAATTTCAAAAAGCTGTTTCAGCTTTTCCGGAAAGTTGAAAATAGCTTTTTGGTTGAAGCTCCATTTTGGAGCTTTCTGAGAAAGTTGTTTTAAGCTTTGTTGGAAAGCCCTATTTTTGACCAAAATACCTCTATTTAAAAAAAAAATCTCCCAAAACACTCATCTCACTGTCTCTTCCTCTCCCACCCACCCCCTCTTTCTCCCCTGCCACCGCCCCCCATGCTCTCGCCCCCACGATGGGGAGGTGCCAAAGAAGAGGAGGAAGAAGGGTCGGTCTCTCCCTTCCCGTGGCCGCCGCTGGCCACGATGTCCCTGTCACGGTTGAGGAGGTGCCGAAGAAGGAGGTTGGCCGCTGCGGATGTCCCCGCCCCCACGGTGAGGAGGTGCAAGAGAAGAGGAAGAAGAAGGGGGCGCCCTCTCGCTTCCTGCGGCCGCCACCGGCCACGACCCCCCTCCCGCGTCCGCCATGGCCCGGCCCCTTTTCGGCGCCGTCAGCCTCGCGGGAGGAGAACACTTTGCAGGGGGTCGGTCGCGGCCGCCGAGACTGCCGTAGGCGCCGAAAAGGTCGCGGCCGCCGAGACTGCCGTAGGCGCCGAAAAGGGAAGAAAGGAGAAGGGGGAGAGGAAGGAAGAAGAAGAAGAGAAGAAAAAAGAAAAGAAAAAAAAGAAGAAAAGGAAAAAAAGAGAAAAAAATAAAAGAAAACAAAATAAAGAAAATAAATAAATAAATGCATCAATAAATATGTATATAAATGAATGATTGAATGAATAAATAAATAAGATAATAAATAAATATATTTCAATGAATAAAATAATAAATAAATAAATATATACAAATGAATGAATAAATAAATAAAAAGAAATATAATGAGTGAGTGGCAAATAATCTGATCTTAATAATATTGATAGGTACAGTAAATTTGTCACCATTGCAAATAGTTAAGTAAAGAGATAATTTGTTAAAGAGATAAATGGTTATTAGAAGGATAAAAAATTAATTTACACTAATAATTATAATATTGTATATATTTATTATTGTATTATACTATAAATATTATATTATATTATATTATATCATAATACATTAATATATTATGTTAAATAATTTAATATTATATTATATAACAAAAA
>JAOXJJ010001100.1:4394862-4418937 GCA_025769935.1 Phoenix roebelenii | reverse complement strand
CAACCGAAGTCTAGGTAACCTTTTGCGAAGTCTAGTAGGTGAACACAATCGTAACTGGGATTCTATTCTGCCTGTCGCCCAAATTGCATATAATTCGTCGGTCAATAGATCTATCGGGATGAGTCCATTTGAGATAGTCCATGGTTATAAAGCTCGAAAATCTGTAGACCTCCTACCTATGTCCCCACATATTCGAATTTCTGAGTCTGCACATGCATTTGCACAACACATTCATATTCTGCATCAGGAAATTAGCGAGCGCATTCATATGAGTAATGCTTAAAATAAGCTACAGGCTGATTCTCATAAGCGAGATAAACAATTTCAAACTGGGGATTATGTTATGATACATATTCGGCATGAGCGGTTTCCACCTGGAATCGTCAAGAAACTACATGTTCGTAGTGCTGGGCCCTTTCGGGTATTGCCACGAGTGGGCACTAATGCCTATGTCCTTGATCTTCCCTCTGATTTTGGTATTAGCTCCACTTTTAATATTGAGGATTTGGTTGCTTACAAGGGCCCCCCTTCCATTCCTATTGACCCTTTCACTAAGCCATCCCTGGAGCTTGATGATACTCCTATTCTTGATTCCATACCATCTTCGACCCATTTACGCTTACCACCAGCACAAAAAGAACATATTGATGCTATTTTAGATGAGCAGACTATTTCTACCAGTGATGAGGGTGTTCAGCTTTTCTTGGTTCGCTGGCGAGGACGCCCGGAGTCTGATGCTACATGGATTACACGTGAGGAGTTCCAGTGCATTGACCCGGATCTCTTAGAGTACTACCAGAGTCATTCGTTGAGGTCGACTTCTTCTTACCCGGGGGGAGTTGGTGCGGACATTAGTACTAGGTTGATTATTTTGCGGGATCACGGTCGTCGCAGGAGGACGGTCCAGCCACTTTCGTTGTGGTTGGATTGATTTATGTTATTTTTATTTTATGTTGGTAGGATTAATTTGCATATTGTCATTTGAGGATCCTGTTCAGATTGTTTTCTTTGTAGGGACCTATCTGTTATTTTGTGGCCCTATATGTATATGGGGCATGCATTTGTTTGATTTTAATGAAATGGTGCATGAAAACTAGCCTTCTTCCTCCTCCTCCTCCTCTCCTCTCCTCTCTTCTTCTTCCCCTCTTCTTCTCCTCTTTCACACTGCCTCTCCATCCCTTACCTTCGTCCTGCATCACATTTTCCAGTTGTACACACACATATCATGATTGGTGGTGTTACTCTCACTGTTTTCCTTTTGCAATTACTATTGTGTAGCCTAATGCAACATATATTACGGTGTTCCTAAACTATTTTATATTTAGCCCCCTTCGAGCGCGGGCGAATCGCCATGCCGACCAAGGTAATGAGGTGCTAAACATACTTTGTAATTTGAGGGCCTAAGCTTAAAAATTCCATAGCCCAGGACTCGTACAAATATTTTGCCCAAAGGTCAAGGGTATTATAGTCATAATGGAGTACATTCTTCACCGAAACCCTAACCCCCTAATATATAAGCCATCCCTTCCGCGATTCAGGGTCCTCCTCTTCCTCTCCAAAAATTAATATACCCCTAAAGCACAACCCAGCCGCCGGCGGAGAGGAGAAGCGACAAGATGAAGTACAACCCGAGAGTGTCGAGCTCCCGGCGGAAGTGCCGGAAGGCGCACTTCACGGCGCCGTCGAGCGTCCGGCGGGTGCTGATGAGCGCGCCCCTCTCGTCGGACCTCCGCAACAAGTACAACGTCCGGTCGGTCCCCGTCCGCAAGGACGACGAGGTCCAGGTCGTGCGCGGCACCTACAAGGGCCGGGAGGGCAAGGTCGTGCAGGTCTACCGCAAGAAGTGGGTCATCCACGTCGAGCGCATCACCCGCGAGAAGGTGAACGGATCCACTGTCAACGTCGGCATCAACCCCTCCAAGGTTGTCGTCACCAAGCTCAAGCTCGATAAGGACCGCAAGGCCCTCCTCGACCGCAAGGCCCGCGGCCGCGCCGCCGACAAGGCCAAGGGCAAGTTCTCCGCCGACGAGGTCGCCGCCGCCGCTGTCCCCTCCCTCCAAGGGGTCGACTGATCATTCGGTTCGTCACAGTAGTAAATCTGTCGGTTCTCGTTCTTTTTCTGCGTATCCGGTTATCATCGTTTATGGTTCTTGCTTTAATTATTAGTTGGGAGAATTTGGCTCTGAGATGAAAAAAAGGGGTCGAGTTTTGAACTCTGGTTATTTTTCTGCTATATTATATTGGTGGATTAAGACGATGATGTTTTTTTGACTCTCTCTTATTATGGTTAGAGCTTCCTCGGATTTGGATTTAATGGTTTCGATCTGAACTTCCACTCTGGATCAAGCACTTATATGGTTTGTTTTGCATTAAATTAATCTGTTTGCTGTATCTGTTATTATATGTTCCGTAGCTTCAGTGATTGGGAGGACTATTGATAGTTTCTCTTTTTATTTCCTCTTTTGATCTAGAAATCTCATTTTTCAGTGCCCTATAGATTACCTCAGGAAATGTGGTTTAGAAATTTAACAAGTACAAAGTTTGATGAAAAAAGATAACTGGTGCTGTCAGATAAGAATGTGCTTCTATCGTATTAATTCTAAAATTGGCTTGATGAGATTGCATTGATGGCGTTCTCTTCGTGTTTGAAGCTAATGCTACGCCACTTTTTTTTGTCATCCTTGTGGAAGAGGGGATTGATGTATGTCTGAAAATTGTAGATATGGAATTAAGTTTTAATCTTATTTATTTTGATAAATTTTGGTTTTATAGTAATCCTACTGGTAGTAAAATACCCATAGCTATTTCTAGATTTTATATCAATCCACTTAGGATCATGTTAGTTGCAATACGGGGAGTAGTGATCCTACCATATGAATGTATATCAGAAGGGAACAAGATGTCAATCTTTGACTAATGTTGTTAAAAAGCATGCATATTTTATCTGGTGCTGGCGCTGGAATGTGGTCCATGGTTCTCTTTGTGATATTATAGGGCATTGATTAGGTGAATCGGTTGCAGCTTGTGACTATGATGTCACTCTTAGTTTCCAGGGAGCATTCCGTTAATGCTTAACTGTCCACATAAAATGATTTACTTTTTACAGGGATAAAGATCTGTACATTGTGCTATGGGGTTTTATGATGTTCAACTCTCAAGTGTATTCTTTTAGTTGTTTGTGTGATTTTTAGGTCATGTTTAGCATGTTGATTGTTGCATATAAAGTTCTGCCCATGTGGTCTGTGCGGGAGAGTAGCGGTTGGTTTAATTTGCTTTTAACTCCTATACGCTAACCATGGAATCTATCATCTTGATAATTGAGGTTGCCCAAGAGGGAGGTCAGTGGATAACAAGTATAATTTAGATGTGCGGGAGTGAAGCGCTGTAGCAAATATGCCTTTCTTAATTAGTTAATGTGGTAAGTGTCTTGGCCTGTAAAGGGATGGCGTAATCATCTAACAAGGTTTTGTTGTCTTGTATTTAGTTTAATTTTTCTTGTATGTTTGACTGCCACTTATGCTGCTTCTGTTTGTTTGGTCTGCATATGCAGAAGAGCCTATATTGATATACATGCACTTTTTATGTTAGTTTTGTATGATTGCGTTCATTTTCTAAGATTGTTTTTTTATTAATATTTGTATAATAGGGTAAAATCTTAGTTAATTGATTTATCTTCTCTTCTATGGCCTATATCTGTGTAGGAAAACTATAGTTACCAGAGGACCTTAATCAGTCGACACCAAATAATTGGGACAAGTAGGGCGGACATCAATTACATGTCAAATGATCCTTATGGTGTGCATGTTCCTGATTTTGTATATATTATAGTGGACAAGTATGCTTAGAAGAACCTACAAGGTAGTGCAGCAAAGGGGGTGGGCTCTTAATCATTGCCTGAATCTGGACTTGGTGAATATTGATCAATATTTTAATAATGAGTTACTTTTTGTTCTGCAACTTTTGATCACCTCTGAATATACATGTTGCTTATGTTATTGTAGTCTTTTGAAATTGCATTGGAGGTAGATTGTAATATATTCATAATATTTTTTTGTACCATAAGATGAGTGTGGTAATGCTTGACATTGGGGATGTCTTTTGAATTAGTTGGCTCTTGAAACACTATAATATTCAAAGACGTTCCCTAGTTTTAATGCTTGAGATGTTCAATGCATAAGTAAGCGAACTACGAGCCTTTGAATGGCATCATCTTGTGGACACTGATTTTTGTGAAACTGTGGACGCGAAATTTAGTTGATGTATTAGTGATTGTAGCTGTGTTTAGCTAGGTTATTCCTTAATTGTGGGTTGGAATCCTTGTCACAGTTAAATAGTATGAGCACTTTCTTGCATTTATTTCATTTTCCATATTGATCAATTCTTGGATTACGAGCACTTCTATTTCCCCAGAAATATTTCCTTCTCCCCTTCCAACCCCCTGCATCTTGCTCTTTTCTCGGACATTTAGGGAATTGCGGAATTGTTATAACACGGGCAGTTGATTATTTGTGAACTTTAGGAGTCTTGTCTACTGAAAGATATTTTGATGCTTGATATGTAGATCAAGTTAATTGGCCTTCCGTGCTCCAAAATCAAGATCACTTGATTCATGATTTCTGGTTGATGGTATTGCCTATGTTGTGCATAGGTAATTATATGATTTATTTTCATCTGAGAAGACCTTTATGGTTAATTTTAGTGCTATAGTTGTTTGAGAAATGTACTCTCTCTTCCCTGTGTTCGTGGACCAGACCGGAGAAACTTAACACCTTGAGTTTTCAGGCTCAATTAGTATTGTTCTGATAGAGAAATCATCTATTTTGCTTGGTTATCTTTATTATTTTGCGCAAGTGTTTACCTTCTCCAATTCATCATTTGTAGTGCTTCATCATTTAGACTTCATATTTCATTTCATAAAGGCTAATGTTTTGCAAGTTTGTGACGTTTAAAAATCTACTTGGCTTTGGCTTGAATGATAGCATACTGCTACCTGCAGTAAAACCATGAGTTGCAAAGTGCCATGAGATGAAACAAGTTTGGTCGATGGATTTTCAATATGCTTATGCTTCAACCATATATTTTTAGTTTTATTATACTTAAAGAAGTATTTTCACCTTCTCTGCGCATTCATCTTTTTTAAACCCTCTTCTTCCTTCCTCCCTGAAATAGCCAGGCACTGCAGCTTACATGCTGCAGTGATTTTAAGTTGCATCAGATTGCATTTAACAACAGTTAAAGAGTATGGCGATCAAGTGTTGAATGAGCTATCTACTGTGAGACTCATTGATGCGTCTGACAGTGTTGGAGTGGGGCTCTGCCGTTGGGTTTTTTAGAGATAGGGAAATGATGAGTAGGTTACTTGATATAAAGTTCAATTGTGAAACTTGTTTTTCTGAGCACTAAACATTATGCAAGCAACAACATTCTCGAGCATGGGCAAGATATCGGCGTGCGTAAATTCGTAGGAAAGGTGTATGGTGAAACTACTGCACTATTGTTAGGATGTGAATTGTATGCTTTGTACACAAACTACGTATAGTTTGTATACCTTCCAAATTGGTTACCTTTGTTAGTTAATTACAGTGAAATACCTTGGAAACTTTTAGCGATGGGCTTCATCTGAATTACCTGCCCAGCTTCCGGCAGCCGTCATTTGGCTAAATTTCATAAGCCCAGAAAACGGCAGTTTGAGAAAGCCTGTAGATTACCCTTAAAAAAAAGGGAAAAATACATTTTTGTAAAAATGCATTTTTAAACTTGGGGGAGTGGCAATTTAGTAAACAACTTGACAAATCATGCAATTTAATCAAGAAGCTTGATAACTCATGCCAAATCGGTAAATCACGTTGACAGAGCTTAACATTGTTTGCACTCTGCCTGTGACGAGGTCGAATTTTAATGAGATAGAGATGGACAGTAGCTCTAGGAGCAAGTGAGCGGGCTGTGCGGCTACCGTTGAGGACTGGTTGGGGTGGAGCGGAGAGCCCTCGATGTGTTTAGGTTCCGGCGGAGGAGGTGGGCGATGTGGTCCTTTGCCAGGTTGGCCGGCGGCGATGCCGACCGGAAGTCCCTGAGAAGCTCATGTGTTGAGGTTCTGGCAAGGAAGGTGGGCGATGTGGTCCTTTGTCAGGTTGGCCGGCGGCGATGCCGACCGGAAGTCCCATGAGAAGCTTATGGGTCGATGGAGCGCCTCCTTAGTGGAGATCTGTTGCTTGGTTTGGCGGATCTCTATCTAGACGAATGCCATCTTGCACTCCTTTGTCTATCGATAACACTTGCACTCTGCGAACTCCTCGATCTGCCCCCCACCCTTACCCTCCGATGCTCCCATGATCGCCACTGCATCGCCGTCGTTCCTTACCTTTGCCGCCAATCCCTATCTAATAGCCCATCTATCCACCATTCCACCCCGATTCTTCCGGGCAATAGATACCGGCACCGACAGGACAGCCATGTAGCGTCCTAAAATGCTGATGATTCAAGTAACTCACAATTTGTGCAGATTTAAGAGTTATGTAATCCTTAAGATGCTATATCAGCAAATCTAAAAATTAGGTGCGGTCATGTGATACTAAAGAGCAAACAGCATTGAACTCCATCAGCGCGATTTCCTGATTTGGCATGATTTATCAAGATTATTGATTAAATTGCATGGTTTGTCAAGATTGTTGACTAATTTGCCATATCCCGTACTTTACTGACTCAATTGTTAGTGGCCTAAAAGTTGGTGATACAAATATATATATATATATATATATAAGGGAAGAAAATCGAACACGGGGAGGTTTTCCGGGAGTGTTAAATCATTTTCACACCTAAATTTCATGAGGCACGTATCCAAATGGCCGTTTGAAATGGAGCGAACTACAGCATTTAGATGGTTCGATGGCGGTTGAAACCTCAAGAGGCATCAGTCAATACACAATTGCAGGTTAACTTTCCAATACTTGAGATTCTTCAAGTCGGTTTTTTTTTTTTTTAATCCTATTCCCACTCCACCCCTTCAGGGAGACTCCAATCGAATCGATCCCTCGACATCTTTATCCAGATGACAAGAGACGGTAGCATCTGGTCGAGCGTTTTCAAGTCATGGCAGCAAAAGCCTGTTTGTTTTGCTGTATTTGGACTGGCCGCAAGTCCGAGTACAGCAACTTGCTGTATTTGAGTTGTTTGGATCGCTGGAGCCGAGATCTTACATCTGCAACTACTGTAAATGTCAAAGAAAGCCGAGTTTCCGCAACTTTTTCTGCACCCAGATTGGCTGCAAGACAAGATGCCGCATCTCGAGCCAGCGCGTGCTTCAAGGTGGTTGGACGATTCCAGGACTTCTCTGAAGCTCTCTAATTCTATCTATTTTCCTCTCCCAGGCTCTCATCCCATCAGCGTTCTTGCGAGCCCATCAGACCTGGTCTTCTCTCACACATCAGATGCTGACCATTTGTTTCTACTCCACGTCCCACTCTCCACCAAGCCCCACACATTACCACCCACCCAAGGCCTGCCCTAACCCCCTCACCCTCCAAGAAGACCTGCAGATCCGTGCCCTTCTCCTCAACCCCCACATCATTGTCCATACATAAACCGCCAGAGGAGGATGCAATGACTTGGAGCACCACCATAGAGCATCCGAGCTATTATCTCAGTGGAATGCTCAATCTCAGTGGGTGCAAGCCTACGTGGAGATGCATGAGATGGACAGTCACATCATCATCAAGGCTACCTAATTGACAAGTACTTTAAGGTCTGCTCCCCTCCTCATCCTCCAAGAAGACCAGAAGATACATGGATCACTCGTTTGCAACATGCGCGTATGAAGTGTTTTTAAAATGCCTTGAGAAATACAATTACTTCGGACATCGTTCATAAGTCCATCAAAATCTCGTGCTTTGGAGAACCCTGATTGATGAGTCTACTCTTAGTTCTTCAACCAAATGGTCGAAGATTGATGTCCTCAAATTGTATAACATAATTATCAGGCATGCAGCCATGGAGGATGTTTAAAATTTCAATCCTTGGCGAATTCCATTACGTATTACAAATAGAATAATTTTAATTTTCATATTTATTTACTTTAGGATGATAGTATATTTATATTAAAATAAGTACAGGGATGGAGGATAACATTACCTTCCTATTTAAACGATGAAAATACCTGTTCTGTTTTATCCAACCATGATAGCTTTTTATACTTGCAAATTCCCATTGCAACATACCTACAACAAATATTGAGCTGCAAAAACTGTAGTTGCATGCATCCAAAAAAAAAAAAATCAATTGCATATAGCTACAGCTTCTGTATTTCACATACATGCGACTCCTATTACGATGCTTTTCTCGCTACAATCTATCACACTGCATCTTTCCTTGCAAGGAGCTAAGACAGCGTAGTGTTTGCAAACTCCGCATGCTTACAATCACACTGAGGAAACTTTATACATTGTGAAAAAGAGAATACAGGACTGGAAAAATTAGGAAACGAACTGACCCACATTTTCTAGAGAGGATTTCATGTTACCTCCGGTGCCCTAAATTAATCTCTCCTGCCAGTTTCCATTGCGTCTAGAGTTGGGTTTATGTCTCGCATGTGAATCCCAACTTGTTGCTCAGATCAAACATAAACAGTTTCAACCTCTGATGGTCGTGAAGTAAGAGGATTTGTATTAGTTGACCCCTGAATATTATTGCGCGCCTCTGCCAACACCTGGAAATATGCAAAAGGCCCCCAACCTGCACTTACAAGAATCAAATGACAATGGACTTTCTGAAGTAAAAAAACAACTGATGTGCCAAAGGTGAAGGTTTGAGACAAATGAAGTATAAGCAATGCTATATCAGTTCCATTATTCTGATGTTTCAAGCTATCATGTGATAGCATCGACAATGTTTTGCCTAAAAAGCTATAGATGTCCTATAAAATACTTATAAAAGTAGACATCTCATGATGCCTTGGATATTTAGCAGCTCAACAAACTGTTCATACAAAAACATTGTGTTGATGGCATGCATTATTTGACAATTATGCACCTCGTAAGCAGCCAGGTGGATGACATTGAAACAAGCTGCAGATCAACAAGACTTTAACTAGCTCTGACAATAGACCTGTATTCCTTGTTATTAACTTTATTTTGATTTTATTTTGTCTTTCTAATTAACTCAACCGGCTGCAACACAGATTACTATGTACACTCTCCCCCAAATCTGATAACTCATCATATCAAGACAAAGCCCAGATTTCCAACCAACTACCATCCGAATTCTTTCCAGCCTGCCAGTCAATCAGCCGTGTATTTGCTCACCCTAAAGTATGCAAAATCCTTGAGCTAACCGACAACCTCCCAAAGATGTAGAATGAACTTATGAGTTCGTGCAAAATATTCATTCTGAAGGTTGACCTCTGTTTTAGCATCTGTTTCAGCCCAGACTTTTATATCCTGCATCCTTTGCCCATTCCAAGCCTTTAGATAGAGCCAATATTCCTGAAATTCATATATCTTAAATACATTCCAGCCATATGCCTCAAAATGACTTGTCCATGCATCACCATCCTGCCATACAATTTGCCCACCAGGGGGTTTGTCATTTATAATATATTGTTGAGGAATAAAAGTCCCATATCGGATACGTTAAGAACTCTAGTGGTGCTTATATACTCTTGGGCCTATCCATCAGATCACCCAGGTTTTAGATAGGATCTTAACATGCTATCAAAGCCAGCAATCCTCCTTGCTTACAAAAACTTCCATGCTCCCACTTATTAATCTATGTGTCGCCCCTCGTTCCGGGTTTCATTCCTCGGGCTCTATACGTGAGAAGGGGTGTTGAGGAATAATAGTCCCACATCGGATAAGTTGAGAACTCTTGTAGTGCTAGTGTACTCTTGAGCCCATCCATCTAATCGCCTGGATTTTTTGATAGGCTCTTAACATAAATCAAGCACCTCCATTTGCCATTGTAATGTTTTCACCTTTATTTACGTCTTGGCTGGTAGAAAGACCATGTTTGAAGGCTCGGATATTCTATTTCTTTGCTTAGTGATGTGGTTGTAAACATCAAGATATGTATATGTGGTTATATTATACAGTTTAGGCCTATGTACGGAAAATTAACACGTTTTGGGGACTCCAAGCATACATGTCAAGTCACCAAAATCAACATATGGTATTAGGCCACTAAGATCATATCTGGGAGGTTTTGATGCATAAGCAAGAGGCTTCAAAATATGTGATCTTTGTAGATAGGGATTTTAAGCTTCCTATATTACATCCAACATTTTAAGTTTACAGTTTTCAACCCCCCACCTCTAAGTTTTGCAGTGGATGTGAAGTCATTCCTATGTTTATAATAACTGCACCTGAAAATGTACAGTTATATCCACCTCTGCCATCCCAATGATGCCACAAATTTCCAAACGAACAATTTCAACGAAATCTTTCAATTTCTTATTTGACTATGTTCAACTCTATGTATGGACACTGGAATTTTATTTCTATACCATGTTGGAACCCCTATGCAATCCATGGGCCAATATGGCATACTAAATATACATTATGAAAGATCACACTAATTGATGCATAAGTTGGCTGGCCATATTGTTCATTTGGTACATGGCAATCTCTCCACAATATCAAAAAACAGTTCCAATGGGAGGCTGAAAAGTGATCTTGATACGAACATTACTATACAGAAAAATATGTAGTAAATGCATTGTGTACGTCTTGATGTTGCCCAACGAAAAAAGACACTCTGGGCACACTTAAACAAAGCATGTAACAAATATTTGGATAACACAATTGCCTTGCTATGGCCATCATATGAGCAACCAAAGCATCAGAATCAAAGGTAAGTCATCCAATACAAAGCTACTATCATTAGGCTAAAGTAGTCCTTTATTACATCTATAATTCATATCCCTTTCCCCTCACATATACTAAAATTTGCACAACTGATATTAGAGGAAGGACTTTTTTCACTGATGGGTGGTAGTGATTTCGCGAAAGGTATAAAGTAAAAAGAAAGGAACACTGAAAGGGGTGAGGGCTCACAGCATGGAATGGTTTCTCACACTAGATGGAGGCATCCGGGTCCTGATATCATATAGAAATTTAAGAATTTCAGAACCTGAACTCTCACTTTTGTGGGAAACATAACAAGGTGCATGCTGTGAGCCATGGAGACATGGAGAGGGGAAGATGAAGATTTATATGCTCAGTGATTCTTTTACATATATATGTAAGGAGACAAAACGCCCCAACTTTTGCCTGGGGCACTTCTCTTATATCTCTCCCTTGGAGACCGGGAACTAAAGGGGAGTAGCTATAGAGATGTCAATAGTGGACAATGTGGAGATGGTATATGCATGGTGGTTTTGATTTCAAGGTTAGATGGACAAGGTGGAAAAGTATAAGAGCTTATAAACAGACATAGATCGACTCAATGCAGGAAGCAAACTAGTCTTTTTATTCTATGGATGTATTGGACATAAATACAACTCCGTATTCATGAATACTTCAACAAGAAACAAAGATTTTTCAAAATCAGAAAAATGCATAGATTTTGATTAAAATTTAGGTACAATTTAGAATAATAAAGAGTTCAGCTAGATGCAAAGATATATCCCATCCATCTTGTTTAATTCCTTCGTGCCATATATTTCCAACTAGATTGGCAACTTTCTGCTATTAGGAGCTTCATCTATTAATTTTTTTTTAACGTTCTTCAGTTGTCTAATATAACAGCATCACATCAGCTGTCCTCTTTCTTCTTTAACATATAAGTTCGGTCTGGTCCTATCACTACAGAAGTGCATATATTCCCATCAACTGAGCTAGAGAACATATTTTGCACAAATAACTATTTCTGCTGATCGAAAAAAAAAATTCAAAGTCTAATAATTATCTCATGAGTTGTCTTTTAAGCCTCTAGAAAGCCACTACCCACAATAATTAACATGCATCTATAATGCAATTGACCAACCCTGAGCCCTCGTTATCTTGAAATCAAGATGACAAAAGTAATTACAGAGCAAAGGCATTCCCAACAAATAAACAAAAAAGGTTATGCTTTTAGCATTTCTATCCAAAAAACAATATTATAATTTTTTATATAAATTACTTCCCAAGAATACTTCAATATCTAGTTAAGTATGGCTAGAACTTGGCCCACAAGGAAGAAAAAGAACCAGAACATTTAATGATATAGATGCACAAGGAGCAAATCAAGGATATGGAAAACATACCATCTACATCATAAGGTGGTGGGAAGAATTGCAGATAACAAAATGAAGCAACTGCGAATCCTGCAAAAACCAATTAAGGTCTCAACAAATGATAAAGAAATGCAAAAAGAATAGTACACCATCCATAATGATCAATCCTAGAGATGCAGACCTAAAAGGCCACCAGCAAATACATCTTGCCAATGATGCCAGTAATCATCCACTCGAGAAATTGCCACAAGTGATGCACAAAGTAGAGGAAGAAACACAATGCAAAGTTTGGCAATGTGGCCTCTGCGATCAAAAGCTTGGATTTTCCCAGAAAGATACCATGCAAGAAAACCTAGGCCTGCAAATGACCCTGCATATGCATGGATGGGAAGCACATTAGTACCCATTACCATATAAACCAATAATGCAAAAAACAGAATATGAAATGATCCCATAAAATTCTAATTTACAAACGATTAGTACTCTGAAAAGCAAGAGGATCCTCAACTGCCTTTTCAAGCACAAGCCAAGTGCAGCATAAGACATTCATGATGCCAAATAAGCTCAATATGGTACAAGCTTAGAAACTCATCGACTATAGAAATAGATAACATGCACTCATTCTTCACCATTTTTAATATGCAAAGCAGAAAAAATCAACACATTTAACATTATTAAGGCATCAACATGCATTAAAAGACTCCAGAAATGCATCGAAAAATACATTTTAATTAGATACTTATTTTGCACGATAAGATCTTTACTGGAAGCATGCATAGGCAACACTTATATGTTTTGGGTTGAATGAAATTTACCTATTCACATGATTGTCCAAGTTTAGTATGTTATAAATGGCTTAAAAAAGCATGAAGAACCGCTAGCTGGTCTTTGATGAAAGCTCCATGAAAAAGTTAGATGCTATCTAAATATTAAGTGAGCACATTGTATATTTGATATTCAAATCCCTTCCCCACCCCCCTGCCAACCCCCCCAAAAAAACCCCAACAAGCCTTTCATCTGACATGTTAATATTCTTTGCAAATGCCATAGCAAAAGTAGTATAAAATCAAACCCATCATTAACAACAAAAGAAACAGGTTCTTTGTGGCCAATGAAGCACAGAGCAATAAATGGCTCTATGCAACCAATCCACTTATCAACACTTGTGAACTGTTTCAATGTGGATTTGAGGAGACTTAGTTAAGGACAATGCTGGGCCCTAATGGGCTAAATAGAAGTTCCAGACAGTTTGAACTATATGAAATGGACCTACATGCAACCTCTTACCCCGCCTCATGTTGCATATTAACTAAAACAGCAACATCAACACAGGTAAGATAGACAAAAAATATATGATTTATATATAATATATTAAATAAGTGAACTAGCAGATAATTGGATATTATTATAATCCACATCAGGAGTACAATGTGACATGATATCAGATATGGCAAGAAGTCACCAAAACATAAGCCATGTTGCAAGTTACATAATCAACGGTAAAGATCGTCAAAATAGCAACCTACAATAAGCGGACACTGATTATTTCACTTACATGAAGAATGACCGCTTGGAAAACTTTTGTGCCCTTCCTTGATGACACTCCTTTCTCCATGACATATAACATTTGTTGTGACGTTATCATAGACCTATACATGACATGTGGATCAACTGTAACTGTTTAGGCTATGCAATGCAGGACAGCAAGAAACATATATAGGGATTCCCAGGATAAGAATTTATTTACCAAAAAAAAATGAAGGATGGTTGCAAGAATAATGACCCACCTCTTTTCCATCAGGGAAACAACGCCAGAAAAAGTCTGGCCGAGGTCGCCCAACGGCATCCTTGATTGCATCGGTAATCACCCCAGTTACAAGCACAGAATACAGAAGGCCTGTTTGCAAATGTCAATAATTCAGTGGCAAATCCATTAATATACTACAAAATGCACCTATTCTAAAATAATAGGGCCAATAAAAGTAGATATACCCAGTATTGCATTATGCAAATCATACACATCCTTTCTTTTGAAGTATATCCCAATGAAGACCACAGAAGGCAATACAATTCCAATCACCTGGGACAAAAGAAGAGGGTATTTTTATGTTACAATACATAAATTAAGTACCACAAGTAAAAGATCGAGATCAACTCTACTCCAGAATTGATATTAGTTAGTCAGAAGCAAGAACATACTGGAACAGCCCAAAATGGCACTGTGTTACTTTTTAGTGGGTATTTCAGATCAGTCATCATGTCTTTCCCCACAAAGCGATAAAAAGGATCTATAACATTTAGTATGATTTCTAAGACCCCAAGGAGGAGTAGAATAATCCAGTCATGCATGTGGAACCTTGCCACTTTCATTCCATGGGATTTTATAGTATGAGCACCCAACTGAATATCTGCCATAATCCTGCACTGGTAGGTGAATAAAAAATAAATTCAGAAAAAGAAACGATTATATAATTCAGAAATAACTGTTAATCATGTTATTAACAGCAACAGGAAGAAGGCAGGAAGTGGCCGTGATGGTCAAAAATAATAGGGGCCATAGAGTAAGATCTTTTCATTTCGCATTAAGAAAAATAGGTGCAAGAATACCATAGAAACAAGGTTTGATGTTTCGGTTGAAACAGGTCGGTTTCAAATGAGACTGATTCAAAACTGACAGGAATGTTTGATCTCAATCAGTTTCAGCCAAAACAAAACCTAAAAAAGTTTTTCCTCCCTTTTTTTGTTAAACAAGTAGATATATGTTTAATGTTTACTAATATTCATTATAATTCAATCACACATTTATCTAAGGCTCTAATGATCTAATCTATTTATTCTCATCTACGCTATGTTACGATGGTGGTTAAGATGCAATTGTCACGTGTGTCTTTAAGTTATAATCGACATCACAATATGTAGAATTAAAGTTGCACAGCATGTATCAAAGCGCTATAGTTCATATATGTAATTAATTTTATACTCATGTATATTTGTCTTGTTAATTTGTGCTTGTTTGAGTGATATTTGGTGTGTTTTACCAATAGACTAGTACATCCATGTTATATATCTAATGCATTAAGCTTCAATAAAGTTTAATTTCAGCCTACAATCACCCAAAATACATAAACAATGATACTAGATAACTTAAACATTATAAAATATTATAAAATAACTTTCCTGATCTTTAAATTCTTTTTAATTTTTGAATTTTTTTGACTTTATGACAGAAACTCCTAAACTTCGAGTGAAACTGCTGACACTAAACTCTATGTGGGGGACTAAAACCGAGTTTTAAAATCTCGCACAAAAGTAAACTTAAATGAAGACAAATTTTATGAATCATAACCTCTCAGAATCTTTAGTCCATATGAAGATAAAATTGCTGAAACCAAAACCCTACCTAGGGCACCACAACCAAATTTTAAAACCTTGCACAAAAGTAAACTCGAATGAAGACATGATGTTTACGATCATGACCTCTTAGCGTCTTGAGTGCATTTGAAGATTAAAATTCAACGACTTAAAATAGTTTTGAAATTTTCAAGAGTACCTAAATAGTGATATCAAGTTTTATTCCGGTAGATGAATCACTACTCCAGAAGTTCCCCATCATCAACCACGTTCCATTTCTCTAATACCTGCGACCTTTTAGCTGAGCATCTAGTGCTCTCCTTTTCAAAATAATCACCCTATGTTGCCGATCACCCAAATAAGTTTAAAACTCTTAAAAGTAAACATTTTATAATCCTTGAAAATATGAATGTATACCTTAAATGTTAAGCCCAAACAAATACCCAAAAAAAAGAAGAAGAAATGACTCCATCATCATCACTTCCTCCAAATAGCTAAGATGCAATGTGTGTGCCTAATTCTTGCGCATGTGTGCATATAGCCTGCACTAGGAGGCTAGAAAGCAAAATATCCCACTGGTCCCTAGGACCTAGGACACAGAGAGACCAGGTTAATTGTTACTATCTTAAATTCTCAATAGTGAAAGAAAGATCATCCACAACATTATCGATTTCATCTTTCTCGCATGTTTAAATTGCAACTTACCTCAAACTACTATAGGTACACCTACAGCAACCACAACAAATGATACTTTTGAAATTTGACATAAACAGTCACATCCTATGAGCCCCTTCAATGTCAAATTTAATTTTAGCAAGATCTTTAGATGCTGAAGCCACCATCAAATTCACCAAATTTCTGTTAGAATATTGAATAGTAGATAACATATTTCTCAATATTTTTAAAAAATGACAAATAACCCCATCAATTATAGTGGGCCTAAGATTACCTACTTAAGTCCCATATAATGCCAACACTAGGCAAGATGTTAAACCAAAATTACATGTAATCCATTTTTTGTGGTCTAAACATCATTTCATTCCGTTGGACCAAGCAGCATCAGTTTAAATACAAATCCACGCAGTTACACAGACATGCTGGTGGCAATATGAATTAGCATAACTCACAATCATGGCCTCATATAGCCCAAATTATGACAAAACCTATCATTATATTGGACTTTCTAAAATCGATATAATTTACTCAAAGCAAGATGCTATGTTTGAACCTTAGGTAAGAGATGTTTGGACTCTGAGCTACCACATACTAGCATCCTATGCATTGACAAAAACATAAAATGTAGTCTCTGATTCAACAAAGGTCAAGAGGACGTAGTATAAGAGACCGATAATTGGGCCAACTGATGCCCAGACCAAACAATTCAAGACATGTGCACGTCTTAACTGAGGCTCGATTGAAATACCAGGTGGGCTTGGACCAAACCTGGCCCTAAACAATAGTCCTAAGGACAAAGCCAGGCAGCTTTTAGCATGTGAGTGGCACATGAATAACCGAAAGGGGTTAGTACGTGGATTGGTGGCTATGGAATGCATGGATGGACCCTTGGAAAGAGTATTTAGTGATGGTGGTGGTGATGCATCCACGTTTTATTTAGGTGCTAGATTTTCAGATATTGGACTTTTTCTTCCTTCTCATGATCAGACTAGCAAATTGCTCTACAGGCATTATCCCATAACACAACAAATGAATATTGTTGAGTCTAAAGATGTTGGAAAATTTCGATACATCGGTAAAATGGATCTTGATGTTATATACAAGTATATGGTTGGCCATCCAACTATAACTGGATAACCTTATGAGCACCTCAAACAAATGATTCCAAATGTATTTCCCTCCACGTGAGATGACCCATGGATCTTATACCTGAACATCCATAGTGAGTATGGAGCTATTTGTTTGTTTGTGAATCTTATTAAAATAAATAACTACAATGCATCTCCTAACTTGTAAGCAGACTGTAATGTCCTTAGCCTGCAGTAAGGTCCAGAATAATAATAATAATAATAATAATAATAATAATAATAATAATAATTTTAAGATAGTCCTAGTCAATGCAAAGGCTTCCACTAAGTGCTTGAAGTCCTTCAGAAATTCTGAAACAATAGTTAAGGTATTCAATTTCATAATCAAAGGCTTCGATAATCTTTCAGCAAGATTAGGTATAGGAAACATGTTGTCACTGTGAGTTCCCGACTTCGTTATTCACACCGTTCAACTGAAGTCAACTTAGACAGAGCCTAATATCCACAAACCACTACCTCCCCAGTCCCCACCCCCCACCCCCCGGTAGGTTATCTATAATTTCTTAAACATCGCAAGCATCTCACGGACTTTTTTGCAACAAGAAAGCAGTTCACATCAAGGACGATAACAGAAATTGAATCAGAATATTCAGGCACCAAGTTCTCAAGAAATCATCCAAAGCACAGAAAATAACACACATCTAAATACTCGGAATAAATCCAATCACATCATATTCATAATTAAAATCAAGAAAACAGAAAACCTATATTCCAGTAGACCTAATCAACCAGATTAAAAAACTCGATAGGTAAAAGAAGGATAATAAGTTTTCACTAGAGAGAGAGATTAGGAAGAAAAAGAATCATAACTACAGGTTCCGGCGGGAAACAAGAAAGGGATTCCTGAGGTGGTGCAGAAAGAAACCAACATCACTGCGATCATTTCTTTATAAATCTAAAACATTGCAATAACAACAAAAAGAAGCTGATGAATGAGAGATGAGGTCACCTTACACTCCTGGGAGAGAGTTTTTTTTTTTTTTTTTAGGAGGGAGAGCGAGAAAGAGATCTGGCGAACTCGGAGCAGCTACAAGCGAAGTAGAAGAAGAGACAGGGAAAGAAAAGAAGCGGCGAGGGGAATTGTCGGTTTCACCAAGGAGTGGAAAATAGAAACCGTTATATCACCGGCAGAGTAAACGACGCAGCTGGACTTGGAGTTCCGTGCTAACGCGATTAGAAGGCCGAAGAACAAGAGAGATTCCTCTCCCTCCCTGGCACGACGCAGAAAAGAGAGGGAAGGAAGGACAGGGCGGCGCTCGGGAGGGAGGCGGCCTCCGTTTATTTATGTCCACTCGAAGCCGCAGGCAGGCTGGCTTAGCTTCGTCCATTTGGTCTTACACTTACCGTCGGGTGACCCTATCCTAGGTTAGTGGGAATGAGACTGGGAGACAGGTCGCTTTTGCGACGTTCAGTCGAGCACGACCCGTTTGAAATTTGAAAGCTGACGAGCTCGCGAGATGTAAACGGGACACACCCTCTCTACCTAAAAGCGGAAAGGGCTTTTTTTTTTTTTTTTCGTTTTTGTAGGTGGCGGCAAGGGGTTAACAAGTCTAAACAAGGCCAAGTATTGAGCGCAGCAAAGTGCCATAAGGAGGCAAAATGGGCCTGGCCCATAACTCCGGCCCAGCACGATTCAATCCAGATTCTGCAAGCCCGTAAAACCCTGACGCTGCAAGCCTAATCATTACGCAGACGACTAAATCAATTAATTAAAAATCGAAAACAATAAAATATTAGATACTGTATGATGAAAGCGCACTATTAGATTGCTTTTAAGAAGCTCATGAAGCAAGCACATTAGCAAAGACGTCTATTCTTGCATCAGGATAAAAAAAGTCTAAAGAGGAGATGTGATTGCTAATGAGCTTGCACGATAAGGTTCTCAAAAGCAATCTAATGGGGCATTTTCATGATACAGTATCTTAGATATTAGGTGCAGCCATGGAATATTAAGGTTAATGATGCTTGTTCCAGACATTATAAACAACCCAAAGATGCAACACACGCTATGTGGATAATGCTAACCATAAATTAGACGGTCCAATACCAAATAGGTTGGACATGGAAGTAAACATGCTTAAGGGCTCTGGAAGGAATGCCCTTAAGTTCACAGAAACAGAAGACCTTCAAATTCGCAATGATCAGCAACTGCACAGCTGATTTGGGATTCTTATCCAAATAAGCATTAAATAACCATAAATTAATAAGGGCTCTGGAAGAAGAGCTTTAAAGCCATTTTGCTACCAGGGAATCAGGCTTCTGTACAAGAGCAAGCAATTCATTTGGGAACTCCATAGGAAGAACAGTTACTACAAGTTCGTCAGAATTCCTGCACTAGTTCGTAACTAACATGATTGAACACTCCTTTCTTTTTCCACGATTAGCCTTGCAGTTGCCCATATATACAAGAGACAAGTTAGAGGTGCTATCTGTAAATGTCAGCAGTTCTACTTGTCAGAGTACAGCATTACTTCACGACCTACCAGACTCTAAATCGTTTGCTTCAGTCCTATCATCGTGAAGTGCTCCAGGTAAACTGTTGTTATTGCTACCTTCAGGTTGCTGGTTTGATGCATTAGTTGCATTGCCGCTGGTTCGTGGCTCCTCCAACATCTGGAAGTACGCATACGGTCCCCAACCTTCACGACAAAGCAATGTTGTTAGATGATCGCTCAGGAATACTTTCAAGAAATCACTCACAGAATTAGCTTAACTTTGTCATAAGTATAATGACAATACTCAATGATGTCGGTGCACAAGATCTTAGCCAAGCACAGATGATTATAGTCATCTGATGGATCTTTGCTCCACAGTCGAGGAGATCCATCCATGTAACAGAATATCCTCTCATAATACAAAAAATTAGTTTAGTCATGTCCGATATTAATTCAGTTTATTGCTCTTTACCAACACACGCAGGAGAGAGAGACCGGGGACGGGTGGATGATGACCACACAGAAGACAACATACAGCAAAGTAGAAAATAGAATATATTACTTATCAACAATGACGTCATCAGCTAATCAATAGCTAAACCAAAAAATATTATGAGCCACCACAAGTGTACCATCAATGGATTTCTCAGTCTCTTCAGAGATAGGAAGAAACATAATCAGCACAAGTCCAAAATCATGGTGTCAATAATGAATGGCGGTTACAGATAAATGCATGTGAAAATTTGAACTTCACAAACAAATGACATTGTACAGTTATCATTTTATTAATATCTATTTTGTTTTCTTTCTCCCTCTGCTGTTGAATTAGCATTGGGCTAGATCCATAAATAATGGAGCCAAAAAAGCGAAGGGTGTGGAACATCAAATAGTATTATAAGAAATAGTCAACCCTAGAAATAATCCTGGCTTCGGCATCATCCTGGATAAGTCTGGAGGGCAACGTGAAGAATTGCACACTCCCCATTTGAGAGGTTGTCTTTGCCTTCTTGCAAGCAGGATTAAACCTCGCATCTTTGAGAAACTGGATGCTTCCCTTTGTTCTCCTTATCATGCTTCTTTATGTTCTTTTCTTAACATACAAGCACATCAATAAATAACTATTTTTTGTATGGAAATTTTAAACTCCACACTCCTTTACTACTCTCTCTAAAACAATAAAGAATCCAGCCCTTGGAATGAATGTGAATCACACAACATTATTGGGACATGAAGGGGGGGAAAAAGAAAAGATGATAAAGAGAGAGGTTGCACAGAAAAGAAACTCAGAAAATCAATGTGAAACTTCCAAAGTATAAGCACACAGGGTGTCAGGCAGGGCAGAGTGGTGATAACTACGATTCATAATCTTCTTGAGAACTTTAAATACTACCAACATCCATACGAGACTTTCTCAAGATATAACTGCAGAATTTAACACAAGATTGAATCCCCATACAAGAGATATTAGATACAGTGCTTGACAAGGATTGATTGAGCAGTTAAAGATTTCTTAACAAAAACCAATGATGCCAGACTATCTGCCTCAATTTCCAAAACAGAAATTACATCCTCAACTAACATCGGACACAAACAGTTACTCCCTCTCCCCTCTCCCATGCAACCTAGGCTACACTTACAACTTGAAGGCTGAGAAAGTTATGGCTTTGAAATTTTCTCATGATTCGTTTATCCAAATCTGTAGTTGAAACGTTGAATATTAGAACAGAGTTTTGGCAAGAAAGAGGACTGGTGTAGCGCTTTCCGTGTTTCCATATGCTTGGAAAATCAAGGCATACCTAAGGCTTGAGCCAAGGTCAGAGTAATAAGCAGTGATTCACTTTTCTGAGGCACCTATAGATTGGAAATTCCTAGTCAGGTGGCCAATCTGTGTTCTTAGCAAATACATCCTAGTTGCTGATGTACAACATCGAACCTGATTACATATTTTCTCTAGTTTGGCATCACAGAGGAACAGGCAAGACGGTTCCATAAGGCTCATGTGAAAAACAGATAGAGCACCCAAATGAAAATGTTTAATGTGCATCTTAAACAAAGCCTTATCCGTAGAAGTATCCAACAATCAAATGTTTCCATCTCTTTCTCAAAATTTGCAAAATCCAAGTTTTATCATGCATTGATTGAAAATACTTCTTAAAGACCAATCTGTAAAACCCACAAGTAATATCATCAATCAAGTTGATGAAAAATACATCAAATTAGGCTGATAGGCTATATAAACTACCTAATTTAGGCCACCCATTGGATTGGTTATGGAATGCTACAGAAAAGGTTGAATACTATCTTGGATGTCCAACCAAAATGACTGTGTTAGTTCTCAAAAATATATCATCCTCATTTCTAATTTCCCTTAAATATTTACATCAGAACCTAAAAAACAACCTTAACAGAAATTTTGTTAAACTAAGACATGCATAAAATCCCCCACCTCTTTCTTTTTAGCATAATTCAGAGCAAACAGAATCCTATATCAGGCCACCTGGTCAGCCAGGATCACAATCAAAAGTGGAGGCCGAATATTAAGTCCATAAGAAAATGAGAAGGAACTCAACGGTGCAAGTGAAGCGATCGCTCCTACAATGATGCATCAGAGAACTAGATAAGCAGAGTTATAAAGGAATGATATTCACAGTGAGGTAACTTCCCATGCAAGCTGAGATTGTAATGCGGGAGGCAATAATATGCCTCATCAGCAACCATAGAAGTGGCATGCAAGAAGATAGACCTAGGACACAGAGCCTCGAGTTACAATGTTGATGTTGGAAGATCCTCTATGATGATGAGCTTAACAAGAAAAAAATACCAGATGGAAAACTTACAATACAAGCTCATAGTGGGTTGCACTGGCTAACTAATAACCAGAAAAGATGCAAACTAGATGGCATCTCAACTAGCTTTCCAATGACACAAGAAAATATACAATTAGAATATTGTGATCCTCAGAAGTTAGGTTTCATGTGCTGGCTTGATCTTATCCAACCCAATCAGCACTTTCCACAGGCATAAACTCCACAAGGAATAATTATTCTGATATTAAGCCTAGACTTAAAGACTCCTGTCATATATGGAAAACCATCTTAGATAGCTTCCTACAGAGGCCCACCACCACCGACAACAACAAAACCTTCAAGAACTACCTGACAATAATTATCAAGTAGCATCATCTCAAACATTATAACCAAGCAAACCTTATGAAGGGGCTCTACTTTGTTTTTTAAATCTTAGAAAGCTGGTGCACATCCATGCGGAAGGATAAGAGAGATCAATGCATGACCGCTGGCCAAGAAATTCTTTTTGGCCACCATGCAGATCTCTACAAGACAAAGTAACCAGACCAATGATAATGTTTACCACAATAACTGAGCACATATTATAAGATACTTAGTCAAGGCACTATGACATGGAGCAATATAATGACTCAAATAAAAACAATAAACCAAGATTCTGAGATAGGCAGGTTGTTATCATACCGATAGGTGCAAACCAGGGACAGATCAACTAATAAAATATGTGCATGCTAATATTCCAAACCATGTATGGAAAGAAAAACAAGCATAACAAGGATGCCACTTAAACATCACATGACAGATTCAATAAAATCTCGATTGTCATGGTGGTAGCCTAGATGCTGCAAGAAGACAAAGTGAGGCAAAACAAGATAAAATCAAAGAAAATCAGCATCAGATATTAAGTACAAATTCACACCCTTCAATTAAAGTGTAACAAGACATGAATATAACAAAAAAGAATGTTCTAAGACCTATATAATCTGTTACTGCTGATTGGAAATCCTCCATCTGATTATGCCATGCTTGCACCTTCCACAATACAGACATGGATCCGCCCGCCTTCGCCTCTCATTCGATCGTCCGAACTCTTTAAGGGATTCTTTTTCGTGTCTTCTTGGCGAATTTTACATTAGATCGAGTTTTCGGAAGTGGAAGTCGGAGATGGTACTTAATCTCGTGATCCTTGCTGGGTTTGATCCTAAGTAGTTTTAGATCTGTGTGATGATTGCGGTTTCTTGGAGATAGGGATGCAGATTATCTTGTAGATGTGGTTGTTTTTGTTTCTTGTTGTTTTAGTCTTTGTCGCAATCTATTTGATGATATCTGTAGGTTTGAATTCTGTTGGTTAGGTTTTTTTATATTTTTTTGGTATATTGACACCTTTCGAATGATATATTGGTTCTTTATTTGATGTTCTGATTGTTTCTTGCAAATGATCTCATGGATTGTGACAT
>JAOXJJ010001100.1:4378691-4390308 GCA_025769935.1 Phoenix roebelenii | reverse complement strand
GCCGTGCCAGGCACGGCCCGCTTCGTGCCGGGCCGGGCCGGGTCATGGGCGGCCCGGCCCAATGCCCATCTCTAATCATCTGTCCTTCCTTTCTTCTCTCTTTTCCCTTCACCTTGATTCCTTTAGGGTTGTAATCCTGACAAGCCTTTTCAACTCATCAACAAACCAACCTTTAGTCCGCTCTCATGGTTTAAAGAAAAGACATGATTGATGCATACAAACCTCGCTCCTTTACCACAACTAAGCTGCTAAAAATATTTGTTTATGTCCTTTCGAGCATTTGATTCGTCTTGGAAAACAAGTTGCTGACTAAAATAATATGCATTTGCTCAATATTTGTCCATAAGACTGCAGACTTTTCACAATAGTTGTCCAAAGTGTCAGAGAACGCAATCCTTAGGCTATCTTTGTTGGAAAGTACGATCTGTGAATTAAGGAAAAAGGATTAGAAATCTGGAGAAACAATGACAATTTGGGTGAGGAAGCTTAAGTTTTTCAAAGCTGAGAAAAAGATTATGAGCAAAGTCTAAAATTATAATTTAACATATTCTTGCAAAGGCTAAGTATTTTAAGCAGGAATAAAATGGAAAACTGTCATATAAATAGGAATATGAGAGAAAGTCACATTCAGATCATGTGATGCCGCACTAAGAATAGGAGAAGGCAAAAATTCAGGATCAATTAGTTGAAGAAGGAAAACAAAAAATATGAATCACTCAATGGGAGAAGGTAGATCTTGTTAGAGAAGTTAGGGGAAAAGTTAGAGAGAATCAAAAGGGGGATTGTGAGGACCTATGCAGGTGTATATTTAGTCTTACATAAGCATCGGCTATGCATTGGATATATCTTGGATACTTATCCAAAGGAATCCAAATAACATCTTCTCGCTAGCTTTTTTAGATAAGATCCTAGGTTGCGACAAATGATATTAGAGCGGATCCGACCCATTGCCCATGTGGACTAGGGAACACTATAACATGGGCCCACTTTGTCTGACTACCAAATAATTGTGGTGATTGTGATTAAAAAAGTAATACTTGTAATTAGATTTGAATTGACCTGGACCTTTATCCTAATGAGGATGCCAGGGCTTAAATAGGAGAGTACGTAAGGGCCTGTGCAGACATATGTTTAGTCCCATATCAGTTCTGCACTGGGTAGACCTTGAGTACAGGACAAAGAACCCTAAATAACACCTTCCTGCTATGCTTTTTGGGTGAGGTCTAGAGTTATGATAGCGATCTAGGTCAAGAAGAGAGAAAGTGAATGAGGTTGAGTACCATCTGCATACAGCGTACCAAGAATTTTTGGTACTGGATTTTGCTAGATGTACATACGCCTCATTCAGGCTGAAAACAAAATGCTTATTAATATGGAAACGTAAAAGAGAATTATTTCCAGAAGAGAAGTATTTCCAGAAGAAAAAAATGAAGAAGAAAAATCCCCTCGAAGTATTGGTCAAGTTCAAGAATAACGGGGAAATTCATACAGAATTGGTGTAAGCCGCCGTTGTACCAAAATAAATAAATAAAGATTTTTAAGGTGGAAAAGGATCCCAAAAAAGGATTTTCTTCAGATTGACCTAAAACTTTCCATCAAAAGGAACACTTGAGCATGATGCATCAGGCAGCAACATAACGAAGGGATTGCAACAAGATCTCAAAAATTGAAAACCGACCATCACAACTCCTGTTACACTAAGGACCAACCATTTTCCAATTCGGAGAAAACTATGAGTAACAGAGAGTAGAAGTCACGATAATCGAAAGCCCAAATCGCTGCAATTATTATCGCGTAAAAAAGAACACAGCCTTTACCCTTCGGCGAGAACTCAGCAACCAACAAGATCGCATTATGTCTTTCCTTTCTGCAGGTTCCCCAGCGTAATTCAAATGCCACCCTTCAATCCAACACTAAAAAGCCAAAAGCGGCCAACAAAACCCAAGACAAACGAACCGTTACTGTAGGAAAAGAAAAGACAACCGGTAAGCCCTATCTGTGGAAAAAGAAGAAGAAATTGAAGGCTGAAAAGGGGAGAGACGCAAACCCTACCTCCGCAGGACACCGAGAGCTTCACAAGAAACCGCCCAGAGAGAGAGAGAGAGAGAGAGAGAGAGAGAGAGAGAGAGAGAGAGGTCGAGTGCTGGAGTGAGGAGAGCTCGGACATGTGTTAATTTATTGGCGCCCAAGCGGCGGTGGGATTTGGCTGCGAGAGTCGAGGAGAGAGATTTTTGAACTTTAAATCGTTATCCTTTGGCGCTGGGGGATGTGGACCTTCTTAACGAGGCCCAAACCAGGAAAGCCCATGTAGGGAATCCGGGTGGTTTCTTTTTATAGAGGGCCATATGAGCAGGCCACTTGAGCGAGCCTTACACGGCGCGTGCTACATACTATCTTGGTTATATTAGAGGATGACTCGGCAATTATGATCAGCTGGATCCAGAATGGCCCAAGTGACGATAGAGAGGGACACCTCCTACTTCGAGATATTTGAGTTATGTTGAGTGACGTTGTGGCCTTTCAGACTAAGTATATATTCAGAGAGGTTAATGGAGCCATGAACTGAATGGTTTCTTATGTCGCCTCACTCCATAGTACCCTATGGGCCGAAAGAAGGAGTTGCCCAAAATACTCCAAGATTTATTGTTTTTTAATTTTATTAAATAAATCCATACTTGAATTATATGAAACGTCTGCTTTAAAAAAAAAAAAAAAAAAAAAAAAAAAACAAAACTAGAGGACCATTTGAAGGTCTTCGGCACGCTCGACCATTGGATCTCACATTGTCTCAAGGGTCATGTGCGTCCTTGTACCTCTGTATTAGATTTTAGTAGTATAGCTATTTTTGTTTTTGTTTTTGTTTTTTGCTCTCTTCTTTTTTTTTTAGCGGCCATCCACGTTACATTGATAAATTCCCCTACCGTGATTATACGGTGCTACCACCCCGTTAGCAGCCGAAAATGCTAATCTTTCTCTTCAACTACGCAAGACACTTTATTCTTTTTTCCTTTTTCTTTTTATTGGTAGGAATACATCTTGTTCTTCGATGCGAAGCAATCAACAGACAAAATCTGAGAACTAACACACACAAAACATCATCTTTTACTAATTAATTAATTAATCATGTTCAGATTATTTTCTTTTACTTGGATACTTGAAGCATATTTCATTGGTAGAAAGTGACAAATTGAAAGGTGGTTTCAATAAAAGTTATCATTTTTGCATGCTTCTTGTCGTAGGAAAAAGATTGAAATGTTGAAATGAAATCTCAACTGTTTGTTTACCCGAAGAAAAAAAAAATCTCAACTACTTCACAAAAAATTGCTTGGATCCATAAATATTGAGTCTTGATAGCATCATAGCAACCGTCTTATATATATATAATATATTAAGTTTTGCTTGCAACACTAACTTTCATTAGCCAAGTAAACACTTAAAGGTGCATATAACTAGCTCGTCGTTGGCCATGGCATGACTCAAAAGAATTGTTAAAATTGACCAAAAGCAGATGCTAAAAAAAATTAAAAAAAAAAAGAAGAGAAAAGGAAAGAATAAAAGAAAGCAGAACCATGCTATTCCGCGCAATCAAATCGAACCAAGCATGCCCAAAAAGCACTTACCAACAAAAAGTATATGCCCAAAAAGCCCTCATCTAGCTGATTGTGCTTGTTTTTCTACCCACACCAATATGGCAAGCTTTTCGACTCGTGGCTGAAATAATGCTCGAAAGCATCTGAAGCAGCAAGCAAAAGCACGATTGGACGAGGCCACTTTCGTTTCCTGTCGTAAGCGGAAGAAAACATTGATGTGGTCTCTGTGTTAAATATTCATCGAAGCTGTTAAAAGAGTCAGTTGGATCCAAAGAGATTCGAAGACCGTCGATTGCGACCATCCACTGCTTCAAGACATCTAAATGATGATGAAGGATGAAGAAGCTATTTAGGCTAAGCATACATTTAGAGAAGCTAATAGAATTACGGACTGGGTGGCTGTCTGGTCATACGCCAGTAGCACTTTGTGGATTGGAATATGAATTATCTATCTTAGCGGCAAAACAAAAAAATGTTAAAAAAAAGAATGGGCCAGAAAATTACCGTGCGGTGACGGGATCCCAACTGACGAGCCCTGTCGTCTCTCCATACGATAAAGAAAAGCCGACGACACGAACACGATGCGGAGGCTGTCCCCAGGACGCGTCGATGGAATTTTCCTAAGTTTTAGATGCAAAAGGGAAATGTGTCCAATCGCAGTTCAGACCGGGCCGTCACCGAGGGCCAAGAACAATATATGGCTCAAGCTGCCGAGTGTTTTCTTTGGCCAATGCCAAACGCACCCAATAATAGATGGCGTGAGATAGCATGGTTTATAAGATTGCAAGTTAATAAAGCTTCTCATCTCATAATGAACAACCTTATCAGCAAGCTTACATGTTTGCTCTCCTGTTTGAATTCAAGCCATGCAAGGAATTCGGAAAGCACAAAGCATCAGTAATTCCTGTTTTAGTTGAATTATCTCAAAAAATGGATTAACTATCTCTTAGAATTAAGAATTGACTGCCGGCTCCAAACTCTATAAACTAGCCCTTCAAGACTGCAGATCCCACTCGGAAGATTTTATAAATTTTTTCAGCAACCAAACAAGTCTAGATTATTCTTTTAAGAAATTTAGTCCAGTTTGAGACGCACTACGTACTAAGTCCCTCCACATGCAATCCAAGCTTTAAGACTACCTGGATAACAAAATGAATAGAGACTCAGATTCCGCTTAAAAGTCTTCTTAATTAAGTGGTTCTCACGATCAACTCGGACTCAACAACTCGGAAGGATTATGACGTAGGTAATTAAGCTCGAGTTGGCTCCATTGCATCTCTGTACCTCTTACCACGAGGCAGGTGAGACATGACCAGATAGACAAATACTTATCAATGGCGACCTTGAGAGACGCTCACCTCTTCGTTGTTTCACAACTGCAAGTGGGGGTGCACGCTGTCCCTCGGTTCTTCTGGGTCCTGGCAATCGAGGTTATTTCAAGCAAGTCACATGTTTGTGAGCTGGTGCCAAGATGACTGAGAAGTGTCTTAGAAAAAGAGGACGAACACGTTGAGGAGGCCATTATGGTGACTGTACATGCGTGCAAGCTTACACATGGTTTCGCTTGCGAGGCAAGTTTAGATCGGAAGCTGGGATATCCGGCTGGCCATGATAGGTTTACGATGTGAACTGTTTCTCGAAGTGCAGGATGCCGACATCCCCCAGCCACAAGCTTTTTTTAACTTATTCATGTTTTCTATATTTTTTTTTTCTTTTCTTCTTCTGAGCATGGTTATGTGTTGGACCTGGCCAAAGGCCTGGACTTTGAACGAGAAGAGCTCGTTATTGCCTGTGCATGCCTCTGCCAACTGATTGGCTTAACGAGAATGGGCAACGAGAAGCAGCCCATTTGATGCATTTGGTGGCATACAAGATCAAGTGCAACAGAAAATTGAACCATAGGATGTTGTTTTCAGTATAGGTCGAAGAACTCTGAACAAAGTAATCTGTTTTCATTTTCCTCCAAGGATAGTTTTTAGCTGCTGCCGTTTTTTGTTAACCAAGGTTGATTGTGAGTTGTGAAGGTGAAAATGAATACTATATCTCTTGTTTATCCTTGAGCGTGGGCTACTGATGCGCTACTGATGGCAACCAAAGTAAGAACTGGAGCTGTTGATGACTGTGTTTGATTATTGGCGACTATTCTTGTTAGCAATATATTATCTAAATAAACAATAAATCTAAAATTACAATTAATGAAAAATTTTTATGGAAATAATATATATATATATATTATTCGACATCAAAATAATTTTATTTTAACACGAAAGAAATCTATTCTAACACAAAATAAATCTATTCATTTAATAAAATTAAATCACAAAATTGCAAATCCTACGGATCTACTAATATTAAATTAAAAATATAAGTTAGAGGAAATAGCCTGATTAAAGGCATGTCGAAGCGCGTATACGCTGTTCCAAAGGAGTGTTTGCCCCCACGTACAGGTCTCCCGACAATCCTTCTTTGAGATATGACGACCCTACAACTTCTTCTTCGGTACGTCTCGGAAAGAGTCAAAACGAATCCGATCGGACTTACAGATCTAACGAAGAACGAAAGAAAAATGATAAAATATAATAAAACAAAAATAAAAATCACAAGTGGCTAAGAGGAGGAAGAACTTTTCTTTAGAATTTTTTTAGTATTTTTTTTATTTTTTTCGTATTTTGAAAGAGATGAAATTGAGGGGTATTTATAGGGGTAATTACAGGGGCAAAACAATCTTTTTATGAACCCATCTGCGGTGATTTCGCGAACGCCCGATCGGGTGTTCCGCTAAATTCAAACGCGGCCAGCGGATTAATTCCGTAAATGCTGGCAATGTGTGCCAACGGACTACAATTGGTGCCCGCTGCACGTGCCCATTTATTCCTAGTGGGACGCCAGGCAAGCGCGCCTTTTTTTCAAACATGCAAGCTTTCAAATGCGCACTCAACCCAAAACGACCACGTGCATATTTAATTTTTCTCACAATCCTTCACAAAAATTAATTTTTAAATAATTTTAAAATCAAAATAAAATGTTGTATATCTTATATTATGTAATAGGTGTAGGTATCTTTCGGTTTAAACCTTCACTTAGTGACAGCTGATTACATATGTGGAGCCAAGGTGGTCTTACCCTTGAACCTCGGTCCATAGCTTAGAATAAATCAATAGCATACATAATATAGCTCGATCTGGGTTCTAAGCGGGTTGCGCTAATATGGGCATATGCAGATATCTATTATATGCTTTTTAGGAAATCTTCCTTTTACCATAATCGCGGCCTCACGACTGCACATATAGGTGCGTCCTAATAAGAAAGCTAGCAAGGAAGCTTCTGCCTCTTATGGCTCGGACTCATTAAGAGTTATACAAACAAACTCATTCTACCACTTGCTTTTATGAGCACTAGCGCCATAGGGATGAGAAAAGCATAAAACAGTGCTCCTCTTAGTCACACTCTGGTTTGTTTCTATCCATCAAATCTTTTAAGGTTGAGTTCCCACCGTGATAATCTATCTTTATGGGCTAAGCCCTATCCCCCTCGACAACTCTAGAACCACTGTTCTACATAAATCTTTTGTAAGCTGATCAGCCAAATTATTTTCTAATTTTACAAAATTCAGAGCAATAATGTTATTTTTCAATTTATATCTTAATGATTTATGACGCACTTTTAAGTGCATGTTCATTTTTACATTAGCATTTTCTTGGTTGCACTTATCTATTGTAGATTTACAGTCACAATGTAAGGAGACAGGTGGTAAAGGTGACTCATCTACAGGAAGGTCTATTAGTAGATCTCCGAGCCACTCAGCCTCAGTGCTAGTGGTGTCTAAGGTAATTAGTTCAGACTCCATGGTACTTCTAGATATTAAGGTTTGTATAGTGGATTTCCAAGACACAGCAGCACCTTCTAGGAGAAAAATCTATCATGTGGTGGATTTAACATCTAAGGTATCGCTGATATAGTTGACATCACTATAGTCTTTTAGAACAGCAGAAAACTTATTAAAGTGCAAACTATAGGACTTGGTACCATTAAGATACCTAAGGATCCTCTCTAATGCTGTCCAGTGATCTCTATTTGGATTAATAGTATATCTACTAAGTCTATTTACAGCATATGCTATGTCTGGCCCGGTGTAGTTTGCTAAGAATCCTAGTGAGCCTATGATTTGAGCATATAGGCTTTGAAGGATAGGAATTTCTAAGTTTTTCTTAAGGTGTGTAGAGGGATCAAAGAGAGTAAAGACAGGTTGACAATCGAAATAATTAAATTTATTGAGTATCTTGTCAACATAATGACTTTGGGATAACTCAATTCTATTTGCACATCTAATTATTTTGGTATTTAAAATTAAGTTAGCTTGTTCCAAGTCTTTCATATCAAACTTATGACTTAAGAATTATTTTACTTCATCAACTATCTAAAGATCTGTCCCAAAGATCAGTATATCATCTACATAAAGGCACAAGATCACAAATTTGTATCCAACTCTCTTATGATATGCACATTCGTCTGTGCTATTGATTTTAAATCCAAATGTCATTATGGTTTCATCAAATTTCAAGTGTCATTGCTTAGGTGCTTGTTTAAGACCATAGAGAGATCTGACTAGTCTGCAAACTTTATTTTCTTAACCTGGGATTACAAATCTCTCTAGCTGGTCCATAGATTTCTTCATTTAAGTCTCCATTTAGAAAAGTTGTCTTGACATCCATTTGATGAATAATAATCTATGGATGGAGGCTAATGCTATAAAGACCTTAATAGTTGTAATCCTAGCTACAGGTGCATAGACATCAAAGAAATCTACCCCAGATCTCTGAGTAAAATCCTTGGCAACTAATCTAGCCTTAAATTTATCTACAGAGCCATCAAGCCTAAGTTTCTTCTTAAAGATCCATTTACACCCTATAGTTTTACAGCCATGAGGAAGATCGGTCAATTTCCAAGTATGATTTTGAATAATTGACTGCATCTCATTGTCCACAGCTTCTCTCTAAAAAGGTGAATCCAAGAATTTCATTGCGTCCTCAAAGGTAGTTGGAGAGTCTTCTATAAAAAAGGTATAGAAGTCATCTCCAAATATTTTCTCTACCCTATATCTCTTACTCCTAGGTTCTGCTTCTACTTCTATTTCACTTATCCTTATTCTACTAGCGCTACTAGCTATACCATTATCTACTCTAGTCCTAAATGGAAATGTGTCTTCAAAATATGTTGCATCTCTGGCTTCTATGATGGTATTATTGCTAATATTATTTTATTTTGAATTAATCACCAGAAATCTATTGGCATTATCATTGGCTGCATATATTATGAATATCGTATCCACTGTTTTAGGCCCTATTTTTTCTTTTAAAATCAGGTATTTTTACTTTTTTTCAAGCACCTCCACACTTTCAAATAGCTAAGATTAGGTTTTCTACGTTTCCAAACTTCATATGGGGTTAGATCATTATTTTTGAAGGGAATCCTATTGAGGATATAACAGGCTGAAACTAGAGCTTCCCTCCCCAAATTCTCTCATACTTCTGAGCTTATAAGCATGGAGTTAACCATATTCATTAAAGTTATATTCTTCTTTTCTACTCTGGCCAACTTATGGCCAATTGATTGTAGCTACTCCATTTGATTGGGGAGAATAGGATGCAATCACTTCATGAATGATTCCATGATCTTCACAAAATTAAGTTATGTCATTTGATGTATATTCACCTCCCCGATCTAATTCAAGAATTTTAATTTTCTTCTCCTGTTGGTTCTCAGCTTCGATTTTAAAAATCTTAAATTTACTAAGTACCTCATTTTTTATTTTAATTAGGTAGATGTAACAGAACTTGGATAGCTCATCTATGAAGGTCACAAAGTATCTGTTACCTCTCTTAGAAGTTCTATCCGAGTCACAAACATCACTATGGATCAACTCTAATTGATCTGAATCCTTATTAACTGATTTAAAAGACTTCCTAGGGAGTTTAGCTTCTACATAAATTTGACATTTCTTATAGTTCTTAAAATCACTTTTTGGTATTAGATTTAGGTTCATAAGTTGCTTAATTGAATTAGAATTTACACGACCTAATCTACCATGCCAAATAGAAGGAGATTCTATATTTATAATCAAAGATTTTTCATTCACTGAAGAAGCTATTTTATTCAACTTAAACAATCCTTCACTTAGAAATATTTTTCCAATAAACATTATATCATGAGAAATTACAATTTTATTGAACTCAAAAATAAGACGATAGCCTTGCTGGACAAGCAAGGAACCACTAATGAGGTTTCTCCTAACAACTGGAATATGTTGGACGTCGTGCAGGGACAGAACTTTTCTAGAGGTAAACTTTAAGTCCACTCGTCCCACTTCTAGCACACATGCCTCCGAGCTGTTTTCCGTGATCACAGCTCCTCCAAATAAGATCTGGTAAGAAAAAAATCAGGAGCAATCCGAACATATATGAATACCAGCTCCGGTATTAATCCACCAATCAAGTGCTTGTAAAGTTGTGTTAACTTCAGGAATAAAGAAAACAGACCTAAAAGCTGTCTTAGAGGAGCCAGCACCGGAAGTCACCATGTTAACTTGAGCATTAGTTGTGTATGGACCTTTCTTCTTGGATTGAAGAGGTGCAGTCTTCTTATAGAAGCACTGGGAAGACAAATAGTTGGTCCGACCACACACATAATAGAAATAGACACCACCATCCTCTTTCTTCTTCTTCTATTCCTGGGATTGGATAGGTTTCCCATTATGGTGGTTAGGGTTTCTATGGTTCTAAGGTTTCTTTCTATAATGTTTATTTTTGAAGGGTCGGTTCTGATTTTTTCTAGGTGGGGCCTCTACATTCTAAGCATATTTCTTATGTCCAGTAGAGATTTTACTCCTGAGCCTATGCTGCTCTTCTATTCTAATAGAGTTCAAAACTTGGGTTAGGGTGAGACATCCTTAGGTATGGCTCAAAGTCTTAGCAAAATCAGACCAGAAATTAGGTAGTTTATCTATCAGATAGACTACCTGGAATGATTCATCCAAATTGGTTCTATTAGCACTAAGTTGGTGGATCAGAATTTCAAAATCATGGATTTAGTCATTTATAGGTTTTGAGTCCACCATCCTAAAGTTATTGAAGTTGGAGGCCTTGAACTTCTTCACCCCAACATCATCAAAACCATATTTGTTTTCTAGGATGTCCCATAGTTCTTTGGCACTCTTGGGCATATAATAAATGTCATACAGCCTCTCAGAAAGGGCACCTAGGATTCTATGGATGCAATGATAGTCTATTTTGTCAAGTGTCCTAGAGGATATGCTGGTGGAGGCAGAAGGTTCAATGTGGGAGGAGGATGAATTCCGATTTGAGTTTTGGCAAGTAGCATATCATGAAGTAGTTGGGTTGGATCCGTTATCAACTTCAGTGATGCTCTCACCTATGGCTGAGATCAACCCTAATGTGGTGAGCCAGAACCGTATTTGGTTCTGCCACCTTCTAAAGTTATGGCCATCAAATTTTTTAGGTTTGGCACTAAGGTGGTCACTAGTGTTGGAGGCTATAGGTTCGAGGTTATAGAGAAGGGACAGAAATCTGAATGAAGGCAAAAAGGCTATGTCCAAAGATAGCACTAAAAATTGTATTGAATTTTGAATCTCTAGTTGATATATCCAAAAAATAATAGCCAGATCAGCTCTAGATCGGTGGTGGAGCACTAGGCTCACTTAAGTACCAACCTTTCTTAGGCACGCATGCCATTTTGACAAGCTTTTCTTTGACACTATTAGTTAGTGGATATAATCACTAGAAATCATACAAATTCAATTTTTACAAAAGCCTAAGTGCAAACTTAAATTTGTTGTTACGAATTAACTAATTTTCAAATTTTTCGTTTGAATTTTTCGAATTAGTAATAATTGATTACTAATTTTGTGCCAGCAAATCAAATATTATAATTGAGATTCAATGAATTATAAGATTTATTATCTTATTAGAATAATTGATTACTAATTTTGTGCTAGCAAATCAATTATTATA
>JAOXJJ010001100.1:4363528-4378591 GCA_025769935.1 Phoenix roebelenii | reverse complement strand
GAGAGAGAAGAAGAATAAGAAATAAAGTTTTTTTTTTTATTTATGTGAATGGGAGTCAGGGATTGCCCCCCTTTACTATTTGAGTTGCTGGAAGTAGATAAAGATTAGAACATCGGCTTTATGCCTTTAAGTAAAGGAAGAAGACCTACCATCGCCCATCGGATCCTCCTTGAGGTGGTGACTGAGGGCGAATTTATGGGTTTGGATGGGGAACTGGACGAGAGGCGCGCCGATGACACCGAGCATGAGCTGGAGCTCGGCTCCTCTACCAAGAGGTGAGGGCGCAGTCCGGCCTACATGGGAATGATCGGATCACATCCACGCCTTCATGTTGGTGCATAGAGATTTGTGGCTTCGGGAGCTGGCTCCGGATGCGAACATCTCTGGCCGGGCTTGTGATCGGGCTGGCCCAATCGGGCTCGGGCTGAGTTTCTATAAAACTATTTGGGCCTCGGCTCGGTCCGAAGCCCAGAAAATAATTTCGGGTCGGGCTCGAGTAGGGGTATGGCCCGGCCCACTTCCAGCCCTAAGTGCAAGCTATAGGACTTGGTACCCTTAAGATATTTAAGGATCCTCTCTAATCTTGTCTAGTGATCTCTATTTGGATTAACAATATATCTAGTAAGTCTATTTACAGCATACGCTATGTCTAGCCTGGTGTAGTTTGCTAGAAATCCTAGTGAGTCTATGATTTGAGCATATAGGCTTTGAAGGATAGGAATTTCTAAGTTCTTCTTAAGGTGTGCAGAGGGATCAAAGGGAGTAGAGACAGGTTGACAATCGGAATAATTAAATTTATCGAGTATCTTGTCAACATAATGACTTTGGGATAACTCAATTCTATTTGCACTTCTAATTATTTTGATATTTAAAATTAAGTCATCTTGTCCCAAGTCTTTCATATCAAACTTATGACTTAAGAATTGTTTTACTTCATCAACTATCTGAAGATCCATCCCAAAAATCAGTATATCATCTACATAGAGACACAAGATCACAAATTTGTATCCAACTCTCTTATAATATATGCATTCGTCTGTGTTATTGATTTCAAATCCAAATGTCATTATGGTTTCATCAAATTTCAAGTGCCATTGCTTGGGTGCTTGTTTAAGACCATAGAGAGATCTGACTAGTCTACAAACTTTATTTTTCTGGTCTGAGATTATAAATCCCTCTAGCTGGTCCATATAAATTTCTTTATTTAAGTCTCCATTTAGAAAAGCTGTTTTCACATCCATTTGATGAATCACTAATCTATGGATGGAGGCTAATGCTATCAGGACTCTAATAGTAGTAATCTTAGCTACAGGTGCATAGACATCAAAGAAATCTACCCCAGGTCTCTGAGTAAAATCATTGACAACTAATCTAACCTTAAATTTATCTACAGAGCCATCCAGCCTAAATTTCTTCTTAAAGATCCATTTGCACCCTATAAATTTACAATCATGAGAAAGATCAGTCAATTCCCAAGTATAATTTTGGATAATTGACTGCATTTCATTATCGACAGCTTCTCTCCAAAAAGGTGAATCCAAGGATTTCATTGCGTCCTCAAAGATAGTTGGAGTGTCTTCTATAAGAAAGATATAGGATTCATCTCCAAATATTTTCTCTACCCTAGATCTCTTACTCCTCCTAGATTATGCTTCTACTTTTATTTCAATTGTCCTTATTCTACTAGAGCTACTAGCTATACCACTATCTACTCTATTCCTAAGTGGAAAGGTGAATTCAAAATATGTTGCATCTCTGGCTTCTATGATGGTATTGTTACTAATATCATTTTTTTCTGAATTAATCACCAGAAATCTATTGGCATTACTATTGGCTGCATGGAATGCCGTACCGGCCGGTATGGGCCGGTACGTACCGATCCGGTCCTAGGCCGGTACGTACCGATCCGGTCCTAGGCTGATACCTGAACCACATGAAAATCTGTATTTTTTGATTTTTTAGCCGAACCAGCCGGTACGGAGCCCGTACCGGTCGGTATCGACCGGTACCACTTGGTACCGGCTTCGTACCTGTGCGAACCGACCGATTCGCACCGGTACAATTTTTTTTTAGAACCACAGCGCCTCGCGCTGTGGTTTTTGAAACCACCACGTACGGGCTGGTACGGTACCGGTACCGATCGGTACGTACCGGACCGGACCAGTACCGTACAGGTCCGGCCGGCCAACGGTACGCCGATCGGTACCAGTACGATGGATCTTGATTAGCTGCATATCCTAGAATATCGCATCCACTATTTTAGGTCTTATTTTTTTCTTTTAAAATCAGGTATTTTCACTTTTGCCAAGCACCCCCACACTTTCAAATATGTAAGATTAGGTTTTCTATGTTTCAAAACTTCATATGGGGTTAGATCATTATTTTTAGAGAAAATCCTATTGAGAATATAACAGGCTAAAACTAGAGCTTCAGCCCCACAAATTCTCTGGTACTCCTGAGGTTATAAGCATGAAGTTAACCATATCCATTAAAGTCCAATTCTTCTTTTCTGCTACTCCATTTGATTGGGGAGAATATGGTGTAGTTACTTTATGAATGATTCCTTGATTTTCACAAAATTGAGTTATATCATTAGATGTATATTCACCTCCCCGATCTGATCTAAGGATTTTAATTTTCTTTTCCTGTTAGTTCTCAGCTTCGATCTTAAAAATCTTAAATTTGCTAAGCACCTCATCATTGGTTTTAATTTGGTAGATGTAACATAACTTGGATAGATAATCTATGAAGGTCACAAAGTATCTGTTACCTCCCCTAGAAGTTCTACCCGAGTCACAAACATCACTATGGATCAACTCTAATAGATTCGAATCCCTATTAACAGATTTAAAAGGCTTCCTACGAAGTTTGGCTTCTACACAAATTTGACATTTCTCATGGTTCTTAAGATCATTTTTTGGTATTAGATTTAGGTTAATTAGTTGTTTAATTAAATTATAATTTACATGACCTAATCTACCATGCCAAATAGAAGAAGATTCTATATTCATAATCAAAGGATTTTCATTCATTGAATGAGCTATTACATTCAACTTAAATAATCCTTCACTTAGGAACCCTTTCCAATAAACATTACACCATGAGAAATTACAACTTTATTGGACTCAAAAACAAGACGATAGCCTTGTTGGACAAGCAATGAACCACTAATGAGGTTTCTCCTAACAATTGGAACATGTTGGACGCCGTGTAGGGATAGAACTTTTCCAGAGGTAAGTTTTAAGTCCACTCGTCCCACTCCTAGCACACGCGTCTTCGAGCTGTTTGCCATGATCATAGCTCCTCCACTTGAGACCTGGTAAAAAGAAAACTAGAAATGATCTGAACAAATATGAATACCAACTCCATTATCAATCCACCAATCAAGTACTTATAAAGTCATGTTAACTTCATGAGTGAAGAAAATAGACCTGAAAGTTGTCTCAAAGGAGCCAGCACCGGAAGTCACCATGTTGACATAAGCACTGGTTATGTGTGGACCCTTCTTCTTGGATTGAAGAAATGCAGTCTTCTTATAGAAGCACTGGGGAGACAAATGGTTGGTCCGACCACATATATAACAGAAACGAGCACCACCTTCCTCTTTCTTCTTCTTCTGCTCTTGGGATTGAATAGGTTTCCTATTGTAGTGGTGGTTAGGGTTTCTAGGGTTGTAAGGTTTCTTTTTGAAATTCTTACGGAAGGTTCGGTTTTGATTTTTCTTAGGTGGGGCCTCTATATTATATGCATTATTCTTGTGTCTAGTAGAGGTTTTACTCCTGAGCCTATGCTGCTTTTCAATTCTAATGGAGTTCAAAACTTGGGTTAGGGTGAGACCTCCTTGAGTATGGCTCAGAGTCTTAGCAAAATCATACCAGAAAGTAGGTAATTTATCTATCAGACAGGATACCTGGAATGATTCATCCAAATTGGTTCTATTAGCCCTAAACTGGTGGATCAAGATTTCAGAATCATGGATTTGGTCATTCATAGGCCTTGAGTCCACTATCATAATTATTAATGTTGGGGGTCTTGAACCTCTTTACCCCAGCATCATCAAAATCATATTTGCTATCTAGGATATTTTAGAGTTCTTTGGCACTCTTGGCTATGTAATAGATATCATACAGCCTCTCAGAAAGGGCACCTAGGATTCTATGGATGCAATGATAGTCTATCTCATCAGGTATCCTAGAGGGTGTGTTGGTGGGGGCAGAAGGTTCAGTGTTGAAGGAGGTTGAGTTTCCAGTTTGAGTTTTGACGAGTAGCATATCGTGAAATAGTTGGGTTGGACCCGTTATCAACTTCAATAGTGATTTTACCTATAGCTGAGATCAACCCTAATGTGATGTGAGCCAGAATCGCATTTGGTTCTGCCATCTCCTAAAGTTATGGCCATCAAATTTTTCAGGTTTAGCACTAAGGTGGTCACTAGTGTTTGAGGCTATAGGTTCAAGGTTATAAAGAAAGGATAGAAATCTGAATGAAGGCAAAAAGTCTATGTCAAAAGATTGCACTAAAATTTGTATTGAATTTTGAATGTCCAGCTGATATATCCAAAAAATAATTGCCAGATCAGCTCCAGATCGGTGGTGGAGCACTAGGCTCACTTAAGTACCAGCCTTTCTTAGGTACGTATATCTTTTTGACAAGCTTTTCTTTGACATTATTAGTTAGTAGATATAATCACTAGAAATCACATTAATTCAATTTTTACAAAAGCCTAAGTGCAAATTTAAATTTGTTGTTACGAATTAACCAATTTTCAAATTTTTCGTTTGAATTTTTCGAATTAGTAATAAATGATTACTAATTTTGTGTCAGCAAAATAAATATTCTAATTGAGATCTAAAATGCTAATTCAATGAATTATAAGATTTATTATCTTATTAGAATAATTGATTACTAATTTTGTGCTAGCAAATCAAATATTGTAATTGAGATCTAAAATGTCAATTTAATGAATTATAAGATTTATTACCTTATTAGAATAATTGATTACTAATTTTGTGCTAGCAAATCAATTATTATAATTGAGATCTAAAATATCAATTCAATGAATTATAAGATTCACTACCTTATTAGAATAATTGATTACTAATTTTGTGCTAGCAAATCAATAATTGTAATTGAGATCTAAAATGTCAATTTAATAAATTATAATATTTATTACCTTATTAGAATAATTGCTTAAGATCTAATAAGTCAATTCGATGAATTAATTATTATATATTAACCAATTTCTAAGTTTTTCGTTTGAATGGGATGTGTAAATTACTCCTTGAGGAGTCCAAATGAAGGTATGATAAAGCTCTTGGAGGTTAAACAAATTATTACCTTTTTAGAATGATTTACTGAATTATATGTTGCTAACCATTCTTACTTCAACTGTTTGAACCAAATTAATAAGCTGGGGCAAATTTTCAAAATCTGAAAAACCACAGCAAAACGCTAATTTGAGACTAAAAAACAATATATTTTATAATATAATAGGTAAACAAATAAATTTAGTATTATTTATACAAGTAAAGACAGGGGATGCAAAACATACTGAAACTTCATTTTTGACTGATAACAAAAACATCGTACCAATAATTTGCTACCACTGAGTGTTTTCTGAATGTGTTGTGAACAATTCATGAATATTTTCCTGTACTTATAGACTAATTCAGTTATTGATCGAAAAATAACTTGTAAAATCATACTGTTCATACAAAACTAATATGTCAAGAATTTTATAAGTTCAAAGAATATCATCATTGTGCTTGTAGCTTGATGACAGACAAATCCAACTGGGCGCTAAAGTTGGAGAAAATGTGAAAATGTTTAGGGCCTAAACGCCCGATGAATTTTTAATTTGGATGATCATCTTAGAAATATTCTATGCTTTTAACGTGTAAAAACTCAAAAAACAAGAGGTTTTTCTTTTTGCATAAACCTCCCCCTTCCCACATGTATTTGATACGGTTCTACTTCAATAAATGAGCGTCACGGTTGACGTGTCGCATGAAGGCAAAAGGTCGCCTACACAAGCATGCAAATAAAACACACCTTCTTGTGTTAACATTAAGCGCCTTCACGTCTTTAGATTGCATATGGGATCTTCCAAAAGACCAAAGACTAGTCTCTCTGACTTACCGTGACAACCACAGTGTCATAAGATGCAAAAGTTATAATATATTATTCCTCCCGTGGAAGCACACCATGTAGACGTCGACGAAAAGTGAGCCCGCTGGAACATAGCCAGGACAATCTGTGATCAGGCGCTGAGCTTGTCTAGGTTTTCATTTTTTTTTTAAATACATGAATGCCATTTTTTAAAGACTGCATTGAGTCAATGCTAATAAAGAGAAGCTTAAAGTAGTGCTCGGTTGTCTGGCATCTACATCAGCAACACCATGACTTTGCTCCCCATTCCGGGATTAACTTTGCTTTACACTTGTGGAAGGATAAAAATAACAAGCAGTCTACCAAAAAAAAAAAAAGTAGTCTGCAAAGACGAAGCGCATTGCATTGTTGCCTCATCACATCAAAGCATGGCTTGCTTTTTCCTTAAAACCTCTCGAGGGATTTTGAGACAGCAGTCGGAGGAAGCTGAAAGACCTTTCACCAGCAGGAGGGAGGATTTGAGGTTGAGATGGTAGTGGCATTTTACCAGCCTTTTACCGAAGGCTGGTTAATTTTGAGAGTTTTAACAGTATTTTTTTTCCTCAGAGGCCCGTTGATACATATGCGAGAGAGGAATGGCGCAGGAGCTGGAGGCTTTCCTCCCATTTGGAGGACAAGCACCTCACATATCTTTCACCGGCTACCATGGTTGAAAGGGAACCAAACCCAACTAAGACTGTCACCCAAGTCATAGCACAGTTCCATCTCACAATTATATGGAAGTATATATGATTGATAACATCCTCAGGTCTTTTTAGGCCACAGTAGAAGCTCGGAAAGGAGAGGAATGGATGGAAATAAGATGAGAAGGCCACCAAAACATCCTCGCTTCTAAGGAAGATTAAACCGGCGTCCATCGCACACCTCACCCTCCAATAAATATCTGGCCCCCCCACACACACCATGTTATCCTCTATAGCTTCCAGGCTAAAACTTCGTCACGTGAAGTTCCTAAATTCCTCCAACCCCTCGCTCCCAAGTGGCGCTTCCGTTCATTACGGAAGACCATCCATGGAACCCACCTGAGGAGTGCTCGCTTCTCGATGCAATCCAGGTTGGATGGTGCCAACGGCATGCTCCACCCCACATCCCTATGTTATCGGCTAAAGACCGGAAGAAATTGTCTACAGAAAAATAGAAAATTCGAGGGGGAAAGTTCTTCAATTTAACATATCAGAGCATATCCGGATCCCACTGTATCTAAACAGCACCACCAAATCACATCAGTGTCGCTTGTAATTGAAGGCACACAAATGGGGCTCCTTTGACGTTGGAGCTGGGCTACTCGGTGGTCATCCACAAGAGTTGTTCCAACACTTCACGGCAGGAGAAATAGTGGCAGGATTCACCAAGTTCAGCCAGCAGCCATTAAGAAGGCTAGATATCGATCAACCTATGGCATATATCAGAAGCAATTTCCGGTATTAAGTTTGTTTGATGCAGGCGATTTGTTTGACCGTAAGCAGCTTTTAGCTGCATTAGAACAACAACAACCAAAAAAAAAAAAGCTAAAAATGTTCTTTCTGAAGGTTGATTATTCTTATATACATAGAGATCTCATTCCAGGACTGCTGTATATTTATTCAAAGACACCAATAGACGAGCATAACACTTTACGCTTCAAAGAGCAGAATAATGACAGCATAAACACAAGCAGAGTAGACTCTTTCATCACCCAATTCCCCTTATTCCTACAACAACATAGACAAACATAATACCAACACACAACATTATGACAATACTGGACGACACTTCCCGATATCAAATCAAAACAGAGTAATAACAGAGTTTATATGACTTAAAAAGAGGGAGAAAGAGAGCCTACTAATAATATTTCCCACGCCACCACCAAAATCTCCCTCCAAGAGCTCGATAACAACTAGTGATCATGATGCTCTAGCCTGCTTCACATCTCCCGGCGCTGCATCAGGGATGACCGCCGCGGAGGTCACTGTATGATACTGAGGGGGCGGAGCAGCCTGAGAGTAGTACATCTGAGCATGGGCTGGGTCAGCGTATTCGTAGCCATAATTGGCCATTGCTGCTGGGGCCTGAGATGGGTGGTGGTGGTGCATGACATGATATCCCATTCCGGCGAACTGGTGGGGGACCTGATCGGCTGCCATACGGATCAGAGGCGGCGGAGGCTGGGCCGGCTGCAATGCAGCAGGGGGCGGCGCGGAGGCGGCCGCAGCCCTATACAAATTTGCCGGCAATTCAGGCCTCACGGTGGTCCTAGGAAGCGACCCGGCGGGCTTTGCGGCAGCCGGGTCCGCCAAATTGGGCGGCATCGCCGCAATATTGTAGGGTGGCGGGTTCTGGTGGACAGGCAGGAAGTACATGGGAATCTGGGAATCATAGGGATGGGGGGCCTGCTGTGATTGTTGAATTGGGTGGGCAATGGGGTAGTAGGAGGAGACGGGGACGACGTTGCCGGTGGCCGGGTGGTGGATGTAATGGGGGTTGGCCGGAATGAACTGCTGCTGCTGCTGCTGCTGCTGCTGCTGCTGTGGCTGCTGGAGCTGTTCCCGCTGCACGGGGGGCAGAACATAGCCGGAATCAGGTACCGGCATCGGAACTCTATAGCTTGGGTCGGCGGAGCCTGGCAATTCCCGTCTTGGTTCCGATACCGGGTTGACGGCGCTGGCAGCGGATGAAGCTCTGTCCGGATAGTACATAGCTCTAGACGAAGACCAAGACCAAAACGAGATGAAAAGAGAGAATCTTGATAACAAGTTGAAGAAAAAAGAAATATGAAATTGGCAATAGTAAAGTAAGATTTAGGAGAGATGGAACCTGGTGGTGGAGTCGGAGATGGGGGCGTCGATCGGAGTAGGCTTAGGCTGAGGAGGGGGCAGCGGTTTGCGGACGCCGCCATGGTCGGACTTCTCGTCGTCGGAGAAGACACGGCCGGAGTTTTCGGTGGGGGAGATGGTGGGAGTGGAGGAGGAGCCGGTGGGAAGGGGAATAGGAGGAGGAGAGGGGTAGTGGGGAGGAAAGTTCGAGTCTTTGTAGCCCTCGTCCGGCCGCTGGCCGGAGACGGCGGCGGCGGAGGAGAGGTTCATGTGGGCGAAGTGGTCGTCGAGGCCGCCGATCCGCTGATCGGGGGGGCGATCCTCGGGGCGGACGCGGATCGGGGGGAGATGGGAGAGAGAGGGAGCAGAGGAGGTGGATCCGAAGGAGGAGGTGGTGTCGAGCATCGGGGAGTCGGGGACGGAGTGGACGTCGTGGCCGTGGCGCGCGAGCTTCCCGGAGGAGTCCGGGCGGGGAAGGATGAGCCGCTCGGGCTCGGAGGCGGCGCCGCCGGCAGGGCCTCCGCTGCCGACGCCGACGCCGCGGGAGTGGGTGGAGGAATCGTCCTCGAGGCCGAGAAGGCAGTTGACGGAGGCAGAGTCGGCGGAGAGGCCGTCGATGCCGCCGCCCATGGCGCTGTTGAGGGCGTCGACGAACCAAGTCTCAGACTTGGAGTCGTCGAGGAGGGATCCGATCGATGAGGAGGCGGAGGCCGAGTCCGGGTTCGAGGGGAAGAGAAAGAGACGAAGGCGGTTGGAACGGGTGGAGACGATGTTGCCACCACCTCCACCAGAGGCGGCCGCGCCAGCGGGGGATGACTGAAGGATACGGTCGTACTCCTCGATCATGTTGTCCAGGTCCTCGTCGGTGGTGACAGAGATAAGGGAGTCGAGGTCCTCGTTGGGGAGCTGGTACTTGAGGGAGAAGGAGCGGCCGCCAAGGAGGCTCCGGGAGAGCTTGGCGGAGAGATCGGCGAGGGAGGACTGGCGGTCGACGACGACGATCCGTGTCTCGCCGCCGAGGTAGCAGAGGGACCTGTCAGTGGGGCGGGGGACGATGCGACCGCCGTAGCTGCACATAAGGCGGAGGCGGGAGGCCGCGGCGGCGGAGGACGGGAAGGGCTCGTCCCAGGACTCGCCGCCGCGGGAGCGGGGCGAAGATTCCACCGAGTCCGCGTAGCTTATCCCGCCGCCGCCGCCGCCCGTCGTTGGCACCGCCTCCATGGTTCGATCGCCCCTCGCCTCGCTTGCGATCGAATGGTTTGTGTTTGGGATTGGAGAGACTGAGGAGGGGGGATTTTGGGTCGCTTCTATCGCCTTTTTGATTTTTCTTTGTTTTTATTTTTTTGTCTTTTTGGACCTTTGGATGCGGAAGGGCTGCATGAGGGATGCGGAACCCAAAAGATAAAAAAGTAGGAAGGAAAACCACTACAAAATCGAGTGCGATCACCGTGTGTTTCTCGCATAGGAAGCTACTCTTTGTATAGGCAAGCAAATGAATGAATACGATCCTACTCTTGTATAGGCAAAGCAAATGAATGAATTGGATTGCTGCTCCTGCACCGTTGGCTTGAAATCAAAACAGGATTTTTTCCCCCCTCAAGAAATAGAAACTATTTAGCACGCATTGAATATAAAATATAATTTAGAATCAGCGAGTCAATGAATTGAAGAGTACTACTACCAATTATTTTGCAAATAATTATATCATCACCAAACTCATTAATATAAAACGAAGTTAATGACGTACACAAAGACAGATGTCACCTGTTCAAGCTAGGTATCATTTAAGCAATCATCAATTTTTATGTACAATCCGCGAACTAAGTAATACTATGATGGATGATATATGATATTTTTCTAATTTGAATGATGTAAATAAGGTTGAATTGATGGATATGCGAAACTCCAAAATGTTAGGATGGTCCAACAATTACAAAAAAAAGAGCATAAATTTAGGTCAGCATCTTTGCGTATCTACATCCTCAAGTAAAATTTATGCTTCAAAGTCGGAATCTCATTATTCAATGTTTCTTTTCATATGCAAAAAATTCATGCAGCGAACTTATAAATGTTTTAAAAATAATTTAAAAAAATAGAAGCTAAAAGTTTTTCTTAACCTAATATTGTTTTTTTGGAAAAAAAATAAGATTCCTGACTTAGTATTAAAAAAATATAGATGAGTTAATTATTATTTATTTGTCACTTCACTATAAATATTTTATTCAAATATAAAAAATGGATAAATTTGAATTAGTCAATTCAACATGATATCAATAAATTGGATGATACACATAGAACATATGTCAACCGGTTGAATTAGATAGTAGATGATATACAGAAAATTCAATTTCATGTAGCATCTTAGTATTATCCATCATCTTAAATTGGCCAATTTGAACCATATTATCTAACCATGCTAAATTTCCCAGTAAAGTGGTTCAAGCCACTTTAAACCGATCCGAAGGTTGACTTCGACCCGATTTAGCAAGAGTTGCCCTAACGGAAGATGTATGTTATTGCTCTTATGATGGACTGATACACAAACACTTACTTTGCACCTCCGGTGAGCTAAAAGAGGGAGCAGATAAGCATCGAGTCTCTTCGGCTTTACGCAAGCCGCTTCTAAAATGCCCTTAGTTCTTCTGATTAATTGGCCGAAAAGATTGATACGGCTGCGATATTATTATTTTTTTCTTCCCATCTCCTAGTAGAATCAATTGGACACCCAACATCAGGAATTACTTGTCCTGTTACTGAATCTTCTGTGAAATCTTGAACGAAAGCCCTCCGTGGAGCTGGGGCCCAACCATACAAAACCACCACCAGTGACTAAGACTGGCCACCAGTTTTTTTTTCAAAGGAGATGGGAGTGATGGACGACCCCACGCTGCCTGTGTGGGAAAAGCTACTGCCCATGGATAAAATTTGTAGACTTGCAGTCAGCTTCGGGAGCATGGTGGGCTCGGTTCTTTTCCTTGTGGAAACAGACAACTGCGAAAGCCGACCTAATCCTAGTTTTGCTGATTCTCTGTCATGGCTTTTTACACTCAAGATCTTCCATGGGATTTGAGTGATTCTGGAGACAATAGGTCATGAGTTCAAATCCTACTAGATTGATCTTGGATTGCCCAATCGAAACAACTTGATTGCTAAATGGAGTTACTAGTGATGGCGAAGGTTAGTCAAGGTATTTGCAGCGATATAGTGCTCGAGACTTACAAGTCCTTGTATCACGTAAGGCAAGGGACCATTATATAGATCTTGTTACTTGATTGCAAATAAATAGGGCTCGTTGACCACTCTTAAATCTTTCTTGCAGCATTTGATCAGATAAGCACGCTTGAGGGGGGAGTTGGAGCAACGTGTTCATATTATTATATCATTGGCCTTTCTCCCATGCAAGCTCCTCGAAGAGCTTGCGTTCACTCATTCTATAGCTGGGGCGCTGCTCCTTCACATCATTACAGCTTCAACACCCTCCTTGGGATTACTGTTGTGATTGCCAGTGGCCTGAAAGTGACTTGGTTGGTTGCTTCTTCGCCTCCAACTTTTTTTTTCCTTTTCACGTTTTTTTGCTGGAGAAGAGAGAGAGAGAGAAAGGATGAATATTGTAGTTGATAACCTAACCAAACAGTTGGTCCTATATGTGTCACTAAGATGAGCTATTTTTCCAATTGTCCTCTCTGGCTGCTTCCTCCAATGGGGATTATAAGATGGTGAATAGAGGAAACATTGGATGGTGGCTGACGGCTTTGGCCGTTGACCTGGCAAGCCGTTCAAAGGAGGGCATCATGTATTCATGTGGTGGAGGATGAGATGAGGCCAGGTGTCTGAATATGTTATTTATTATGAGTCCATATCAACATCATCGATGCAGTGGTGTAGCATTATTATCCATTTTTGTGCTGGTGTTTGATTATTCCATTAATCTTTTTTATTATTGACCGGGCTTGGTAAACTTTTTATACCTCTCTCGAGGGAGGGGGTTGCCATCATGCATGTCCATTAAAAACGGCAGCTAAATTGCCAGCCAAAAAAAGCTGCTTAATTTATGCAAATAAGCGGAGTCTAAGTATGTCATGCCTATGAGAGATTGCGAGATAGGGATCGCAGCAACCGCAGTATACTCATAGAAAACTCTTTTCATGAACATGCAAAGCATCTCAAGATGATATCATATACAAGCGGTGAAATAAATTTAAATAAATAATTTTTAAAGTTCAATTTAAATAATTAGAGTCCAATTTTAATGTCTTATAGAACCAACAATATTTAAAAGATCTTAAATCAAATTCTAATCAAATCCTGATTTAAATTTAAAGACATCAAATTTTGCCTCTAGTCATTCTTTCGATCATAATACCGTGCTATTTTAATTCTCAGAATCTATAAAAATAGTGAGATATGAAATAATGAGCTAGATAGCCCAGTAAACAATGAACATTTACACCAGATTAATTACATAATAATTTAAATAATTAATTATATAAAATAAGTATTTAAAATTTATTAATTTAAAATCAAATCCAGATATGCAACATGATCAAAATATTATGCATGCTAAATTTATTTTTCTCAAAATCAAAATTTCTTCATAAATCCAAAATCTTTTAAATCATCAAATTCATCTCGTCAATCATGAGCTATGATTATATTTTTCTTGTAGCAGGGTTATAATACCGCATACCTTCTCTCGGTGTGCCACGTATCATATTGCGACAAAGTTTTTCAGAATCGCATATCTGCTTGCGGTATGTCGCACATCTTCTTGTGATATAACCTTTTAGAACAAATTAATTGCCAATGTATTAGCCCCCATTGGCGGGTCCTTAATATAGTCAGACTAAGAGTTCAAAATAATTATGCAATTCATCTCCCAATTCGACAAAAATACAAAAAATCATGGGATATCAAAAACAATCGAATGAGTTCAATATTTTTGATTATGCATCATTATAATATTCCAAAATAAAGCATATTCAATAATAAAATATCGTTCATCAAATTCATACATCATGAATAGTATGATTCAAAATTTATTTATATAATAATCTTATAATTTGCCGATAAATCTAGAAAAAGATCATATTACTTACTTTGTAAGTAGAACCAAACTATAAGTCCAAATAATTTCGAAATTCTCCATTAGAACCTAAGATTTTAGCGAGTGCTTAACTAAAATCCCTGATGACCGTAAGCTAAGACCGTTCGACGCCAAGAGAAGAAGAAGAAGAAAGGAACCAATGGTAACTTAGCGGTGACGACCAGCAAAACCTATCGACAGTGAGGCGAACGACGGTGTGGTGATCTTTAAGTAGCCGTCGGAGGTTAGTTTTTTTAGCTCTTATAGAAAATCTAGATGGAGAAGTTTGTTTTCTACTCCAAGTCGAATATGTAAGGTTAGTTCGGTGTGGCCCGACATGATTAGTGCATGGTTACACTATTCAAACGTAGGACAGAATGTGTTTATGCTAGTAGGGCCATCATCTATAATTGCAACAACATAGAGGCCCTTGTAGTGGGTTCATGAGGTCAACAAAAAAGAGGACTGGGCTAGAGACATAAGCATGGCAATTCTATAGGTTCAAAATTGATTTAATTCTTCTTTAGCTTGGGCAACTATACCAAGGTGTTAAGGCTCCGTTTGGAAGAGCTTTTAGAGTGCCAAAAAGCACTTTATGGCCCTTCAAAAGCACTTTTTAAAATTTCGAAAAGCTATTTTAGCGCTTTCAGAATGCTAAAAACAGCCTTTTGGAAGAAGCTACATTTTGAAACTTTCCGAAAAAGCACTTTTAGGTCTGGTTAGAAAGTTATTTTTTTGACCAAAATACCCGTGATAAAATATAACAATTATACAAAATGTCCCTTTAATAATTGTTTAACCAATTTTATCACCTAGCTAGAAAATTTGTTATATAACGAAAAATAAATTTACACTAATAATTGTAATATTTTATTAAATTATTATACTATAGTATATAATATTATATTACTATATTATAATAATATTATATTATATTATAGTAATATTATACTATATTATATATTTATCTATTAATATATATTATATTTTATTATGCTCTGCTATGCATTGTCTTTT